>CM062294.1:473555698-474122424 GCA_031216915.1 Pictodentalium vernedei | reverse complement strand
TTCTTGTTTACAAAGAGGGCATAATGAGGAAATACTGTTGTCAATTTTGTGCTGTAAGGAAAAGGTATAAATTATATTATGTATTACTTTAAAATCAGTATCGATCATATCAGATGATTTCCAAAATGCATGTAGAGACTTCCAGATTTGACTGAAGCTTATATGTGGAAATAATGATCTCCAGTATTGTTCGGCAGAGGGTTTTTCGATAAACTGCTCTATTAAAATATTGTAAGCTTGTTTTGTTGTCAAAAATTCAATATCTGTTATTTCACCATTTGCACTTACAAATCTTAAATTGTCTTTATCATCAGAAGAGTTTCTTCGATTATTCTGAGATTCAGAATTTATGAAGTCTTTCCAAGACTGCGGTAGTGCGTTTACAATTATATTGAATTTTCGTCGTATATCTTTTGGGGAAAATGTAATAGTAGAATCTGAAATTAGCTCAATAATAGCATCAGGAGGAAGGAACCCTGGAACTACCTCATAAACAAAATCTCTCACACAAATGAGCCCCGCATTCACAAAATCAAAAAAATATAATTGTTTACCATCTTCATCAATAATTTGTGGATTATCAAAAATACATTGGTCTAGAATATTAGATGTGTTCAGATTTAGATAGCTATTCTTATCAGTTAATAGTCTCCATGCTTCAAGTACTTGAAAATAAAAATTTGACGATGATTTCAAAATTTTTTTGTCCAAGCTAATACTGAATATATTTTGAGATAAATTTAACATTTTATATTTACCTATATGGTAATAAAAAAATTTTGTCCATGGAAACTCACTCACAAATAATTTTTTAATCCATTTACATCTCATGGCATACATTTTTGTTTCAATGTCAACAAAATTTAGACCCCCATCATTAAATTTAGCAACTATAGTACTATATTTAACTAAATGTTTTTTACCGAACCACAGAAAATCTAAGCAAATTTTCTTTATTTCTTGCAAACAATTTTGAGGGATACTTACGACATGAAGTGTATACCAAATTGTCGACAAGAGGAGAGTATTCAAAATCAAGGCTCTGCCTTTTAGCGATAAATTCCTTCTTTTCCACAAAAAGAGAATCTTCTTCATCTTAGTAATTCTTTCATTCCAGTTAAAAATATTATACTTATTTTCATTGGGACCAAGAAATATTCCTAAAATTAGTATTGTTTCTTTACAATCTTTCAGCGGGAAGTCCGAAAAATCAGAAAACTTTGAAATACCTAAAGGCATGTACTCAGATTTGTCCATGTTAATTTTTGCCCCTGAACCTTTTGAGTAAATATCTAAAACACTGAGTGTATTTTCACATGAAACTTTATTTTTTAATAACAGTTCAGTATCATCAGCATGATTAAAGGATTTACACACACTTCCATCTGGGAGTTTTATTCCATGAATATCATCTCTATTGTTAATTAAACATATTAAAGGTTCCGCTGTTAATACGTACAGCATTGCCGACAATGGACAACCTTGTCGAACCGATCTTTCAATTCTGAAATAAGACGATGTATGCTGATTTACTTTAATGCAACTTTTAACCTCATGATATAATATTTTAACCCACTGTATGAAATTTTGGCCAAATCCAAATTTTTCAAGAACATGAAACAAATATACATGATTCACTCGATCAAATGCTTTCATTTGGTCTAATTTGATGAGAATACCTTCTTGATTTTCATCTTCTATGTATTTAATGATATCTCGAATGCTGGCAATGTTCTCACTAATATCCCTACCTGGTACACAAGTTTGAGTCGGAGACACCAAAGAACAAATGACATTTTTTAAACGATTTGCGAGAACTTTTGACAGAATCTTATAATCAGTATTTAAAAGGCTAATCGGTCTCCAATTTTTAAGGTCTCTTTTATCACCTTTCTTTTTATAAATTACAACAATGATGCCTGTTTTCATAGATCGGCAAAGCTCTTTTTGTTCAAATATTTTGTTGAACACCTCAAAAAGAATTGATTTCAAAATACTCCAGAAATGTTTATAAAATTCAGATGTTAAACCATCTGAGCCAGGGGATTTTTTAGATGCCATGTTAGAAAGGGCATTTGACAACTCTTCGGAAGTTATTTCAAAATCACAGAACTCAACGTCTTCTTGACTCAAATTTCTTTCCAAGCTTTCTAAAAGTAAAGCTTCGGATAATGGGTCTATGTCTTCAGATTTATATAATGTTTCATAGAAATTTTTTACAGTATTTACAATCATGAATGGGTCAGTTATAGTTAAGCCATTATTATCAAGGATTTCTTTAATATAGTTAAATTGTTGTCTGTAACTTTCTAAACCTAGAAAATAACTGGTACATTTATCTTCTTGTAAGGTATGATTGGCTTTGGATCGCAGTATCGCACCTTCCAATTCAAAATTTTCTATCGCATTCAACTCAGCTTGTAATTCTTTAATTCGTAAAATACAATCGTGCCTATTGTTCAAGTGTGCGGCTTTTGCCATTTCAATTTTCAAACGCTTTTCTAAATTATTTTTGTATTGGTATCTCTCTTTATTAACTTTTTTACTAAAATAAATGCTATATTTTTTCAATTGATATTTGAGATTATCCCACCATACTAAAATATCATCATTATATAAACTCTGTAACTTGCTTTGATCAATCAGTTTTTCAATGCTTTTGCAATATTCAGAATTTTGTAACAAGCTATTATTTAAAATCCACACTCCAGGCCCTCTATCAATCATCTCAAAATTACATTTTGTGTAAATAATTGAATGATCACTAAGAGAAGAATGAGATATAAAACAGTAATCAAAGATTGGGTTTAAGTTGGAAGAATTAAGAATTAAATCAATTCGACTTTGTTGAAGTACTTCTTCGCAGAATCTATGCCAGGTAAATTCAGATTTGTCCGGATATTTATATCTCCACTGATCAGTCAAGTTATTATTTTGTATGAGGCTGTTTAATGATTTTACACTTTTTTCCATCACAAATTTACCAAGTGGTCTATCTAAGGGAGATAATGCAGTATTGAAATCCCCAAGTATAATTGCATTTTCTTTACCAGTAATGAATTTATTCAATTCTGAGAAAAATTCAACTTTTTCAGATAGAAAGTTAGGTGCATAAACACTCATAATATGATACTTTATATTTTCTATGGACAGCTGAACACATACAAATCTGCCATCTGAGGTTTTCCAAGTATTGATAATATTATTAGCATACTTTCTAGAAATTAAAAGAGCAACTCCTCTGCATTGTGTTGTATAATTACTGTAAACAATTGAACCATTCCAGCAATTCAAGAAAGATTTATCAGGGTCATTAGTCCAAAATGTTTCTTGAAGTGCCGCAATTTCAACATGACGAGAGTTGAAAATTGTACATAATTTTCGAAATTTATTTATATCAGTGAGACCATTAGTATTATGAGTTGCCAAAAGTGCCATTGTTACAAAAAGGCAGAAACAATGCATAAATGACATAATCATGAAAGAACATCACCCCTCTTTATTTTACGAGATTTATCTTCACAATCGGTTGCTTTCGGCGACTGATTTTTTCTTTTCAATATAGCAGGATCAACATTCATAGGAACTGGGGTGGAGGATGAGTTAACAGGTTCAGCATCTGACTCAATAATTACATTTTCTTTACATTTAGCTTCAACTCTCTGAGTATTGTCAAGACTATGTCCAGATTCAGGCACTGAAACCGCAAACCCATCCTCACCAGATTGTGATTTATCAATATTTTCCAAGAAATCACCGAAAGTAATTTCATCAACTGTGGAATCATGTGAAGTATTCATACTGCCTGACTTTAGTGAAGAGGCTGATTCAGTTGATGCTACACTATCGGCTGAATTAAGCCATCTGTTATTTATGCCCAAATTGTCGAAGGGGTCACATGAACAAGCCACTCCACTGAAGCCACATTTCTCACATAATTTGTCACCTCGGTCACAAATATTACCCTGGCTTGACACTTCACCTTCACTGTTAATGTTCAAAATCACTGCCTCATTATTTGAACTGGACTGATTCTCAATCTCTACATTACATATACAATTACTTAAAGTTTTTTTACAGTCTATGCATAGATCCGATCGACAATTCCTGGCTATATGGCCTCTCAATTTACATTTAAAACAAGTCAAATTAGGGCAGTCTTGTATTAAATGGGAATCTGATAAACAGTTTCTGCACACTTTAATCTGGTCATTGTGGATAACTCTGAAGTAATTTGGTCCATCAACTGTGTCAAACTTCATACTGTATGGTAACGACTTGATTGTAGGAGGAAATTTAATTTTCATATACCTTGTCCCATCAGCAATTTCAGTTCCAGAGTAAAATTTTCTATAGATTTTTGACACTACAGTTACACCCAAAAGTTCAAGCTTCTTAATAAGTACATCATCATCAATATAGGATGGTAGATGCATGAAAGATACCATGACATGTTCAGAAAAAATTGTTCTTGGATGATAGTCGGGGTGTTTGTCACTAAAAACATCAACTAAAACTGCAGCCTGAGTTTTATCAGACAATGTCACATCGAAAGCATCTCCACCCACAGGCACACAAGCAAGAACTGAGTGTTGGCCACACACAGAATCAATTTCCTTTATTATATTAATTGCTTTCATTTGTCTATTATCACCAACTAATAATCGAACAGTGGAGTCCTTTTTGTAATCTACTACTCTCATCGTTTTATTTGTCTTCTTGTCACTTTGTTTACTGGTAACTATGGGCGTCGCCATCTTGTAAGCAAATAAATATCGAACCTCGACAATCAAAAATACTCAAAATGTTTTTTTAATTAGCCTTAAAGGCTAAGATCTGTGAAAATTATTAATCTCTTCACTTGAAAGTATCGCTGTATTTTCAAAACCCAATAAAGAAGATAACAGATATATATATATTTAGGAAATTTTGACGAACAAAAATCCATGCCTCTTGCCAGTTTAACAACCAAAACGAGGCCCAAAAAACCATTTAGAGATGATTCACAGATATTTGGGGTGCTATGAATACCGCTCAGAACAGATGTCACAGATCTAGATGATCTTCAGCCATGCAGGAGCAATCGCTAACGTGCCTGTAACTCAGTGTAAGGCACGTAATTCCACATGAGGACACACGACACCTGGTGTTGATGCCTTACGACGCTCAAGCACAGATAGGACATCGGACATCCATTCCTCTGCCGTTGACGACTCATCCGAGACGTAACCTCGATGTTTAACAGGCACCCACTGTTCATCGGGATGTTATGGGTGCTAGGAATACCACTTCAGAACAGATCTTCCAACATGCAAGCGCACCACTACACGATGATACCCAGTGATACTCAATGAAGCACTGTTACGGTTCGACACGTGAGAGTCCACACGAGGACAACAGCATCTAGTATTGATGCCGGATGGCACTCAAGCACAGAAGGGACATCCATTCCTCAGCCCCTAACGACTATTCAAGCCTAGTGATACTCAATGAAGCACTGTTCTTATGTACGGCTTAAACTAGACGCTATCACCGATGATTAACAGGCACCACTGTTCATCGGCTTTTCGGGGGCTTGAACCCCCAATCTTATGGTCCGAAGTCTGATGCGCTAACCACTAGGAAAAATTCATTTGGAGGTGATTCACAGATATTTGGGGTGCTATGAATACCGCTCAGAACAGATGTCACAGATCTAGATGATCTTCAGCCATGCAGGAGCAATCGCTAACGTGCCTGTAACTCAGTGTAAGGCACGTAATTCCACATGAGGACACACGGCACCTGGTGTTGATGCCTTACGACGCTCAAGCACAGATAGGACATCGGACATCCATTCCTCTGCCGTTGACGACTCATCCGAGACGTAACCTCGATGTTTAACAGGCACCCACTGTTCATCGGGATGTTATGGGTGCTAGGAATACCACTTCAGAACAGATCTTCCAACATGCAAGCGCACCACTACACGATGATACCCAGTGATACTCAATGAAGCACTGTTAAGGTTCGACACGTGAGAGTCCACACGAGGACAACAGCATCTAGTATTGATGCCGGATGGCACTCAAGCACAGAAGGGACATCCATTCCTCAGCCGCTAACGACTATTCAAGCCTAGTGATACTCAATGAAGCACTGTTCTTATGTACGGCTTTGAACTAGACGCTATCACCGATGATTAACAGGCACCACTGTTCATCGGCTTTTCGGGGGCTTGAACCCCCAATCTTATGGTCCGAAGTCTGATGCGCTTACCACTAGGCTAATGACTTCGCCATGGGGGTTGGGAACATGTGCCAGTGTGTGAATCTGTGAGGGAGAGATGATCAATTGTCAGTGCGGATCATATATTTATTTTATATATGGTAAATATTTTGTACAAAGTTTTATTATAGAACTGCTTTTAAATATATTAAAAAAAAAAAAAAAAAAAAAAAGGCGTTCACATTGCTGTATGAAAAGTGCGCATTCAATGCGATGTGAGTTCAAAACCCACCTGTTCTTAGATTTTGCTCATTATTCTTACACATACATTTTTCGCTTTGTGCTGGTTGCACATTCATCTACAGTGCATGTGTTCGCAAATTAGCCGGTCAAAAGGCTGGAATACTCCACAATCAGTATATTTAAACAAAAATGTTGGTAAACAACCAATTGCCCCAAACAGACAGACCAATTCTTTGCAGGTCATATTGTATAATTATGGACGCTGTTATGTTCCAAAAATTAAGTCAAATAACGAAACGATAATCAATGTCTGATGATGGCTTTTGTCTGCTCAGCACCACTGTCTGCCAGATTTAATGTTTCCTTGAAATGAAAGATTTCAAATATTCTCTACTCCACTTAATAAATAACTCTGTGACTAACTTAGAGTATATGCACTGACACTGTTTTATTACCACCATAAGCAATGCATTTCTTCTCCGCCGTTGTGTCAGTGGTGAGGCCCTTAATTTCAGCTGCCCATGTGGGAGCAATCTGCGCATTGTGCAAATGCGTACAACACGTTGATGGTACACTTGCCTTCAACCAGTGCTAGCCCTTCGTGTACTAGTTTAGTAAGTTAGGAAGATATGTAGTGGGTAGATAGCTGTGCTATCCGTCCACTTTCATCCAACAGAACACAAATTAGGTTGAGGAAAGAGTCGCGATACCGTAATAGTAAACAAATAAATGCAATCCAATACTACAAACTTTAAATATACTGTGTATTTTGAGCTAAAAATGTATCTTTCTCCGAATGACTGGTGGTATATTGGCTCTACTTACAAGTTAGACAACTTTTGGAGCTAAACAGGGGCGGCGGACCGGTGTCATGATTCCATGTGCTAGAGTGTCTGTCATTTACGGATAGCATACTTTCAAAGCGTGTGTATGGCATAGTTTGGTCGGGGTGGGGGGGGGGGGGGGGGCATTTTATTTCAGTTTTACATTTTCGACCTCTAAATTGTCTTTTCGTCTTGATTTGCCGCCCGCAGTTTTTCGATAAGGATATGGAGAACAGGGAGTCACGATGGGTAAGGAAAGCATTCACGTTACAATAATTAGTGTGTCACAGATGAAGTTTACATTCCTACGAGCATCCACGTGGGACATTCTGGGTTCCTACCTCTTTCTCTGTTTATCCCGGGTCAGCCTTAAATTTATGTATCATATTAAAGGTGAATGAATATTTTAGAGGGGAACCATATGATTTGGGTTTCAAGTTCAGATTCGACTTGTTTCAGCATTTGGTGGGCATTGGGTACCTCACCACTCTGCCCGTGGTCTTGATCGGCTGTCCTTTAAGACTCTTTGTTTCAAACAAGCGAGTGGTAACGTTGGTTCATATTGTAGCCCTGAGAAAGTTATGTACAGTTTAAGAAGAGTCACTTTCCAAACTTCCCAGATTTATTATGGTGAAGAACTGGTATCCGATTTGTGTGATTACAAGCTTTAAGAGCAGGTCATGTTCTGTGTTGGGCAGAATTAATTCTATGTCATTATTAATTCAGGTAAATTGCACAGAGAAATTGGAATTCGTTGGAACGTTCAAACATTTCACGTAACAGCCGAAGGTCGAAACCATAGACTCTTTCTATTCTAAGTTGAGAACTTGTATAAGCCAGTGTTCCAATTAATAATTATGATAACGTGAATGAGGTGTTCACTCACCACACAGTAACTGTTAAAATGTCTTCTATAATTCAGAAGATAATATTTCACAAGAATAAAATCATGAACAATGGAAAATTTTACGTGTGCTATTTATTGGTTTAGTCAACTAAAAAAAAATTTTTTTTTTAATTTTTGCCTATGGTTACCCTTAAGCAATTCATCAAAAACCTCAATATTTTTTTTTGCCCATTTTATGATGCAGAAATGTTCTACATATAAAAATAACATTATCTTCACATTTCCTTTTGCTGAAACGCTTGTTCTGACAGAATAAATCAACTTGAAATAAACAATGGGTAGGCCTAAATTCAGTTTTTCCGGCAATGACAGCCGTAGGTTAACACAAAGTGTCACTTTTCTGTACATTATAAAATCATGACTCGGAGTTTCACTCGTTAGATATATGAAACACGAGGCAAACTCTTCAAGGAGAATCCATCCATATTCTTTCTAAACAGACTGAATGAATGATCTTCTGTTCGCGTTTTTAGTGTTCTATCTATTCAAAATATAGCTGTTACAGCCGACCGAAAGAAACTTGTCAATTCCAATCGTTTGTTTTTCAGTGCTTCTACAGGAAAGCAACCTCTGCGATTTGGAAGGCTGCCATATTTTCGATTATACCTACACAGCGTCTTCTTACCAGAAAGACGGAGGGAGGTAAGTGTGTCTAAAATCAAATGGTGCCTTTCAGAAGCTGATTTTGATTGTTCCCTTTTGAAACGGGAAAGGCCTTCCTTATATACAACTGAGCAAATCCCGAATAGCAATGGCGCTCGCTTAAATATCAGTCATTTGAGATATCTAAGACACTCATTTCACGGGAGGCCAATTATTTTGTGGCCCGAGAGATATTTCTGCATTCAAAATGACGATCAAGACGTGTAACGGTGAGTGAAGTGATGAGGGTGGATTTGCTTTGGATACCCCCAAGTATAGTCCCATATTTGTTCAGTGCTATGGGATGAGCTTTCAATTATATTGTCCAGCTACCACACAAAGGTTATCAATAGCCATTTAGAGTTATGAGAGTACGTTTTGAACAAATCAAATTATCAATTTCTTTTAGATTTATCAGGGACGCAGATTTTCGATATGTGTGCTTATACCCAAAATCTCAGAATATCATGATTAATGCCTTTCAGTGGAGGGCTTGGCTAAACTATGTTTGATTCCTCCAACCCTTTCGTCCCTGCCACCCCCCCCCCCCCCCCCCCCCCCCCCCCCCACACACACACACAAACACATAGGAGCTATAGACAAGGGAGAGCATTTACGCTGCAGCCGATGGATGTATATTTTATAAGAGTGCACATGGGTGTATTCTTGTAGGGTCCCTGGAAACTGTGGTGGCCACGTTATGCTTTACTGCTTTAATATGACCCAGGATTTAAAGACTTGTGTGCTTCTTCTCTGAAGTGGCAACTTGATTGCAAACAATGGGCTAAACTTCATTTTGTTATGTTTAATAGCAATGATTTAGGCATAAATACTAGGTGGGTGTGACCCCAAAAACAGTAAAGAATTAGGTGGTGGTCAAATGCTGAATCTTTGGCACTTTGAATTGCTTTTTCCTAATAGGTGTGCTTCCTACATCGGAGGGTCCTCGCATTTTCAGAAATGTCAGTGTTATTGATATATGGGTGATTCTATACCACGGAAACATACGTAACTTGACTGAGAATAGATTGAATGCTTGGACAAGAATATGGACAGGGGTAAAAAATGAGTGCCAATTTGGTAAAATTTCACAAATTTTCGAAAATGCGCTTTTTTACAAACAATATTTTTAACGGGTAAAAAGAGTCTTTCTCTTTATTGAGATGTTCTGGATTTTGGTTTGGAACATCTGCACTTTCTATTCACCCCTTTTGGGGATATTTGTGTTCAAATTTTGATATCTGGTGATGATATTTTGTACCAAAATAAGTGCCAGCATCAGTCAATTGTTACTATTTATAGTAACTCTGGATGTTATGAAAATGTTACTCCGGTCTGAACAACTAAACAGATCCCTGCCAAAAAAATCGTCTGCTCAATCATTAAGCTGGATTATAGCGTAACTTATCACAGTTGCTTTTTTCTGTTCATTTTTTATTAAAAACTAGCACTAGCATATTCTGCCTATACCCCTTCATTACTCGAAAATGGATGATATTTCCTCCTCTGGAAACAGAATGATGGAGGTCTTATGATTTAAAGTTCTTTATTTATATTTTACCACAAGAGAACGAATCGGCCGGTAGCTCAGTTAGTACAGGCGTTCACATTGCTGTATGAAAAGTGCGCATTCAATGCGATGTGAGTTCAAAACCCACCTGTTCTTAGATTTTGCTCATTATTCTTACACATACATTTTTCGCTTTGTGCTGGTTGCACATTCATCTACAGTGCATGTGTTCGCAAATTAGCCGGTCAAAAGGCTGGAATACTCCACAATCAGTATATTTAAACAAAAATGTTGGTAAACAACCAATTGCCCCAAACAGACAGACCAATTCTTTGCAGGTCATATTGTATAATTATGGACGCTGTTATGTTCCAAAAATTAAGTCAAATAACGAAACGATAATCAATGTCTGATGATGGCTTTTGTCTGCTCAGCACCACTGTCTGCCAGATTTAATGTTTCCTTGAAATGAAAGATTTCAAATATTCTCTACTCCACTTAATAAATAGCTCTGTGACTAACTTAGAGTATATGCACTGACACTGTTTTATTACCACCATAAGCAATGCATTTCTTCTCCGCCGTTGTGTCAGTGGTGAGGCCCTTAATTTCAGCTGCCCATGTGGGAGCAATCTGCGCATTGTGCAAATGCGTACAACACGTTGATGGTACACTTGCCTTCAACCAGTGCTAGCCCTTCGTGTACTAGTTTAGTAAGTTAGGAAGATATGTAGTGGGTAGATAGCTGTGCTATCCGTCCACTTTCATCCAACAGAACACAAATTAGGTTGAGGAAAGAGTCGCGATACCGTAATAGTAAACAAATAAATGCAATCCAATACTACAAACTTTAAATATACTGTGTATTTTGAGCTAAAAATGTATCTTTCTCCGAATGACTGGTGGTATATTGGCTCTACTTACAAGTTAGACAACTTTTGGAGCTAAACAGGGGCGGCGGACCGGTGTCATGATTCCATGTGCTAGAGTGTCTGTCATTTACGGATAGCATACTTTCAAAGCGTGTGTATGGCATAGTTTGGTCGGGGTGGGGGGGGGGGGGGGGGGGGGCATTTTATTTCAGTTTTACATTTTCGACCTCTAAATTGTCTTTTCGTCTTGATTTGCCGCCCGCAGTTTTTCGATAAGGATATGGAGAACAGGGAGTCACGATGGGTAAGGAAAGCATTCACGTTACAATAATTAGTGTGTCACAGATGAAGTTTACATTCCTACGAGCATCCACGTGGGACATTCTGGGTTCCTACCTCTTTCTCTGTTTATCCCGGGTCAGCCTTAAATTTATGTATCATATTAAAGGTGAATGAATATTTTAGAGGGGAACCATATGATTTGGGTTTCAAGTTCAGATTCGACTTGTTTCAGCATTTGGTGGGCATTGGGTACCTCACCACTCTGCCCGTGGTCTTGATCGGCTGTCCTTTAAGACTCTTTGTTTCAAACAAGCGAGTGGTAACGTTGGTTCATATTGTAGCCCTGAGAAAGTTATGTACAGTTTAAGAAGAGTCACTTTCCAAACTTCCCAGATTTATTATGGTGAAGAACTGGTATCCGATTTGTGTGATTACAAGCTTTAAGAGCAGGTCATGTTCTGTGTTGGGCAGAATTAATTCTATGTCATTATTAATTCAGGTAAATTGCACAGAGAAATTGGAATTCGTTGGAACGTTCAAACATTTCACGTAACAGCCGAAGGTCGAAACCATAGACTCTTTCTATTCTAAGTTGAGAACTTGTATAAGCCAGTGTTCCAATTAATAATTATGATAACGTGAATGAGGTGTTCACTCACCACACAGTAACTGTTAAAATGTCTTCTATAATTCAGAAGATAATATTTCACAAGAATAAAATCATGAACAATGGAAAATTTTACGTGTGCTATTTATTGGTTTAGTCAACTAAAAAAAAATTTTTTTTTTAATTTTTGCCTATGGTTACCCTTAAGCAATTCATCAAAAACCTCAATATTTTTTTTTGCCCATTTTATGATGCAGAAATGTTCTACATATAAAAATAACATTATCTTCACATTTCCTTTTGCTGAAACGCTTGTTCTGACAGAATAAATCAACTTGAAATAAACAATGGGTAGGCCTAAATTCAGTTTTTCCGGCAATGACAGCCGTAGGTTAACACAAAGTGTCACTTTTCTGTACATTATAAAATCATGACTCGGAGTTTCACTCGTTAGATATATGAAACACGAGGCAAACTCTTCAAGGAGAATCCATCCATATTCTTTCTAAACAGACTGAATGAATGATCTTCTGTTCGCGTTTTTAGTGTTCTATCTATTCAAAATATAGCTGTTACAGCCGACCGAAAGAAACTTGTCAATTCCAATCGTTTGTTTTTCAGTGCTTCTACAGGAAAGCAACCTCTGCGATTTGGAAGGCTGCCATATTTTCGATTATACCTACACAGCGTCTTCTTACCAGAAAGACGGAGGGAGGTAAGTGTGTCTAAAATCAAATGGTGCCTTTCAGAAGCTGATTTTGATTGTTCCCTTTTGAAACGGGAAAGGCCTTCCTTATATACAACTGAGCAAATCCCGAATAGCAATGGCGCTCGCTTAAATATCAGTCATTTGAGATATCTAAGACACTCATTTCACGGGAGGCCAATTATTTTGTGGCCCGAGAGATATTTCTGCTTTCAAAATGACGATCAAGACGTGTAACGGTGAGTGAAGTGATGAGGGTGGATTTGCTTTGGATACCCCCAAGTATAGTCCCATATTTGTTCAGTGCTATGGGATGAGCTTTCAATTATATTGTCCAGCTACCACACAAAGGTTATCAATGGCCATTTAGAGTTATGAGAGTACGTTTTGAACAAATCAAATTATCAATTTCTTTTAGATTTATCAGGGACGCAGATTTTCGATATGTGTGCTTATACCCAAAATCTCAGAATATCATGATTAATGCCTTTCAGTGGAGGGCTTGGCTAAACTATGTTTGATTCCTCCAACCCTTTCGTCCCTGCCACCCCCCCTCCCCCCCCCCCCCCCCCCCACACACACACAAACACATAGGAGCTATAGACAAGGGAGAGCATTTACGCTGCAGCCGATGGATGTATATTTTATAAGAGTGCACATGGGTGTATTCTTGTAGGGTCCCTGGAAACTGGGGTGGCCACGTTATGCTTTACTGCTTTAATATGACCCAGGATTTAAAGACTTGTGTGCTTCTTCTCTGAAGTGGCAACTTGATTGCAAACAATGGGCTAAACTTCATTTTGTTATGTTTAATAGCAATGATTTAGGCATAAATACTAGGTGGGTGTGACCCCAAAAACAGTAAAGAATTAGGTGGTGGTCAAATGCTGAATCTTTGGCACTTTGAATTGCTTTTTCCTAATAGGTGTGCTTCCTACATCGGAGGGTCCTCGCATTTTCAGAAATGTCAGTGTTATTGATATATGGGTGATTCTATACCACGGAAACATACGTAACTTGACTGAGAATAGATTGAATGCTTGGACAAGAATATGGACAGGGGTAAAAAATGAGTGCCAATTTGGTAAAATTTCACAAATTTTCGAAAATGCGCTTTTTTACAAACAATATTTTTAACGGGTAAAAAGAGTCTTTCTCTTTATTGAGATGTTCTGGATTTTGGTTCGGAACATCTGCACTTTCTATTCACCCCTTTTTGGGATATTTGTGTTCAAATTTTGATATCTGGTGATGATATTTTGTACCCAAATAAGTGCCAACATCAGTCAATTGTTACTATTTATAGTAACTCTGGATGTTATGACAATGTTACTCCGGTCTGAACAACTAAACAGATCCCTGCCAAAAAAATCGTCTGCTCAATCATTAAGCTGGATTATAGCGTAACTTATCACAGCTGCTTTTTTCTGTTCATTTTTTATTAAAAACTAGCACTAGCATATTCTGCCTATACCCCTTCATTACTCGAAAATGGATGATATTTCCTCCTCTGGAAACAGAATGATGGAGGTCTTATGATTTAAAGTTCTTTATTTATATTTTACCACAAGAGAACGAATCGGCCGGTAGCTCAGTTAGTACAGGCGTTCACATTGCTGTATGAAAAGTGCGCATTCAATGCGATGTGAGTTCAAAACCCACCTGTTCTTAGATTTTGCTCATTATTCTTACACATACATTTTTCGCTTTGTGCTGGTTGCACATTCATCTACAGTGCATGTGTTCGCAAATTAGCCGGTCAAAAGGCTGGAATACTCCACAATCAGTATATTTAAACAAAAATGTTGGTAAACAACCAATTGCCCCAAACAGACAGACCAATTCTTTGCAGGTCATATTGTATAATTATGGACGCTGTTATGTTCCAAAAATTAAGTCAAATAACGAAACGATAATCAATGTCTGATGATGGCTTTTGTCTGCTCAGCACCACTGTCTGCCAGATTTAATGTTTCCTTGAAATGAAAGATTGCAAATATTCTCTACTCCACTTAATAAATAGCTCTGTGACTAACTTAGAGTATATGCACTGACACTGTTTTATTACCACCATAAGCAATGCATTTCTTCTCCGCCGTTGTGTCAGTGGTGAGGCCCTTAATTTCAGCTGCCCTTGTGGGAGCAATCTGCGCATTGTGCAAATGCGTACAACACGTTGATGGTACACTTGCCTTCAACCAGTGCTAGCCCTTCGTGTACTAGTTTAGTAAGTTAGGAAGATATGTAGTGGGTAGATAGCTGTGCTATCCGTCCACTTTCATCTAACAGAACACAAATTAGGTTGAGGAAAGAGTCGCGATACCGTAATAGTAAACAAATAAATGCAATCCAATACTACAAACTTTAAATATACTGTGTATTTTGAGCTAAAAATGTATCTTTCTCCGAATGACTGGTGGTATATTGGCTCTACTTACAAGTTAGACAACTTTTGGAGCTAAACAGGGGCGGCGGACCGGTGTCATGATTCCATGTGCTAGAGTGTCTGTCATTTACGGATAGCATACTTTCAAAGCGTGTGTATGGCATAGTTTGGTCGGGGTGGGGGGTGGGGGGGCATTTTATTTCAGTTTTACATTTTCGACCTCTAAATTGTCTTTTCGTCTTGATTTGCCGCCCGCAGTTTTTCGATAAGGATATGGAGAACAGGGAGTCACGATGGATAAGGAAAGCATTCACGTTACAATAATTAGTGTGTCACAGATGAAGTTTACATTCCTACGAGCATCCACGTGGGACATTCTGGGTTCCTACCTCTTTCTCTGTTTATCCCGGGTCAGCCTTAAATTTATGTATCATATTAAAGGTGAATGAATATTTTAGAGGGGAACCATATGATTTGGGTTTCAAGTTCAGATTCGACTTGTTTCAGCATTTGGTGGGCATTGGGTACCTCACCACTCTGCCCGTGGTCTTGATCGGCTGTCCTTTAAGACTCTTTGTTTCAAACAAGCGAGTGGTAACGTTGGTTCATATTGTAGCCCTGAGAAAGTTATGTACAGTTTAAGAAGAGTCACTTTCCAAACTTCCCAGATTTATTATGGTGAAGAACTGGTATCCGATTTGTGTGATTACAAGCTTTAAGAGCAGGTCATGTTCTGTGTTGGGCAGAATTAATTCTATGTCATTATTAATTCAGGTAAATTGCACAGAGAAATTGGAATTCGTTGGAACGTTCAAACATTTCACGTAACAGCCGAAGGTCGAAACCATAGACTCTTTCTATTCTAAGTTGAGAACTTGTATAAGCCAGTGTTCCAATTAATAATTATGATAACGTGAATGAGGTGTTCACTCACCACACAGTAACTGTTAAAATGTCTTCTATAATTCAGAAGATAATATTTCACAAGAATAAAATCATGAACAATGGAAAATTTTACGTGTGCTATTTATTGGTTTAGTCAACTAAAAAAAATTTTTTTTTTAATTTTTGCCTATGGTTACCCTTAAGCAATTCATCAAAAACCTCAATATTTTTTTTTGCCCATTTTATGATGCAGAAATGTTCTACATATAAAAATAACATTATCTTCACATTTCCTTTTGCTGAAACGCTTGTTCTGACAGAATAAATCAACTTGAAATAAACAATGGGTAGGCCTAAATTCAGTTTTTCCGGCAATGACAGCCGTAGGTTAACGCAAAGTGTCACTTTTCTGTACATTATAAAATCATGACTCGGAGTTTCACTCGTTAGATATATGAAACACGAGGCAAACTCTTCAAGGAGAATCCATCCATATTCTTTCTAAACAGACTGAATGAATGATCTTCTGTTCGCGTTTTTAGTGTTCTATCTATTCAAAATATAGCTGTTACAGCCGACCGAAAGAAACTTGTCAATTCCAATCGTTTGTTTTTCAGTGCTTCTACAGGAAAGCAACCTCTGCGATTTGGAAGGCTGCCATATTTTCGATTATACCTACACAGCGTCTTCTTACCAGAAAGACGGAGGGAGGTAAGTGTGTCTAAAATCAAATGGTGCCTTTCAGAAGCTGATTTTGATTGTTCCCTTTTGAAACGGGAAAGGCCTTCCTTATATACAACTGAGCAAATCCCGAATAGCAATGGCGCTCGCTTAAATATCAGTCATTTGAGATATCTAAGACACTCATTTCACGGGAGGCCAATTATTTTGTGGCCCGAGAGATATTTCTGCATTCAAAATGACGATCAAGACGTGTAACGGTGAGTGAAGTGATGAGGGTGGATTTGCTTTGGATACCCCCAAGTATAGTCCCATATTTGTTCAGTGCTATGGGATGAGCTTTCAATTATATTGTCCAGCTACCACACAAAGGTTATCAATGGCCATTTAGAGTTATGAGAGTACGTTTTGAACAAATCAAATTATCAATTTCTTTTAGATTTATCAGGGACGCAGATTTTCGATATGTGTGCTTATACCCAAATCTCAGAATATCATGATTAATGCCTTTCAGTGGAGGGCTTGGCTAAACTATGTTTGATTCTCCAACCCTTTCGTCCCTGCCACCCCCCCCCTCCCCCCCCCCCCCACACACACACACAAACACATAGGAACTATAGACAAGGGAGAGCATTTACGCTGCAGCCGATGGATGTATATTTTATAAGAGTGCACATGGGTGTATTTTTGTAGGGTCCCTGGAAACTGGGGTGGCCACGTTATGCTTTACTGCTTTAATATGACCCAGGATTTAAAGACTTGTGTGCTTCTTCTCTGAAGTGGCAACTTGATTGCAAACAATGGGCTAAACTTCATTTTGTTATGTTTAATAGCAATGATTTAGGCATAAATACTAGGTGGGTGTGACCCGAAAAACAGTAAAGAATTAGGTGGTGGTCAAATGCTGAATCTTTGGCACTTTGAATTGCTTTTTCCTAATAGGTGTGCTTCCTACATCGGAGGGTCCTCGCATTTTCAGAAATGTCAGTGTTATTGATATATGGGTGATTCTATACCACGGAAACATACGTAACTTGACTGAGAATAGATTGAATGCTTGGCCAAGAATATGGACAGGGGTAAAAAATGAGTGCCAATTTGGTAAAATTTCACAAATTTTCGAAAATGCGCTTTTTTAAAAACAATATTTTTAACGGGTAAAAAGAGTCTTTCTCTTTATTGAGATGTTCTGGATTTTGGTTCGGAACATCTGCACTTTCTATTCACCCCTTTTTGGGATATTTGTGTTCAAATTTTGATATCTGGTGATGATATTTTGTACCAAAATAAGTGCCAACATCAGTCAATTGTTACTATTTATAGTAACTCTGGATGTTATGACAATGTTACTCCGGTCTGAACAACTAAACAGATCCCTGCCAAAAAAAATCGTCTGCTCAATCATTAAGCTGGATTATAGCGTAACTTATCACAGCTGCTTTTTTCTGTTCATTTTTTATTAAAAACTAGCACTAGCATATTCTGCCTATACCCCTTCATTACTCGAAAATGGATGATATTTCCTCCTCTGGAAACAGAATGATGGAGGTCTTATGATTTAAAGTTCTTTATTTATATTTTACCACAAGAGAACGAATCGGCCGGTAGCTCAGTTAGTACAGGCGTTCACATTGCTGTATGAAAAGTGCGCATTCGATGCGATGTGAGTTCAAAACCCACCTGTTCTTAGATTTTGCTCATTGTTCTTACACATACATTTTTCGCTTTGTGCTGGTTGCACATTCATCTACAGTGCATGTGTTCGCAAATTAGCCGGTCAAAAGGCTGGAATACTCCACAATCAGTATATTTAAACAAAAATGTTGGTAAACAACCAATTGCCCCAAACAGACAGACCAATTCTTTGCAGGTCATATTGTATAATTATGGACGCTGTTATGTTCCAAAAATTAAGTCAAATAACGAAACGATAATCAATGTCTGATGATGGCTTTTGTCTGCTCAGCACCACTGTCTGCCAGATTTAATGTTTCCTTGAAATGAAAGATTGCAAATATTCTCTACTCCACTTAATAAATAGCTCTGTGACTAACTTAGAGTATATGCACTGACACTGTTTTATTACCACCATAAGCAATGCATTTTTTCTCCGCCGTTGTGTCAGTGGGTGAGGCCCTTAATTTCAGCTGCCCATGTGGGAGCAATCTGCGCATTGTGCAAATGCGTACAACACGTTGATGGTACACTTGCCTTCAACCAGTGCTAGCCCTTCGTGTACTAGTTTAGTAAGTTAGGAAGATATGTAGTGGGTAGATAGCTGTGCTATCCGTCCACTTTCATCCAACAGAACACAAATTAGGTTGAGGAAAGAGTCGCGATACCGTAATAGTAAACAAATAAATGCAATCCAATACTACAAACTTTAAATATACTGTGTATTTTGAGCTAAAAATGTATCTTTCTCCGAATGACTGGTGGTATATTGGCTCTACTTACAAGTTAGACAACTTTTGGAGCTAAACAGGGGCGGCGGACCGGTGTCATGATTCCATGTGCTAGAGTGTCTGTCATTTACGGATAGCATACTTTCAAAGCGTGTGTATGGCATAGTTTGGTCGGGGTGGGGGGGGGGGGGGGGGGGCATTTTATTTCAGTTTTACATTTTCGACCTCTAAATTGTCTTTTCGTCTTGATTTGCCGCCCGCAGTTTTTCGATAAGGATATGGAGAACAGGGAGTCACGATGGGTAAGGAAAGCATTCACGTTACAATAATTAGTGTGTCACAGATGAAGTTTACATTCCTACGAGCATCCACGTGGGACATTCTGGGTTCCTACCTCTTTCTCTGTTTATCCCGGGTCAGCCTTAAATTTATGTATCATATTAAAGGTGAATGAATATTTTAGAGGGGAACCATATGATTTGGGTTTCAAGTTCAGATTCGACTTGTTTCAGCATTTGGTGGGCATTGGGTACCTCACCACTCTGCCCGTGGTCTTGATCGGCTGTCCTTTAAGACTCTTTGTTTCAAACAAGCGAGTGGTAACGTTGGTTCATATTGTAGCCCTGAGAAAGTTATGTACAGTTTAAGAAGAGTCACTTTCCAAACTTCCCAGATTTATTATGGTGAAGAACTGGTATCCGATTTGTGTGATTACAAGCTTTAAGAGCAGGTCATGTTCTGTGTTGGGCAGAATTAATTCTATGTCATTATTAATTCAGGTAAATTGCACAGAGAAATTGGAATTCGTTGGAACGTTCAAACATTTCACGTAACAGCCGAAGGTCGAAACCATAGACTCTTTCTATTCTAAGTTGAGAACTTGTATAAGCCAGTGTTCCAATTAATAATTATGATAACGTGAATGAGGTGTTCACATCACCACACAGTAACTGTTAAAATGTCTTCTATAATTCAGAAGATAATATTTCACAAGAATAAAATCATGAACAATGGAAAATTTTACGTGTGCTATTTATTGGTTTAGTCAACTAAAAAAAAATTTTTTTTTAAATTTTTGCCTATGGTTACCCTTAAGCAATTCATCAAAAACCTCAATATTTTTTTTTGCCCATTTTATGATGCAGAAATGTTCTACATATAAAAATAACATTATCTTCACATTTCCTTTTGCTGAAACGCTTGTTCTGACAGAATAAATCAACTTGAAATAAACAATGGGTAGGCCTAAATTCAGTTTTTCCGGCAATGACAGCCGTAGGTTAACGCAAAGTGTCACTTTTCTGTACATTATAAAATCATGACTCGGAGTTTCACTCGTTAGATATATGAAACACGAGGCAAACTCTTCAAGGAGAATCCATCCATATTCTTTCTAAACAGACTGAATGAATGATCTTCTGTTCGCGTTTTTAGTGTTCTATCTATTCAAAATATAGCTGTTACAGCCGACCGAAAGAAACTTGTCAATTCCAATCGTTTGTTTTTCAGTGCTTCTACAGGAAAGCAACCTCTGCGATTTGGAAGGCTGCCATATTTTCGATTATACCTACACAGCGTCTTCTTACCAGAAAGACGGAGGGAGGTAAGTGTGTCTAAAATCAAATGGTGCCTTTCAGAAGCTGATTTTGATTGTTCCCTTTTGAAACGGGAAAGGCCTTCCTTATATACAACTGAGCAAATCCCGAATAGCAATGGCGCTCGCTTAAATATCAGTCATTTGAGATATCTAAGACACTCATCTCACGGGAGGCCAATTATTTTGTGGCCCGAGAGATATTTCTGCATTCAAAATGACGATCAAGACGTGTAACGGTGAGTGAAGTGATGAGGGTGGATTTGCTTTGGATACCCCCAAGTATAGTCCCATATTTGTTCAGTGCTATGGGATGAGCTTTCAATTATATTGTCCAGCTACCACACAAAGGTTATCAATGGCCATTTAGAGTTATGAGAGTACGTTTTGAACAAATCAAATTATCAATTTCTTTTAGATTTATCAGGGACGCAGATTTTCGATATGTGTGCTTATACCCAAAATCTCAGAATATCATGATTAATGCCTTTCAGTGGAGGGCTTGGCTAAACTATGTTTGATTCCTCCAACCCTTTCGTCCCTGCCACCCCCCACCCCCCCCCCCCCCCCCCCCCACACACACACACACACACACAAACACATAGGAGCTATAGACAAGGGAGAGCATTTACGCTGCAGCCGATGGATGTATATTTTATAAGAGTGCACATGGGTGTATTCTTGTAGGGTCCCTGGAAACTGGGGTGGCCACGTTATGCTTTACTGCTTTAATATGACCCAGGATTTAAAGACTTGTGTGCTTCTTCTCTGAAGTGGCAACTTGATTGCAAACAATGGGCTAAACTTCATTTTGTTATGTTTAATGGCAATGATTTAGGCATAAATACTAGGTGGGTGTGACCCCAAAAACAGTAAAGAATTAGGTGGTGGTCAAATGCTGAATCTTTGGCACTTTGAATTGCTTTTTCCTAATAGGTGTGCTTCCTACATCGGAGGGTCCTCGCATTTTCAGAAATGTCAGTGTTATTGATATATGGGTGATTCTATACCACGGAAACATACGTAACTTGACTGAGAATAGATTGAATGCTTGGACAAGAATATGGACAGGGGTAAAAAATGAGTGCCAATTTGGTAAAATTTCACAAATTTTCGAAAATGCGCTTTTTTACAAACAATATTTTTAACGGGTAAAAAGAGTCTTTCTCTTTATTGAGATGTTCTGGATTTTGGTTCGGAACATCTGCACTTTCTATTCACCCCCTTTTTGGGATATTTGTGTTCAAATTTTGATATCTGGTGATGATATTTTGTACCAAAATAAGTGCCAACATCAGTCAATTGTTACTATTTATAGTAACTCTGGATGTTATGACAATGTTACTCCGGTCTGAACAACTAAACAGATCCCTGCCAAAAAAATCGTCTGCTCAATCATTAAGCTGGATTATAGCGTAACTTATCACAGCTGCTTTTTTCTGTTCATTTTTTATTAAAAACTAGCACTAGCATATTCTGCCTATACCCCTTCATTACTCGAAAATGGATGATATTTCCTCCTCTGGAAACAGAATGATGGAGGTCTTATGATTTAAAGTTCTTTATTTATATTTTACCACAAGAGAACGAATCGGCCGGTAGCTCAGTTAGTACAGGCGTTCACATTGCTGTATGAAAAGTGCGCATTCAATGCGATGTGAGTTCAAAACCCACCTGTTCTTAGATTTTGCTCATTATTCTTACACATACATTTTTCGCTTTGTGCTGGTTGCACATTCATCTACAGTGCATGTGTTCGCAAATTAGCCGGTCAAAAGGCTGGAATACTCCACAATCAGTATATTTAAACAAAAATGTTGGTAAACAACCAATTGCCCCAAACAGACAGACCAATTCTTTGCAGGTCATATTGTATAATTATGGACGCTGTTATGTTCCAAAAATTAAGTCAAATAACGAAACGATAATCAATGTCTGATGATGGCTTTTGTCTGCTCAGCACCACTGTCTGCCAGATTTAATGTTTCCTTGAAATGAAAGATTGCAAATATTCTCTACTCCACTTAATAAATAGCTCTGTGACTAACTTAGAGTATATGCACTGACACTGTTTTATTACCACCATAAGCAATGCATTTCTTCTCCGCCGTTGTGTCAGTGGTGAGGCCCTTAATTTCAGCTGCCCATGTGGGAGCAATCTGCGCATTGTGCAAATGCGTACAACACGTTGATGGTACACTTGCCTTCAACCAGTGCTAGCCCTTCGTGTACTAGTTTAGTAAGTTAGGAAGATATGTAGTGGGTAGATAGCTGTGCTATCCGTCCACTTTCATCCAACAGAACACAAATTAGGTTGAGGAAAGAGTCGCGATACCGTAATAGTAAACAAATAAATGCAATCCAATACTACAAACTTTAAATATACTGTGTATTTTGAGCTAAAAATGTATCTTTCTCCGAATGACTGGTGGTATATTGGCTCTACTTACAAGTTAGACAACTTTTGGAGCTAAACAGGGGCGGCGGACCGGTGTCATGATTCCATGTGCTAGAGTGTCTGTCATTTACGGATAGCATACTTTCAAAGCGTGTGTATGGCATAGTTTGGTCGGGGTGGGGGGGGGGGGGGGGGGGGGGGGCATTTAATTTCAGTTTTACATTTTCGACCTCTAAATTGTCTTTTCGTCTTGATTTGCCGCCCGCAGTTTTTCGATAAGGATATGGAGAACAGGGAGTCACGATGGGTAAGGAAAGCATTCACGTTACAATAATTAGTGTGTCACAGATGAAGTTTACATTCCTACGAGCATCCACGTGGGACATTCTGGGTTCCTACCTCTTTCTCTGTTTATCCCGGGTCAGCCTTAAATTTATGTATCATATTAAAGGTGAATGAATATTTTAGAGGGGAACCATATGATTTGGGTTTCAAGTTCAGATTCGACTTGTTTCAGCATTTGGTGGGCATTGGGTACCTCACCACTCTGCCCGTGGTCTTGATCGGCTGTCCTTTAAGACTCTTTGTTTCAAACAAGCGAGTGGTAACGTTGGTTCATATTGTAGCCCTGAGAAAGTTATGTACAGTTTAAGAAGAGTCACTTTCCAAACTTCCCAGATTTATTATGGTGAAGAACTGGTATCCGATTTGTGTGATTACAAGCTTTAAGAGCAGGTCATGTTCTGTGTTGGGCAGAATTAATTCTATGTCATTATTAATTCAGGTAAATTGCACAGAGAAATTGGAATTCGTTGGAACGTTCAAACATTTCACGTAACAGCCGAAGGTCGAAACCATAGACTCTTTCTATTCTAAGTTGAGAACTTGTATAAGCCAGTGTTCCAATTAATAATTATGATAACGTGAATGAGGTGTTCACTCACCACACAGTAACTGTTAAAATGTCTTCTATAATTCAGAAGATAATATTTCACAAGAATAAAATCATGAACAATGGAAAATTTTACGTGTGCTATTTATTGGTTTAGTCAACTAAAAAAAAAATTTTTTTTTAAATTTTTGCCTGTGGTTACCCTTAAGCAATTCATCAAAAACCTCAATATTTTTTTTTGCCCATTTTATGATGCAGAAATGTTCTACATATAAAAATAACATTATCTTCACATTTCCTTTTGCTGAAACGCTTGTTCTGACAGAATAAATCAACTTGAAATAAACAATGGGTAGGCCTAAATTCAGTTTTTTCCGGCAATGACAGCCGTAGGTTAACGCAAAGTGTCACTTTTCTGTACATTATAAAATCATGACTCGGAGTTTCACTCGTTAGATATATGAAACACGAGGCAAACTCTTCAAGGAGAATCCATCCATATTCTTTCTAAACAGACTGAATGAATGATCTTCTGTTCGCGTTTTTAGTGTTCTATCTATTCAAAATATAGCTGTTACAGACGACCGAAAGAAACTTGTCAATTCCAATCGTTTGTTTTTCAGTGCTTCTACAGGAAAGCAACCTCTGCGATTTGGAAGGCTGCCATATTTTCGATTATACCTACACAGCGTCTTCTTACCAGAAAGACGGAGGGAGGTAAGTGTGTCTAAAATCAAATGGTGCCTTTCAGAAGCTGATTTTGATTGTTCCCTTTTGAAACGGGAAAGGCCTTCCTTATATACAACTGAGCAAATCCCGAATAGCAATGGCGCTCGCTTAAATATCAGTCATTTGAGATATCTAAGACACTCATTTCACGGGAGGCCAATTATTTTGTGGCCCGAGAGATATTTCTGCATTCAAAATGACGATCAAGACGTGTAACGGTGAGTGAAGTGATGAGGGTGGATTTGCTTTGGATACCCCCAAGTATAGTCCCATATTTGTTCAGTGCTATGGGATGAGCTTTCAGTTATATTGTCCAGCTACCACACAAAGGTTATCAATGGCCATTTAGAGTTATGAGAGTACGTTTTGAACAAATCAAATTATCAATTTCTTTTAGATTTATCAGGGACGCAGATTTTCGATATGTGTGCTTATACCCAAAATCTCAGAATATCATGATTAATGCCTTTCAGTGGAGGGCTTGGCTAAACTATGTGTTTGATTCCTCCAACCCTTTCGTCCCTGCCACCCCCCCCCCCCCCCCCCCCCCCACACACACACAAACACATAGGAGCTATAGACAAGGGAGAGCATTTACGCTGCAGCCGATGGATGTATATTTTATCAGAGTGCACATGGGTGTATTCTTGTAGGGTCCCTGGAAACTGGGGTGGCCACGTTATGCTTTACTGCTTTAATATGACCCAGGATTTAAAGACTTGTGTGCTTCTTCTCTGAAGTGGCAACTTGATTGCAAACAATGGGCTAAACTTCATTTTGTTATTTTTAATAGCAATGATTTAGGCATAAATACTAGGTGGGTGTGACCCGAAAAACAGTAAAGAATTAGGTGGTGGTCAAATGCTGAATCTTTGGCACTTTGAATTGCTTTTTCCTAATAGGTGTGCTTCCTACATCGGAGGGTCCTCGCATTTTCAGAAATGTCAGTGTTATTGATATATGGGTGATTCTATACCACGGAAACATACGTAACTTGACTGAGAATAGATTGAATGCTTGGACAAGAATATGGACAGGGGTAAAAAATGAGTGCCAATTTGGTAAAATTTCACAAATTTTCGAAAATGCGCTTTTTTACAAACAATATTTTTAACGGGTAAAAAGAGTCTTTCTCTTTATTGAGATGTTCTGGATTTTGGTTCGGAACATCTGCACTTTCTATTCACCCCTTTTTGGGATATTTGTGTTCAAATTTTGATATCTGGTGATGATATTTTGTACCAAAATAAGTGCCAACATCAGTCAATTGTTACTATTTATAGTAACTCTGGATGTTATGACAATGTTACTCCGGTCTGAACAACTAAACAGATCCCTGCCAAAAAAATCGTCTGCTCAATCATTAAGCTGGATTATAGCGTAACTTATCACAGCTGCTTTTTTCTGTTCATTTTTTATTAAAAACTAGCACTAGCATATTCTGCCTATACCCCTTCATTACTCGAAAATGGATGATATTTCCTCCTCTGGAAACAGAATGATGGAGGTCTTATGATTTAAAGTTCTTTATTTATATTTTACCACAAGAGAACGAATCGGCCGGTAGCTCAGTTAGTACAGGCGTTCACATTGCTGTATGAAAAGTGCGCATTCAATGCGATGTGAGTTCAAAACCCACCTGTTCTTAGATTTTGCTCATTATTCTTACACATACATTTTTCGCTTTGTGCTGGTTGCACATTCATCTACAGTGCATGTGTTCGCAAATTAGCCGGTCAAAAGGCTGGAATACTCCACAATCAGTATATTTAAACAAAAATGTTGGTAAACAACCAATTGCCCCAAACAGACAGACCAATTCTTTGCAGGTCATATTGTATAATTATGGACGCTGTTATGTTCCAAAAATTAAGTCAAATAACGAAACGATAATCAATGTCTGATGATGGCTTTTGTCTGCTCAGCACCACTGTCTGCCAGATTTAATGTTTCCTTGAAATGAAAGATTGCAAATATTCTCTACTCCACTTAATAAATAGCTCTGTGACTAACTTAGAGTATATGCACTGACACTGTTTTATTACCACCATAAGCAATGCATTTCTTCTCCGCCGTTGTGTCAGTGGTGAGGCCCTTAATTTCAGCTGCCCATGTGGGAGCAATCTGCGCATTGTGCAAATGCGTACAACACGTTGATGGTACACTTGCCTTCAACCAGTGCTAGACCTTCGTGTACTAGTTTAGTAAGTTAGGAAGATATGTAGTGGGTAGATAGCTGTGCTATCCGTCCACTTTCATCCAACAGAACACAAATTAGGTTGAGGAAAGAGTCGCGATACCGTAATAGTAAACAAATAAATGCAATCCAATACTACAAACTTTAAATATACTGTGTATTTTGAGCTAAAAATGTATCTTTCTCCGAATGACTGGTGGTATATTGGCTCTACTTACAAGTTAGACAACTTTTGGAGCTAAACAGGGGCGGCGGACCGGTGTCATGATTCCATGTGCTAGAGTGTCTGTCATTTACGGATAGCATACTTTCAAAGCGTGTGTATGGCATAGTTTGGTCGGGGTGGGGGGGGGGGGGGGCATTTTATTTCAGTTTTACATTTTCGACCTCTAAATTGTCTTTTCGTCTTGATTTGCCGCCCGCAGTTTTTCGATAAGGATATGGAGAACAGGGAGTCACGATGGGTAAGGAAAGCATTCACGTTACAATAATTAGTGTGTCACAGATGAAGTTTACATTCCTCCGAGCATCCACGTGGGACATTCTGAGTTCCTACCTCTCTCTCTGTTTATCCCGGGTCAGCCTTAAATTTATGTATCATATTAAAGGTGAATGAATATTTTAGAGGGGAACCATATGATTTGGGTTTCAAGTTCAGATTCGACTTGTTTCAGCATTTGGTGGGCATTGGGTACCTCACCACTCTGCCCGTGGTCTTGATCGGCTGTCCTTTAAGACTCTTTGTTTCAAACAAGCGAGTGGTAACGTTGGTTCATATTGTAGCCCTGAGAAAGTTATGTACAGTTTAAGAAGAGTCACTTTCCAAACTTCCCAGATTTATTATGGTGAAGAACTGGTATCCGATTTGTGTGATTACAAGCTTTAAGAGCAGGTCATGTTCTGTGTTGGGCAGAATTAATTCTATGTCATTATTAATTCAGGTAAATTGCACAGAGAAATTGGAATTCGTTGGAACGTTCAAACATTTCACGTAACAGCCGAAGGTCGAAACCATAGACTCTTTCTATTCTAAGTTGAGAACTTGTATAAGCCAGTGTTCCAATTAATAATTATGATAACGTGAATGAGGTGTTCACTCACCACACAGTAACTGTTAAAATGTCTTCTATAATTCAGAAGATAATATTTCACAAGAATAAAATCATGAACAATGGAAAATTTTACGTGTGCTATTTATTGGTTTAGTCAACTAAAAAAAAATTTTTTTTTTAATTTTTGCCTATGGTTACCCTTAAGCAATTCATCAAAAACCTGAATATTTTTTTTTGCCCATTTTATGATGCAGAAATGTTCTACATATAAAAATAACATTATCTTCACATTTCCTTTTGCTGAAACCCTTGTTCTGACAGAATAAATCAACTTGAAATAAACAATGGGTAGGCCTAAATTCAGTTTTTCCGGCAATGACAGCCGTAGGTTAACGCAAAGTGTCACTTTTCTGTACATTATAAAATCATGACTCGGAGTTTCACTCGTTAGATATATGAAACACGAGGCAAACTCTTCAAGGAGAATCCATCCATATTCTTTCTAAACAGACTGAATGAATGATCTTCTGTTCGCGTTTTTAGTGTTCTATCTATTCAAAATATAGCTGTTACAGCCGACCGAAAGAAACTTGTCAATTCCAATCGTTTGTTTTTCAGTGCTTCTACAGGAAAGCAACCTCTGCGATTTGGAAGGCTGCCATATTTTCGATTATACCTACACAGCGTCTTCTTACCAGAAAGACGGAGGGAGGTAAGTGTGTCTAAAATCAAATGGTGCCTTTCAGAAGCTGATTTTGATTGTTCCCTTTTGAAACGGGAAAGGCCTTCCTTATATACAACTGAGCAAATCCCGAATAGCAATGGCGCTCGCTTAAATATCAGTCATTAGAGATATCTAAGACACTCATTTCACGGGAGGCCAATTATTTTGTGGCCCGAGAGATATTTCTGCATTCAAAATGACGATCAAGACGTGTAACGGTGAGTGAAGTGATGAGGGTGGATTTGCTTTGGATACCCCCAAGTATAGTCTCATATTTGTTCAGTGCTATGGGATGAGCTTTCAATTATATTGTCCAGCTACCACACAAAGGTTATCAATGGCCATTTAGAGTTATGAGAGTACGTTTTGAACAAATCAAATTATCAATTTCTTTTAGATTTATCAGGGACGCAGATTTTCGATATGTGTGCTTATACCCAAAATCTCAGAATATCATGATTAATGCCTTTCAGTGGAGGGCTTGGCTAAACTATGTTTGATTCCTCCAACCCTTTCGTCCCTGCCACCCCCCTCCCCCCCCCCCCCCCCCCCCCACACACACACAAACACATAGGAGCTATAGACAAGGGAGAGCATTTACGCTGCAGCCGATGGATGTATATTTTATAAGAGTGCACATGGGTGTATTCTTGTAGGGTCCCTGGAAACTGGGGTGGCCACGTTATGCTTTACTGCTTTAATATGACCCAGGATTTAAAGACTTGTGTGCTTCTTCTCTGAAGTGGCAACTTGATTGCAAACAATGGGCTAAACTTCATTTTGTTATGTTTAATAGCAATGATTTAGGCATAAATACTAGGTGGGTGTGACCCCAAAAACAGTAAAGAATTAGGTGGTGGTCAAATGCTGAATCTTTGGCACTTTGAATTGCTTTTTCCTAATAGGTGTGCTTCCTACATCGGAGGGTCCTCGCATTTTCAGAAATGTCAGTGTTATTGATATATGGGTGATTCTATACCACGGAAACATACGTAACTTGACTGAGAATAGATTGAATGCTTGGACAAGAATATGGACAGGGGTAAAAAATGAGTGCCAATTTGGTAAAATTTCACAAATTTTCGAAAATGCGCTTTTTTACAAACAATATTTTTAACGGGTAAAAAGAGTCTTTCTCTTTATTGAGATGTTCTGGATTTTGGTTCGGAACATCTGCACTTTCTATTCACCCCTTTTTGGGATATTTGTGTTCAAATTTTGATATCTGGTGATGATATTTTGTACCAAAATAAGTGCCAACATCAGTCAATTGTTACTATTTATAGTAACTCTGGATGTTATGACAATGTTACTCCGGTCTGAACAACTAAACAGATCCCTGCCAAAAAAATCGTCTGCTCAATCATTAAGCTGGATTATAGCGTAACTTATCACAGCTGCTTTTTTCTGTTCATTTTTTATTAAAAACTAGCACTAGCATATTCTGCCTATACCCCTTCATTACTCGAAAATGGATGATATTTCCTCCTCTGGAAACAGAATGATGGAGGTCTTATGATTTAAAGTTCTTTATTTATATTTTACCACAAGAGAACGAATCGGCCGGTAGCTCAGTTAGTACAGGCGTTCACATTGCTGTATGAAAAGTGCGCATTCAATGCGATGTGAGTTCAAAACCCACCTGTTCTTAGATTTTGCTCATTATTCTTACACATACATTTTTCGCTTTGTGCTGGTTGCACGTTCATCTACAGTGCATGTGTTCGCAAATTAGCCGGTCAAAAGGCTGGAATACTCCACAATCAGTATATTTAAACAAAAATGTTGGTAAACAACCAATTGCCCCAAACAGACAGACCAATTCTTTGCAGGTCATATTGTATAATTATGGACGCTGTTATGTTCCAAAAATTAAGTCAAATAACGAAACGATAATCAATGTCTGATGATGGCTTTTGTCTGCTCAGCACCACTGTCTGCCAGATTTAATGTTTCCTTGAAATGAAAGATTGCAAATATTCTCTACTCCACTTAATAAATAGCTCTGTGACTAACTTAGAGTATATGCACTGACACTGTTTTATTACCACCATAAGCAATGCATTTCTTCTCCGCCGTTGTGTCAGTGGTGAGGCCCTTAATTTCAGCTGCCCATGTGGGAGCAATCTGCGCATTGTGCAAATGCGTACAACACGTTGATGGTACACTTGCCTTCAACCAGTGCTAGACCTTCGTGTACTAGTTTAGTAAGTTAGGAAGATATGTAGTGGGTAGATAGCTGTGCTATCCGTCCACTTTCATCCAACAGAACACAAATTAGGTTGAGGAAAGAGTCGCGATACCGTAATAGTAAACAAATAAATGCAATCCAATACTACAAACTTTAAATATACTGTGTATTTTGAGCTAAAAATGTATCTTTCTCCGAATGACTGGTGGTATATTGGCTCTACTTACAAGTTAGACAACTTTTGGAGCTAAACAGGGGCGGCGGACCGGTGTCATGATTCCATGTGCTAGAGTGTCTGTCATTTACGGATAGCATACTTTCAAAGCGTGTGTATGGCATAGTTTGGTCGGGGTGGGGGGGGGGGGGGGGGGGCATTTTATTTCAGTTTTACATTTTCGACCTCTAAATTGTCTTTTCGTCTTGATTTGCCGCCCGCAGTTTTTCGATAAGGATATGGAGAACAGGGAGTCACGATGGGTAAGGAAAGCATTCACGTTACAATAATTAGTGTGTCACAGATGAAGTTTACATTCCTCCGAGCATCCACGTGGGACATTCTGAGTTCCTACCTCTCTCTCTGTTTATCCCGGGTCAGCCTTAAATTTATGTATCATATTAAAGGTGAATGAATATTTTAGAGGGGAACCATATGATTTGGGTTTCAAGTTCAGATTCGACTTGTTTCAGCATTTGGTGGGCATTGGGTACCTCACCACTCTGCCCGTGGTCTTGATCGGCTGTCCTTTAAGACTCTTTGTTTCAAACAAGCGAGTGGTAACGTTGGTTCATATTGTAGCCCTGAGAAAGTTATGTACAGTTTAAGAAGAGTCACTTTCCAAACTTCCCAGATTTATTATGGTGAAGAACTGGTATCCGATTTGTGTGATTACAAGCTTTAAGAGCAGGTCAATGTTCTGTGTTGGGCAGAATTAATTCTATGTCATTATTAATTCAGGTAAATTGCACAGAGAAATTGGAATTCGTTGGAACGTTCAAACATTTCACGTAACAGCCGAAGGTCGAAACCATAGACTCTTTCTATTCTAAGTTGAGAAACTTGTATAAGCCAGTGTTCCAATTAATAATTATGATAACGTGAATGAGGTGTTCACTCACCACACAGTAACTGTTAAAATGTCTTCTATAATTCAGAAGATAATATTTCACAAGAATAAAATCATGAACAATGGAAAATTTTACGTGTGCTATTTATTGGTTTAGTCAACTAAAAAAAAATTTTTTTTTTAATTTTTGCCTATGGTTACCCTTAAGCAATTCATCAAAAACCTGAATATTTTTTTTGCCCATTTTATGATGCAGAAATGTTCTACATATAAAAATAACATTATCTTCCACATTTCCTTTTGCTGAAACCCTTGTTCTGACAGAATAAATCAACTTGAAATAAACAATGGGTAGGCCTAAATTCAGTTTTTTCCGGCAATGACAGCCGTAGGTTAACGCAAAGTGTCACTTTTCTGTACATTATAAAATCATGACTCGGAGTTTTCACTCGTTAGATATATGAAACACGAGGCAAACTCTTCAAGGAGAATCCATCCATATTCTTTCTAAACAGACTGAATGAATGATCTTCTGTTCGCGTTTTTAGTGTTCTATCTATTCAAAATATAGCTGTTACAGCCGACCGAAAGAAACTTGTCAATTCCAATCGTTGTTTTTCAGTGCTTCTACAGGAAAGCAACCTCTGCGATTTGGAAGGCTGCCATATTTTCGATTATACCTACACAGCGTCTTCTTACCAGAAAGACGGAGGGAGGTAAGTGTGTCTAAAATCAAATGGTGCCTTTCAGAAGCTGATTTTGATTGTTCCCTTTTGAAACGGGAAAGGCCTTCCTTATATACAACTGAGCAAATCCCGAATAGCAATGGCGCTCGCTTAAATATCAGTCATTAGAGATATCTAAGACACTCATTTCACGGGAGGGCCAATTATTTTGTGGCCCGAGAGATATTTCTGCATTCAAAATGACGATCAAGACGTGTAACGGTGAGTGAAGTGATGAGGGTGGATTTGCTTTGGATACCCCCAAGTATAGTCTCATATTTGTTCAGTGCTATGGGATGAGCTTTCAATTATATTGTCCAGCTACCACACAAAGGTTATCAATGGCCATTTAGAGTTATGAGAGTACGTTTTGAACAAATCAAATTATCAATTTCTTTTAGATTTATCAGGGACGCAGATTTTCGATATGTGTGCTTATACCCAAAATCTCAGAATATCATGATTAATGCCTTTCAGTGGAGGGCTTGGCTAAACTATGTTTGATTCCTCCAACCCTTTCGTCCCTGCCACCCCCCTCCCCCCCCCCCCCCCCCACACACACACAAACACATAGGAGCTATAGACAAGGGAGAGCATTTACGCTGCAGCCGATGGATGTATATTTTATAAGAGTGCACATGGGTGTATTCTTGTAGGGTCCCTGGAAACTGGGGTGGCCACGTTATGCTTTACTGCTTTAATATGACCCAGGATTTAAAGACTTGTGTGCTTCTTCTCTGAAGTGGCAACTTGATTGCAAACAATGGGCTAAACTTCATTTTGTTATGTTTAATAGCAATGATTTAGGCATAAATACTAGGTGGGTGTGACCCCCAAAAACAGTAAAGAATTAGGTGGTGGTCAAATGCTGAATCTTTGGCACTTTGAATTGCTTTTTCCTAATAGGTGTGCTTCCTACATCGGAGGGTCCTCGCATTTTCAGAAATGTCAGTGTTATTGATATATGGGTGATTCTATACCACGGAAACATACGTAACTTGACTGAGAATAGATTGAATGCTTGGACAAGAATATGGACAGGGGTAAAAAATGAGTGCCAATTTGGTAAAATTTCACAAATTTTCGAAAATGCGCTTTTTTACAAACAATATTTTTAACGGGTAAAAAGAGTCTTTCTCTTTATTGAGATGTTCTGGATTTTGGTTCGGAACATCTGCACTTTCTATTCACCCCCTTTTTGGGATATTTGTGTTCAAATTTTGATATCTGGTGATGATATTTTGTACCAAAATAAGTGCCAACATCAGTCAATTGTTACTATTTATAGTAACTCTGGATGTTATGACAATGTTACTCCGGTCTGAACAACTAAACAGATCCCTGCCAAAAAAATCGTCTGCTCAATCATTAAGCTGGATTATAGCGTAACTTATCACAGCTGCTTTTTTCTGTTCATTTTTTATTAAAAACTAGCACTAGCATATTCTGCCTATACCCCTTCATTACTCGAAAATGGATGATATTTCCTCCTCTGGAAACAGAATGATGGAGGTCTTATGATTTAAAGTTCTTTATTTATATTTTACCACAAGAGAACGAATCGGCCGGTAGCTCAGTTAGTACAGGCGTTCACATTGCTGTATGAAAAGTGCGCATTCAATGCGATGTGAGTTCAAAACCCACCTGTTCTTAGATTTTGCTCATTATTCTTACACATACATTTTTCGCTTTGTGCTGGTTGCACGTTCATCTACAGTGCATGTGTTCGCAAATTAGCCGGTCAAAAGGCTGGAATACTCCACAATCAGTATATTTAAACAAAAATGTTGGTAAACAACCAATTGCCCCAAACAGACAGACCAATTCTTTGCAGGTCATATTGTATAATTATGGACGCTGTTATGTTCCAAAAATTAAGTCAAATAACGAAACGATAATCAATGTCTGATGATGGCTTTTGTCTGCTCAGCACCACTGTCTGCCAGATTTAATGTTTCCTTGAAATGAAAGATTGCAAATATTCTCTACTCCACTTAATAAATAGCTCTGTGACTAACTTAGAGTATATGCACTGACACTGTTTTATTACCACCATAAGCAATGCATTTCTTCTCCGCCGTTGTGTCAGTGGTGAGGCCCTTAATTTCAGCTGCCCATGTGGGAGCAATCTGCGCATTGTGCAAATGCGTACAACACGTTGATGGTACACTTGCCTTCAACCAGTGCTAGCCCTTCGTGTACTAGTTTAGTAAGTTAGGAAGATATGTAGTGGGTAGATAGCTGTGCTATCCGTCCACTTTCATCCAACAGAACACAAATTAGGTTGAGGAAAGAGTCGCGATACCGTAATAGTAAACAAATAAATGCAATCCAATACTACAAACTTTAAATATACTGTGTATTTTGAGCTAAAAATGTATCTTTCTCCGAATGACTGGTGGTATATTGGCTCTACTTACAAGTTAGACAACTTTTGGAGCTAAACAGGGGCGGCGGACCGGTGTCATGATTCCATGTGCTAGAGTGTCTGTCATTTACGGATAGCATACTTTCAAAGCGTGTGTATGGCATAGTTTGGTCGGGGTGGGGGGGGGGGGGGGCATTTTATTTCAGTTTTACATTTTCGACCTCTAAATTGTCTTTTCGTCTTGATTTGCCGCCCGCAGTTTTTCGATAAGGATATGGAGAACAGGGAGTCACGATGGGTAAGGAAAGCATTCACGTTACAATAATTAGTGTGTCACAGATGAAGTTTACATTCCTACGAGCATCCACGTGGGACATTCTGGGTTCCTACCTCTTTCTCTGTTTATCCCGGGTCAGCCTTAAATTTATGTATCATATTAAAGGTGAATGAATATTTTAGAGGGGAACCATATGATTTGGGTTTCAAGTTCAGATTCGACTTGTTTCAGCATTTGGTGGGCATTGGGTACCTCACCACTCTGCCCGTGGTCTTGATCGGCTGTCCTTTAAGACTCTTTGTTTCAAACAAGCGAGTGGTAACGTTGGTTCATATTGTAGCCCTGAGAAAGTTATGTACAGTTTAAGAAGAGTCACTTTCCAAACTTCCCAGATTTATTATGGTGAAGAACTGGTATCCGATTTGTGTGATTACAAGCTTTAAGAGCAGGTCATGTTCTGTGTTGGGCAGAATTAATTCTATGTCATTATTAATTCAGGTAAATTGCACAGAGAAATTGGAATTCGTTGGAACGTTCAAACATTTCACGTAACAGCCGAAGGTCGAAACCATAGACTCTTTCTATTCTAAGGTGAGAACTTGTATAAGCCAGTGTTCCAATTAATAATTATGATAACGTGAATGAGGTGTTCACTCACCACACAGTAACTGTTAAAATGTCTTCTATAATTCAGAAGATAATATTTCACAAGAATAAAATCATGAACAATGGAAAATTTTACGTGTGCTATTTATTGGTTTAGTCAACTAAAAAAAAATTTTTTTTTAAATTTTTGCCTATGGTTACCCTTAAGCAATTCATCAAAAACCTCAATATTTTTTTTTGCCCATTTTATGATGCAGAAATGTTCTACATATAAAAATAACATTATCTTCACATTTCCTTTTGCTGAAACGCTTGTTCTGACAGAATAAATCAACTTGAAATAAACAATGGGTAGGCCTAAATTCAGTTTTTCCGGCAATGACAGCCGTAGGTTAACGCAAAGTGTCACTTTTCTGTACATTATAAAATCATGACTCGGAGTTTCACTCGTTAGATATATGAAACACGAGGCAAACTCTTCAAGGAGAATCCATCCATATTCTTTCTAAACAGACTGAATGAATGATCTTCTGTTCGCGTTTTTAGTGTTCTATCTATTCAAAATATAGCTGTTACAGCCGACCGAAAGAAACTTGTCAATTCCAATCGTTTGTTTTTCAGTGCTTCTACAGGAAAGCAACCTCTGCGATTTGGAAGGCTGCCATATTTTCGATTATACCTACACAGCGTCTTCTTACCAGAAAGACGGAGGGAGGTAAGTGTGTCTAAAATCAAATGGTGCCTTTCAGAAGCTGATTTTGATTGTTCCCTTTTGAAACGGGAAAGGCCTTCCTTATATACAACTGAGCAAATCCCGAATAGCAATGGCGCTCGCTTAAATATCAGTCATTTGAGATATCTAAGACACTCATTTCACGGGAGGCCAATTATTTTGTGGCCCGAGAGATATTTCTGCATTCAAAATGACGATCAAGACGTGTAACGGTGAGTGAAGTGATGAGGGTGGATTTGCTTTGGATACCCCCAAGTATAGTCCCATATTTGTTCAGTGCTATGGGATGAGCTTTCAATTATATTGTCCAGCTACCACACAAAGGTTATCAATGGCCATTTAGAGTTATGAGAGTACGTTTTGAACAAATCAAATTATCAATTTCTTTTAGATTTATCAGGGACGCAGATTTTCGATATGTGTGCTTATACCCAAAATCTCAGAATATCATGATTAATGCCTTTCAGTGGAGGGCTTGGCTAAACTATGTTTGATTCCTCCAACCCTTTCGTCCCTGCCACCCCCCCTCCCCCCCCCCCCCCCCCACACACACACAAACACATAGGAGCTATAGACAAGGGAGAGCATTTACGCTGCAGCCGATGGATGTATATTTTATAAGAGTGCGCATGGGTGTATTCTTGTAGGATCCCTGGAAACTGGGGTGGCCACGTTATGCTTTACTGCTTTAATATGACCCAGGATTTAAAGACTTGTGTGCTTCTTCTCTGAAGTGGCAACTTGATTGCAAACAATGGGCTAAACTTCATTTTGTTATGTTTAATGGCAATGATTTAGGCATAAATACTAGGTGGGTGTGACCCCAAAAACAGTAAAGAATTAGGTGGTGGTCAAATGCTGAATCTTTGGCACTTTGAATTGCTTTTTCCTAATAGGTGTGCTTCCTACATCGGAGGGTCCTCGCATTTTCAGAAATGTCAGTGTTATTGATATATGGGTGATTCTATACCACGGAAACATACGTAACTTGACTGAGAATAGATTGAATGCTTGGACAAGAATATGGACAGGGGTAAAAAATGAGTGCCAATTTGGTAAAATTTCACAAATTTTCGAAAATGCGCTTTTTTACAAACAATATTTTTAACGGGTAAAAAGAGTCTTTCTCTTTATTGAGATGTTCTGGATTTTGGTACGGAACATCTGCACTTTCTATTCACCCCTTTTTGGGATATTTGTGTTCAAATTTTGATATCTGGTGATGATATTTTGTACCAAAATAAGTGCCAACATCAGTCAATTGTTACTATTTATAGTAACTCTGGATGTTATGACAATGTTACTCCGGTCTGAACAACTAAACAGATCCCTGCCAAAAAAATCGTCTGCTCAATCATTAAGCTGGATTATAGCGTAACTTATCACAGCTGCTTTTTTCTGTTCATTTTTTATTAAAAACTAGCACTAGCATATTCTGCCTATACCCCTTCATTACTCGAAAATGGATGATATTTCCTCCTCTGGAAACAGAATGATGGAGGTCTTATGATTTAAAGTTCTTTATTTATATTTTACCACAAGAGAACGAATCGGCCGGTAGCTCAGTTAGTACAGGCGTTCACATTGCTGTATGAAAAGTGCGCATTCAATGCGATGTGAGTTCAAAACCCACCTGTTCTTAGATTTTGCTCATTATTCTTACACATACATTTTTCGCTTTGTGCTGGTTGCACATTCATCTACAGTGCATGTGTTCGCAAATTAGCCGGTCAAAAGGCTGGAATACTCCACAATCAGTATATTTAAACAAAAATGTTGGTAAACAACCAATTGCCCCAAACAGACAGACCAATTCTTTGCAGGTCATATTGTATAATTATGGACGCTGTTATGTTCCAAAAATTAAGTCAAATAACGAAACGATAATCAATGTCTGATGATGGCTTTTGTCTGCTCAGCACCACTGTCTGCCAGATTTAATGTTTCCTTGAAATGAAAGATTGCAAATATTCTCTACTCCACTTAATAAATAGCTCTGTGACTAACTTAGAGTATATGCACTGACACTGTTTTATTACCACCATAGGCAATGCATTTCTTCTCCGCCGTTGTGTCAGTGGTGAGGCCCTTAATTTCAGCTGCCCATGTGGGAGCAATCTGCGCATTGTGCAAATGCGTACAACACGTTGATGGTACACTTGCCTTCAACCAGTGCTAGCCCTTCGTGTACTAGTTTAGTAAGTTAGGAAGATATGTAGTGGGTAGATAGCTGTGCTATCCGTCCACTTTCATCCAACAGAACACAAATTAGGTTGAGGAAAGAGTCGCGATACCGTAATAGTAAACAAATAAATGCAATCCAATACTACAAACTTTAAATATACTGTGTATTTTGAGCTAAAAATGTATCTTTCTCCGAATGACTGGTGGTATATTGGCTCTACTTACAAGTTAGACAACTTTTGGAGCTAAACAGGGGCGGCGGACCGGTGTCATGATTCCATGTGCTAGAGTGTCTGTCATTTACGGATAGCATACTTTCAAAGCGTGTGTATGGCATAGTTTGGTCGGGGTGGGGGGCATTTTATTTCAGTTTTACATTTTCGACCTCTAAATTGTCTTTTCGTCTTGATTTGCCGCCCGCAGTTTTTCGATAAGGATATGGAGAACAGGGAGTCACGATGGGTAAGGAAAGCATTCACGTTACAATAATTAGTGTGTCACAGATGAAGTTTACATTCCTACGAGCATCCACGTGGGACATTCTGGGTTCCTACCTCTTTCTCTGTTTATCCCGGGTCAGCCTTAAATTTATGTATCATATTAAAGGTGAATGAATATTTTAGAGGGGAACCATATGATTTGGGTTTCAAGTTCAGATTCGACTTGTTTCAGCATTTGGTGGGCATTGGGTACCTCACCACTCTGCCCGTGGTCTTGATCGGCTGTCCTTTAAGACTCTTTGTTTCAAACAAGCGAGTGGTAACGTTGGTTCATATTGTAGCCCTGAGAAAGTTATGTACAGTTTAAGAAGAGTCACTTTCCAAACTTCCCAGATTTATTATGGTGAAGAACTGGTATCCGATTTGTGTGATTACAAGCTTTAAGAGCAGGTCATGTTCTGTGTTGGGCAGAATTAATTCTATGTCATTATTAATTCAGGTAAATTGCACAGAGAAATTGGAATTCGTTGGAACGTTCAAACATTTCACGTAACAGCGAAGGTCGAAACCATAGACTCTTTCTATTCTAAGTTGAGAACTTGTATAAGCCAGTGTTCCAATTAATAATTATGATAACGTGAATGAGGTGTTCACTCACCACACAGTAACTGTTAAAATGTCTTCTATAATTCAGAAGATAATATTTCACAAGAATAAAATCATGAACAATGGAAAATTTTACGTGTGCTATTTATTGGTTTAGTCAACTAAAAAAAAATTTTTTTTTTAATTTTTGCCTATGGTTACCCTTAAGCAATTCATCAAAAACTCAATATTTTTTTTTGCCCATTTTATGATGCAGAAATGTTCTACATATAAAAATAACATTATCTTCACATTTCCTTTTGCTGAAACGCTTGTTCTGACAGAATAAATCAACTTGAAATAAACAATGGGTAGGCCTAAATTCAGTTTTTCCGGCAATGACAGCCGTAGGTTAACGCAAAGTGTCACTTTTCTGTACATTATAAAATCATGACTCGGAGTTTCACTCGTTAGATATATGAAACACGAGGCAAACTCTTCAAGGAGAATCCATCCATATTCTTTCTAAACAGACTGAATGAATGATCTTCTGTTCGCGTTTTTAGTGTTCTATCTATTCAAAATATAGCTGTTACAGCCGACCGAAAGAAACTTGTCAATTCCAATCGTTTGTTTTTCAGTGCTTCTACAGGAAAGCAACCTCTGCGATTTGGAAGGCTGCCATATTTTCGATTATACCTACACAGCGTCTTCTTACCAGAAAGACGGAGGGAGGTAAGTGTGTCTAAAATCAAATGGTGCCTTTCAGAAGCTGATTTTGATTGTTCCCTTTTGAAACGAGAAAGGCCTTCCTTATATACAACTGAGCAAATCCCGAATAGCAATGGCGCTCGCTTAAATATCAGTCATTCGAGATATCTAAGACACTCATTTCACGGGAGGCCAATTATTTTGTGGCCCGAGAGATATTTCTGCATTCAAAATGACGATCAAGACGTGTAACGGTGAGTGAAGTGATGAGGGTGGATTTGCTTTGGATACCCCCAAGTATAGTCCCATATTTGTTCAGTGCTATGGGATGAGCTTTCAATTATATTGTCCAGCTACCACACAAAGGTTATCAATGGCCATTTAGAGTTATGAGAGTACGTTTTGAACAAATCAAATTATCAATTTCTTTTAGATTTATCAGGGACGCAGATTTTCGATATGTGTGCTTATACCCAAAATCTCAGAATATCATGATTAATGCCTTTCAGTGGAGGGCTTGGCTAAACTATGTTTGATTCCTCCAACCCTTTCGTCCCTGCCACCCCCCCCCTCCCCCCCCCCCCCCCCCCCCCACACACACACAAACACATAGGAGCTATAGACAAGGGAGAGCATTTACGCTGCAGCCGATGGATGTATATTTTATAAGAGTGCACATGGGTGTATTCTTGTAGGGTCCCTGGAAACTGGGGTGGCCACGTTATGCTTTACTGCTTTAATATGACCCAGGATTTAAAGACTTGTGTGCTTCTTCTCTGAAGTGGCAACTTGATTGCAAACAATGGGCTAAACTTCATTTTGTTATGTTTAATGGCAATGATTTAGGCATAAATACTAGGTGGGTGTGACCCCAAAAACAGTAAAGAATTAGGTGGTGGTCAAATGCTGAATCTTTGGCACTTTGAATTGCTTTTTCCTAATAGGTGTGCTTCCTACATCGGAGGGTCCTCGCATTTTCAGAAATGTCAGTGTTATTGATATATGGGTGATTCTATACCACGGAAACATACGTAACTTGACTGAGAATAGATTGAATGCTTGGACAAGAATATGGACAGGGGTAAAAAATGAGTGCCAATTTGGTAAAATTTCACAAATTTTCGAAAATGCGCTTTTTTACAAACAATATTTTTAACGGGTAAAAAGAGTCTTTCTCTTTATTGAGATGTTCTGGATTTTGGTTCGGAACATCTGCACTTTCTATTCACCCCTTTTTAGGATATTTGTGTTCAAATTTTGATATCTGGTGATGATATTTTGTACCAAAATAAGTGCCAACATCAGTCAATTGTTACTATTTATAGTAACTCTGGATGTTATGACAATGTTACTCCGGTCTGAACAACTAAACAGATCCCTGCCAAAAAAATCGTCTGCTCAATCATTAAGCTGGATTATAGCGTAACTTATCACAGCTGCTTTTTTCTGTTCATTTTTTATTAAAAACTAGCACTAGCATATTCTGCCTATACCCCTTCATTACTCGAAAATGGATGATATTTCCTCCTCTGGAAACAGAATGATGGAGGTCTTATGATTTAAAGTTCTTTATTTATATTTTACCACAAGAGAACGAATCGGCCGGTAGCTCAGTTAGTACAGGCGTTCACATTGCTGTATGAAAAGTGCGCATTCAATGCGATGTGAGTTCAAAACCCACCTGTTCTTAGATTTTGCTCATTATTCTTACACATACATTTTTCGCTTTGTGCTGGTTGCACATTCATCTACAGTGCATGTGTTCGCAAATTAGCCGGTCAAAAGGCTGGAATACTCCACAATCAGTATATTTAAACAAAAATGTTGGTAAACAACCAATTGCCCCAAACAGACAGACCAATTCTTTGCAGGTCATATTGTATAATTATGGACGCTGTTATGTTCCAAAAATTAAGTCAAATAACGAAACGATAATCAATGTCTGATGATGGCTTTTGTCTGCTCAGCACCACTGTCTGCCAGATTTAATGTTTCCTTGAAATGAAAGATTGCAAATATTCTCTACTCCACTTAATAAATAGCTCTGTGACTAACTTAGAGTATATGCACTGACACTGTTTTATTACCACCATAAGCAATGCATTTCTTCTCCGCCGTTGTGTCAGTGGTGAGGCCCTTAATTTCAGCTTCCCATGTGGGAGCAATCTGCGCATTGTGCAAATGCGTACAACACGTTGATGGTACACTTGCCTTCAACCAGTGCTAGCCCTTCGTGTACTAGTTTAGTAAGTTAGGAAGATATGTAGTGGGTAGATAGCTGTGCTATCCGTCCACTTTCATCCAACAGAACACAAATTAGGTTGAGGAAAGAGTCGCGATACCGTAATAGTAAACAAATAAATGCAATCCAATACTACAAACTTTAAATATACTGTGTATTTTGAGCTAAAAATGTATCTTTTTCCGAATGACTGGTGGTATATTGGCTCTACTTACAAGTTAGACAACTTTTGGAGCTAAACAGGGGCGGCGGACCGGTGTCATGATTCCATGTGCTAGAGTGTCTGTCATTTACGGATAGCATACTTTCAAAGCGTGTGTATGGCTTAGTTTGGTCGGGGTGGGGGGGGGGGGGGCATTTTATTTCAGTTTTACATTTTCGACCTCTAAATTGTCTTTTCGTCTTGATTTGCCGCCCGCAGTTTTTCGATAAGGATATGGAGAACAGGGAGTCACGATGGGTAAGGAAAGCATTCACGTTACAATAATTAGTGTGTCACAGATGAAGTTTACATTCCTACGAGCATCCACGTGGGACATTCTGGGTTCCTACCTCTTTCTCTGTTTATCCCGGGTCAGCCTTAAATTTATGTATCATATTAAAGGTGAATGAATATTTTAGAGGGGAACCATATGATTTGGGTTTCAAGTTCAGATTCGACTTGTTTCAGCATTTGGTGGGCATTGGGTACCTCACCACTCTGCCCGTGGTCTTGATCGGCTGTCCTTTAAGACTCTTTGTTTCAAACAAGCGAGTGGTAACGTTGGTTCATATTGTAGCCCTGAGAAAGTTATGTACAGTTTAAGAAGAGTCACTTTCCAAACTTCCCAGATTTATTATGGTGAAGAACTGGTATCCGATTTGTGTGATTACAAGCTTTAAGAGCAGGTCATGTTCTGTGTTGGGCAGAATTAATTCTATGTCATTATTAATTCAGGTAAATTGCACAGAGAAATTGGAATTCGTTGGAACGTTCAAACATTTCACGTAACAGCCGAAGGTCGAAACCATAGACTCTTTCTATTCTAAGTTGAGAACTTGTATAAGCCAGTGTTCCAATTAATAATTATGATAACGTGAATGAGGTGTTCACTCACCACACAGTAACTGTTAAAATGTCTTCTATAATTCAGAAGATAATATTTCACAAGAATAAAATCATGAACAATGGAAAATTTTACGTGTGCTATTTATTGGTTTAGTCAACTAAAAAAAACTTTTTTTTTTAATTTTTGCCTATGGTTACCCTTAAGCAATTAATCAAAAACCTCAATATTTTTTTTTGCCCATTTTATGATGCAGAAATGTTCTACATATAAAAATAACATTATCTTCACATTTCCTTTTGCTGAAACGCTTGTTCTGACAGAATAAATCAACTTGAAATAAACAATGGGTAGGCCTAAATTCAGTTTTTCCGGCAATGACAGCCGTAGGTTAACGCAAAGTGTCACTTTTCTGTACATTATAAAATCATGACTCGGAGTTTCACTCGTTAGATATATGAAACACGAGGCAAACTCTTCAAGGAGAATCCATCCATATTCTTTCTAAACAGACTGAATGAATGATCTTCTGTTCGCGTTTTTAGTGTTCTATCTATTCAAAATATAGCTGTTACAGCCGACCGAAAGAAACTTGTCAATTCCAATCGTTTGTTTTTCAGTGCTTCTACAGGAAAGCAACCTCTGCGATTTGGAAGGCTGCCATATTTTCGATTATACCTACACAGCGTCTTCTTACCAGAAAGACGGAGGGAGGTAAGTGTGTCTAAAATCAAATGGTGCCTTTCAGAAGCTGATTTTGATTGTTCCCTTTTGAAACGGGAAAGGCCTTCCTTATATACAACTGAGCAAATCCCGAATAGCAATGGCGCTCGCTTAAATATCAGTCATTTGAGATATCTAAGACACTCATTTCACGGGAGGCCAATTATTTTGTGGCCCGAGAGATATTTCTGCATTCAAAATGACGATCAAGACGTGTAACAGTGAGTGAAGTGATGAGGGTGGATTTGCTTTGGATACCCCCAAGTATAGTCTCATATTTGTTCAGTGCTATGGGATGAGCTTTCAATTATATTGTCCAGCTACCACACAAAGGTTATCAATGGCCATTTAGAGTTATGAGAGTACGTTTTGAACAAATCAAATTATCAATTTCTTTTAGATTTATCAGGGACGCAGATTTTCGATATGTGTGCTTATACCCAAAATCTCAGAATATCATGATTAATGCCTTTCAGTGGAGGGCTTGGCTAAACTATGTTTGATTCCTCCAACCCTTTCGTCCCTGCCACCCCCCTCCCCCCCCCCCCCCCCCCACACACACACACAAACACATAGGAGCTATAGACAAGGGAGAGCATTTACGCTGCAGGCGATGGATGTATATTTTATAAGAGTGCACATGGGTGTATTCTTGTAGGGTCCCTGGAAACTGGGGTGGCCACGTTATGCTTTACTGCTTTAATATGACCCAGGATTTAAAGACTTGTGTGCTTCTTCTCTGAAGTGGCAACTTGATTGCAAACAATGGGCTAAACTTCATTTTGTTATGTTTAATAGCAATGATTTAGGCACGGTATTGAAAAATGGGCAAATAATTTTTTTTTTTTTTTTTTTTTTTTTGTAGCCAAATTTCCTGGCCTTGACCATGTCTGCCAAAAAAATCATCAAATGGGAAAAAGAAAATTAGTTGATTGAACCCATAAATTGTATATGAAAAAATATTTGATTTCTGGACTGCAAATGGGGGAAATATCTCCTTCTGATTTTTTTGTGGCCATCAAACATTACTGTATGTGCTGTATATGGCAAAATTCAATGAGATTCCGGATGTTTGTGGAGAACAAAGTGCATATTTTTAAGTTTCTATGATATTTTGTATATAATATAAAGATTTTAGAAATAAAGGGGCGATTTGTTCAGGAGTCGTTGTGGACATTCACTAAAAACTGGGAAGTCAGAAAAATGTTAGTGAAAATAGTTTTTCATTAAAACATTTCCGGCGACTTGTCTCAGTGAAAAACTTGCGGAGAAAAAATATAAAAAAAATTGCAGCGAGTTGTCTCATTCAAAATCCGTTTGACTTGTATCACCTGGTGCGACATGTCCCAGGCCGAGTTGCTCAGAGTCGAATTGTCTATAGAGCGTTAGAACCCGTGTGACACTCCCGGTTAATACAAAAATAATTTTATTCTAGCTTGTTAGTAGTGTACATAACACGGGGTCGGGTTATCGATAAAAAAAACTTCCAGTAAATGTGCGTCAAACCTCTGAGACGCGCGAAACGATGTCCCGGCAAACTGTTTTTCCGGCTAAATGTATGTTCGACAAAAAGTTTCGAAATTAGAGAAATCGTACCCACCGAACCGATGACCTCGCATAAATTAACTCACCTGCATAAGCATCGCTTTATTTCCATGGTACGATTGTTACTTTCCACCACACAACACGCTAGCAAATGTCGTACGATGGCCCGATCAGCGAGCGAGATTCAGGACAACAGTGTTGCTAGCTCCATTGTTGAGCTTTGTTCTCCGTTGATATTTAAAAACGGATATTTATTGCGGCAAACAAAGGAAAATAGCACATAAATATCAAAGTCATAAAATTTGGTATTATTTGCTGGAATTCCAGCTGCAGTGTTGCAATTTCCTTCTTGCTTTTCACTTCGTTGTATTTGTTATCGCCATATCGGTCGACTTGAGTGCTTTGCCCACCAGTGCGCCACTGCCAGCCAGCCAGTTCTTGTCTATAAATTAAATTACGAGACGAGAAATATCATTTGGATAATTCGTTTCCGATCATTGTTTTTAGATATGTGACCACATATTGACATACAACAATTTCCTTAGCTTTAACAAAGCTTTATTTGTGCATTCCAATAAGCGCAGCCGAGCTACTCAAATTTTGAAATATGTTTTCACGACAGCATTTGCTACAGTCTTGCGTGGCGTGGTGGAAAGTAACAATCGAACTACTGCCAGTTAGAGACAGTAGCGCTGAAAAGTAAACATTTTAGATCATCGTCAGTTTTATTCGAGAAATTATATTTCCCTTTGTTGTTGTATTGGCTCCCAACTATTAAGTAAAGAGACTCCATTTTCTAGAACGAGAACGGTAAGTGTTCAGAAACCTGTATTAGGCATATGTTTTGGTGGATTTTTTTCATTCGAAATTGGACAGTTGTTGAAAACCAAAAACAACGGGTCCGGGTCTTTTCGTCCTCGGGCGGGGAAATTCGGCCCCAGGTATCTTTCCGGGAACATTCGGCCTCAGTCGAGGCCGAATGACCCACTTTTGAGGCCGAATGTTCCCACTTTTTGGTGAAAACTTTCGGAGTTTGGGAGGTGAAAAATAATTGTTTAGTTCATTTTTAGCCCGACTGTTTACAGTGAGGGCTATAGTCATGACTTTCGTCCGTCTGTCCGTCCATCTCTCTGTTAACTTTTAGAGTTTTGGTTAAAGTTTGTGGTTAAAGTTTTTTACTGAAGGTTCAAGTGTTTTTTTTTCCTCTTTAGTTAACATTTGGAGTTTTGGTTAAAGTTTGTTTTTGTTTTTTTTTTGGGGGGGGGAGGGGGTTAAAATTACACCTTCAATTCTTCAAACAGTTTAGTGGAATGTCACTGTTTCTTATTTGAGACAATGTCTATTATCTACTGATTTCTACAGTGATTTCCATTAATCGGCATGATTTTAACCCCTTTTAAACATGTTTTCACACTTACTTTCTTTGTATTTGAAATTAGACTTTTCCACATACTTTCTTACTCTAATTCTTGAATGGTCAATACAGCTTAATGATTCCATTTACATCAATGATTTCTTTTATCGGTTTTAGAAAATAGTTAACCCCATTTTGCCAATCAATTTTACTTAGTATTCCCAGCTTAAAGTTTCGGATTGAAGTTCTGCCTTTCAAGGTTCTATCTTTCATTCTCCAAACACTCGGTTACAACGTCATTTCTTTTTTCATTTCTGGCAAGGTCGACTGAAGCTGTGCACAGTGGTTTTAAATAATATTGGCATTAATTTAACACTTTTCACAACGCTTTTCGAACTTAGTTTCTCTAAATTTCCAATTAGGCTACTACCACATACTTTGTTACTTTTTATCCCCTCCCACAAGGGAGGGATATAGCACAGAGCTCGCTCCACCCGTCTATCTTTCAGTCCGTCCATCCACCAGTCCGTCTATCTGTCAGTCCGTCTGTCCGAACTTTCTTTATGCCATAACTTAAACAAAAGTCAACGGATTTCAATTCTTTTCAGTACATGTCTCTAGGTCAAGTTTGATGACCACAATTATCCAATGAAAATTGTTTAAGTTATTATTGCCCTGCCCAACCCCCGCCTATAAGGCTTTTTTTTCTTTCTTCCCTCCAATATGCATTTTGAACTATTTACAGTCATTGCATGCGGAACTTTTTTCAAACTCACGTACCCCCCCCCCCCCCTCTACACCCCCACCCCCCCTGGACCAATTAGGCACTTTTTTCTTTCGTCAAAAATGCATTTTTACAGTTATGCTTAAAGTTTGTGGTTAAAAACCCAGACACACACCACCCCCTCCCCTGGTGCCAGTTAGGCATTTTTTTTCTCTTTGCTCAAAATCCATTCTGAAGGATTTAGACTGTCCTCATGCGAAGAAAAAAAAATGGACTCCCCCTAACACCCCCCCCCCCCCCTCACCTCCCCCTCACCCAGGGCCATTTAAGCAATTGTTTTTTCTTTGGTACAAAATGCATTTTTAGCCTAACTGTTTACAATCAGGCCTGTGGTCATGACTTTCGTCCGTCCATCCGTCGGTCCGTCCATCCGTCGGTCCATCCATCTGCCTGTAAACAATTGGTTTCCGACCGATAACTCCAGTTTGGATTATTTGTTTTCAACCAAGGTTGATATGTGTATTTTCCAGCTAGTAATACATGCCAGGTTTGAATATAGGTCCCCCCAATCCCTCCCCTCCCCACCCACAGTCGTTTAGGCAGTTTTTCCAAAAATGCATTTTGAAGGATTGGGAGTTATTAAATGCAAACAAACAAAAATAGACTACTATAACACACCACCACAATCCCCCCCCCCCCCCCCCCCCCCACACACACACACATATGTGTCACTTAGGCAATTTTCCCAAAATGCATTTTGAATGAATGGGAGTTATTACATGCAAAAAAGAAAACTGACTCCTATAGCCCAACATAGCTTTGTGTACTGCATCTTTAATCCTTTACCTCACACTAGTTGGAGCCAACAGAGTACAAATTATTTCTCTGAAACATGAGATATTTTCATTTTTTACTTCTAACCATGGCTTATTAGTCCTTATTGGAACAAGCTCATCAAGCTTGTTCCATTAATAGGTCATGAGGTATGTTTTGGAGTAGACAAATGAAAACATAAATTTTGAATGGCAAATTTTGTACTTCACGAGTGCAGATATGGCAGATTCGTTAGGTAATCGGTTAACAAAAAATGGCTCCGACTATTTTGTGTCTAAGCATTGCCATTGCCGGGACAGGCGGGCTGCATGCGTGACATCACTCTAGTGTTTTTTGTTTTTAATTTTTTTTGTGGGGGGGGGGGGGGGGGGGGGGGTGGGGGGGGAGAGGGTAATATTAGGAGTTTTTCCAGAATATTGATTTTTAAAGAATAATATATACAGCGTACTTATCTTTATTCCTAAAGTCGAATTATATTAAGCACGAGACCGATCTATAATGAATAATGAATTATAATGAAATATAAAATCCATTGTATAGGTCTACTGCATTGAATAACAGAATGACAATATGTGTGCCGATGAATGAAAGGTTTTAGCGCGCCGAAGGCGCGCAGGGACGGCGTGGGATTTACAAATCCTTTGCGACCCGGTTAGCCTTATTTTATTTCACTTGGATCACACAGGCCTAGCTTTCATATTGCCTCAAATGGGGTCTGAGGGGGGTATGCACGCGATTAGAATTCCCTGCAGTTTACGTTGGAGTGATAGATTGGCAATACTCAATCCCTCAACGCCATTAAGACTATAAGAGAGTGGGCTCTATTCGGTTCCAGCTCGGCGATGGTAGAGGTTTGAGTCCCATCATGGTGGCGAGCCAGAATATAATGTTGTACGATGGCAAATTTAAGGGAAGAAGAGAAAAGAAAACCAAACATCAAAGCCGGTTGGTAGCGGCCCCGGTGTATGACCATAGCGGTTAAAAAAAGGAGTGGAGAAAGCTCGAACAGTTTAGTTTTGAAAAACCGGGAGTCATCCATCAAGCCTTCTGGGAGATAGGATGCCGTATGTGACTATGAGGTATCTGGTTATCCTTCGGGAATTCCAAATGAGCTCCCCCCACCCCCCCCCCCCCAAAAAAAACAAAACAAAACAAAATACAACCCCCCCCCCCCCCCCAAAAAAAAAAAAACCCTCTCACAGACACACACCCTCAAGCCCTTAAAAGGGCTATTAAATCTTTATTCAAATGTTTATTTATTTAAAATGTATACTCGTCCCCAGCCAGACAAGCTTGTTTCAATCCTTGCCTGGTGTTTGGTGGTTTCTTGTGTATGTTGCAGAAAGGTAGGTTGCATCAATTCCTCCTACGCTTTGTCTACCATTTCCATGCGTCTTCTTGACATGAGTGTTGCAAGAAAATTTGAGAATGTTCAATTAGAAAAGTTATAGGAAGAGAGATTGTTCACGCTGGTCATCCGATTACCACCTTTGCGGTGCAGTACCCTCGTTTGTGGTTTAAAAAAGACGGAAACGGTTGAAGGTAGGTGTCATAAAACATGGTATAACTGCTTTTGACTTGCGTATATCACTACAAAAATGTAATCTGGCGATCTATGGAATATTATTGCATTCGTGTACATAGTGTCGGTGTGTTTTATGAAGTAATTGAGCTGTGTTATTGAAAATACATTAGCGTTCATCCTCATTCTTTCGGAAATTTTCGACAAAATTTGTTCTCTCCGTGAATATCAAGGACATAGAAGGTCAAACCTTCGCTCCATTGCTGCTTCAGACTTTTTTCTTTGAGTTTAGGTCAGCTTCACCTTTCATAAAAAGTCCTGCATTCGCCTTATTTGGCAGCTTCGACGAGGGGTGTTGAACTTTTAGAATACCTGATTTGCGGTGTTGTCCTTTTAATGAGTACCTTCATTTGCGGTTCACAGTACCCTCATTTTGCGATGTCAATCTTTCAAGATTACTAACGAAACATGACCCTGGCCCTACAGTTTTATATGTACAGGCGTCTTGAATTATTTCGACGCGCGTAGTATAAACACCCACACTAATCAGTCAAAACCACTGATCTAATGAGAATTTTGTTGAGTCGAAAGGATTTGTCAACCGTGCCTGGTGAGAGCTGGGAGGAATAACCCGTGTTTCATTTATTGACTCGCCGTGTATTGATTGAAAACAGAATTACCTTTGGGGGCTGGATGGACCGTTGTTTGGACCAAGTATAGTACTTTTTTATAATAGTACATAGATACAGACAACATTGTATGCTGTGAAGTAATTTTAGTTTATGCAATCAAATTAATGAAAGGTCCGAGGACTTTGAAACAGTTGTGACGTATTGAGTTGATAAGAGTGGTTTATGCGCAGGATGTACTTTACACATTTTATATAAGGTGCTATATATAAGTAATGGAGGTAGTGGAAATCGGTTTACTCTGAGTCTGATATTCCGTTAATATATGAATGACATATACACAAATAATAAAGGAAAATAAAGGTTATGATGCATAGAACACGAAAAATATATTCTTCCAACACACAACAATGATAACAGGCATCGGTGATTTCTGGATGTCTGCGATGCTATTCGTACGAGAACTGACTATGAAATAAAATTTTGTGAGAATAACTCGTGCGAACAACTCGTGGCCAAATATGCTTCAAATATTCAAGAACGAATCTGGGAAATCGAAATCCTTCAAAACGCAGCGACAGAGCTGCTTTAAGATAAATGCCCAACTATTTCGTTTGTTTACATTCATCACAAGGTGGAGGTTCAGGTCAACCGGACCAAAATACACCGATAAACAATATCGTTCAAAATGAAATAATGGGACTGATCGTCCTCGCCCTACCTACTGTCATGATGTGGCGATTGCACAGTTACTGGATATAAAATACTTTCGTTTCCCATCAACAAGGTCTTCAAAAATGCAGGCAGTGTTGGCATTTTTGCAGACTAAGTTCTGTCGCTGCATTGTGAGGTGGTTTGATTGCCTAGCGTTGTTCATGGATGCATGAAGCATATGTAGCCCCGAGATGTTCTCGTGATATATTGTTTGGTTGTCGGTTTTCATTCGAATACGATCGCAGACTTCCATGAACCACAGGTGCCCACAATCAGCACTTGTGGGGTAAACGAATCAGTTTCCCGTGTTCTATCCACCATAACCTCCATGTTGGTGTATATTTTAATACAAATTTATTTTTTGTAATTTATATATGCAATATCAGGCCTCGCAAATTCTGAGTAACCTGATTTCCATAACTGATATCGCACCTAAAATAAATCCGCGCAAAACCGTCGAGATGGGGGCGGTGTAGTAACGCTGGAGTCCGGCGTTATGGGGGCCCGCCGATTTTTCATAATTGCTTCAGAACAGGATTCCCTTACGGTATTACCTGTGAGGACAGCGAGGCCTTCACTGCAAGTCAAATCCTGACTAAGAGAATCCTGGCTTGAGGTAATTAGCCGAAATGAGAAAAAATCGGCGGGGCTCCTATAATGCCAGGCAAGGAAGGTTTCCAAAACTAACGCTATGTACGTGCATTCACAAAACCAAAATGTTTTGCTTGCGGACAACGTTACAAAATTTCACTTTCAGAAGCCTTTCCTAGAATTTTAGTCGAACTTTGACTAAGATTCTAGAAAAGGCTTCGACAGTAACCGGTCCCCCAGGTTATTCTCTCTGTTCCCTCATTACAACACCTTTGCCAATTTTGGAATACCAAGGGTCAAAATGCTGTTTTTGATGCAAAGTGATAATTTTTTTAATTGTTAAGGTTGTAAATGTTAATTTGTTTTCACTTGTTTGTTTGGGAAAATTGGCTTTTTTGAGCGAAAGTAGTGAGTAAATATTTGGTTACACACTGAAGTAATTATAGTAATTGCTCCTGAAAATTTTCTTTAAGACATCAAGTCGAATTATTGACGATAATCGCCAGCGGCCATTCTGTACATGTAAGGTGAATTACAACCAAATGGTGGGAAGGTGGATTTTCCACCCGACAATAGTGTTTTATTACAGATGACCTTATATCGCATTATTTGTGATTTGTAGGGCTGATTGATTGAATAAATAATAAATTCCCATTGCCCTTTATTCCAAAACATTTTCTCTGAAATTTACTTTGAATATGTATGTTCAATTAAAACTTTAACCATCCAGAATTCACAATTTTGAGATGGCATCCTGTAAATATCTGTGTTGCAAATGACATTTTTCTTTCTTAATCGTTGCTATTTACAACTCATAGAAAAGCTCTCTGATAGAGTTTCTCGGTGATTTGTAAGTTACGATGGTTATGTGATAAAACATACCATAATTTGAAAAATGTCTCTGTTTTGTAAGTGATCAAATATCAAAGGGCTTTTTCTAAAAAAAACAAGACGAGTACCAGTCTGAAACTGCGTCCCTGCATGCAATTGTTCAGTGGGTACAGTACAGTTTCAAATTTTCGGCCAACAGGAACCGCCTGTGCAGCAGATCTGGAAATTGCTTCCACGGTACAACTCGAAATATCAAGCGCCAGACCAAATATAAAATCCATTCCTTTCATAAAAGCCAAAAAAACTTCAACTGAAATTTTTATATTCAGTGGGTACAGTACAATTTCAAACAATTGGCAAGCAGGAAGTGGCGACATGGAAGATCTGAAAACTGCTTACACGGTACAATAAAACATTATCAAGCCCCAGACCAAATATAAAATCATTCCCTTGTTACCAGCCAAGAAAACTTTTACTAGAAATTTCAACCCAAAGTATTTCGGACTGACTGACGGACTGACTGACGGACAGATTTGAGCGCTTACTAGACCTGCTTGCCACTGGAGATGCACGCGAAAAGCGAAAATAACAACTTGCGGTCTGGATAACCAACAAATGTGAATTGGCCCAATACATGATACTTGTTTTCGGAGCTTCAAAGACAATACAAGTGAGTCGATGTCCAACTATTGGTCTAAACATATCATAAATGCTTGGATTTGTCAAAAAATGCTTTAGAATTAATTGTATAGAGATCAGAGAGAATAAAGGTGTCCAGATAAGGCAACATTTTAGTAAAAGAGTGACCCCATTAAATGTTTCACACCGCAATTGTGGTACACCCAGCAGACACCGAAACCGCAAAAGGTGGTACTTTACACCGCAAATAAGGTATTCATAAAAATCAATTCCCCCCCACCCCCCCCCCCCCACCCCTCCCTCGATAAATTCAGTTTAAACATGTTTTCACAAAAGGCTGACAAACGTAACTTAAACATTTGGCTAAAAGAAGACAATTCTCTATACGGATGCTGCTCCAAGAACTCACAATAGCATATTTTAAATATAATTCGCAGTTCAAACCCAGCAACTGGAATTTTTATCTCCATATATCCACTTTAAAATACTTCAAAAAATTTGTTTTTTGTTTCTCTCATGAAAATATTTCTTGGATGAAAGTATTGGTGATTAATACCTACCCTGAAAGAGTTTGCCACACAAGTAGGCTTGTTCAAATGCGTGTACTTACCAATTTTCCAACTTGTATGAGCAACAATCTCCGTCTTTTTTACACCGCAAACGAGGTACTGCACCGCAAAGGTGGTAATCGGATGACCAGCGTGTTCTTGCTATGGATGGGGTAAGGGGTGTGTTTCTTTGGAGCCCACTCCCCACACGCAGAGTTGCGAGGCAATCCTCACAGACACAATCCTAAAGATCTCAGTGAGTAGCGAGGCAATCCTCACTGACTCCGCGCAGTTTAATTCTATTGAGTAATTTTAATTTACTGTGGCTTATTTTGTTTTTCTGTTAAGCTTCGTTCACCATTGATTCACCATCCTGGAGTATGTGGAGGGTTTTGTTATATAGATCTTATTAAACGCATTTCAATCCCGCTTCAGCAGAGTTGCGAGGCAGGCCTCACACTGGAAACTTATTTTGTTTTTCTGTTAAGGGATCGGTGTTCGTTCAGCTCAACCATTAATTCATTATCTTGGAGTCTGTTGAGGGTTTTGTTTTGTAGGCCTTTTAATCGCGTATCAATAGTTTCTATTTTTGCTAGCTCGTGAATTTCCTTTATCGGTGTCCATTTGTGTTTGCATAGTGCCACACGCAGGGCATAGTTTTGAACCCTCTGTAGCTTCTGAAATGTTGGATTTGCACAGGTCACTTGTTATTATTTGCACTGTATTCTAGTACCGGGCGTATAAATGTTTTGTAGAGCTTGAGAAGCACATCTTTGTTTGCTCCCCAATTTCTACCTCTGATCATCTTCAGAAAATTGATACGTTTAGTAGCTCTAACCGTAATGGAGTTTACATGACTGTTTATACTGAGATTGTTATCTAGGATAAATCCCAAAAAATTGGCCTCTTTATTTGCTTCTAATTTGTGATCATATAACTGGAGATCTATACTGGGTACTGTTTTTTTTTTCCTTTGCCTCTTGAAGAATGTAACTTTTTGAGTTTTGGCCACATTGAGTTTGATTCGCCACAGGGCGCACCAGCTTTCAAGATCGCGAATGGTATCCTGTAGACGATTTTTAATTATGTTTTAGGACTTGCTGGCCACCCAAATGCCTCTGTCGTCTGAGAACTGCGATAGTTCAACACAGTTTTTACCTACTTTTTCTATGTCATTCACATATATTATGAAAAGAAGCGGAATTAGAACCGACTTAGAACCGACCCTTGTGGTGTTCCAGCTTCGAGTATTACTTCCTCTGACATCTCGCGATTAACCCTCACCTTGATTTTTCGGTCAGTTAGAAATGATGATATGGTCCTCAGAATTTTAGTGGGTAATCCCATTTTCGCTAGTTTATATCTCACGAGTAGGTAATAAAGGCCGATTCAAACACAGATGACGATGTACGTGTACATGTAAACGTACATCGATGTACACCTCCACAGGATTTAGTGTTTTTTAGGGTGTTTTAGAATCGGCTTTGCCGATTCAAAATCACTGGATTGTATCCAAGAGTGAAAAAAAGCATGAATTTTATGTGTACGTGTAGCGTTTTGTCTTTGAATCGGCAAATGGGTTTCCCCCATAGGATTCAGTGTTAAATTGCGAGCAAAAACGTTTTGTCGTTTCTAAATCATCATCTTGCTGATTCTAAATCATCCGCGTCCGTACACGATTTTAACACTGAAACCCTATGGAGGCATACACGGAAATCCATTTGCGGATTTTTACGTCGGAAATCGAATCGTGTACGGTACACGGAAAAGAGGTGTTTCTGAACCGGCAAACCCACTGTCACGTTTCCTGAAGTAAAACTAACACATGTTATTGGTGTGACTGAATGAGGTTTTCGTTCAAAAGAGTAGACTATAAATATGAGTGTTAGTTTTAAAAAGGAGTTGCGTGAATGAAAGGCATCCGTTCAAAAAAAGTCGACTATAAAATATGATCTGTAAAAATAGACATTCGTGTTTTGTTTCGATGTAACGAAAGGAAATTGAGTTTAGAGACAATTAGAGAAAAGAATCAGAGGTAAAAAAATCATTTTCGCATTTGTTACTATTAATTCTTGTGAAGTAATCTTAATAAACACTTAATGGAATGTTTGAATAATGTTATAATAAAACGCATTTTCCACTCAATTAGGTTTGAGTGGTAAATTTTTAATATATTCATGATAACGATCAGAGGGATTTGAATGAATGAATGAATGAATGAATGAATGAATGAATGAATGAATGAATGAATGAATGAATTAATTAATTCCTTTAACGTTAAATTAGAAAAAACAGTTTCTTTTATGTGCTAGAACGTTTTAACTGTCATCAAAAGTTCTCTCTTAATTCGACACTTAGTGAATGGTTTTTTGATATGTGAATGGAATTCCTTTTAACAAACGTAAATTACTCTCAAAATGTGTTAAATCAGAAACCGGTTTGTCATGTACTGCTTAAAACGTTTTTTAAACTTTTCCCAATTCAATCAATACTGAGTTGAGATGTGAATTTTTTAGTTATTATATTAAAGACAGAAAGATTTTTATTAACTTAAAACATAAAAATATAATTATACATTTAATTTTGAAAATAATAAAATAACTCGCATTAGCATACTGAAAGGAACATTAACAATTAAAAAAACGAAAAATGTTTTTACAGATGGATTCTAGACGTCGAAATCAAATTTTAGACGAGTATGAACGTGCTAAGAAGGTCATTCAGTCGGCTGACAGACGCAGACGTCTTGGTGAGATTGAACTCAAACGTGAAGCCACAAAAATATTTAAACCCGTGACGGAGGGTCAAGAGCGAAGCAGGAAGGAGGTAGTCGAAGAATTGAGACCCATAAAAGAGAGTTCTTTGAGGATGGGTTCGTTGCCCGGTAGTTTTGGAAATCGGCATTCCGTTCAATCTACACCGGATTACGTTCCCACGGGAATTCAAACAGAGAGCGAGACCGACACCGATACAGCTTCGACTATCACCACTGATAGCGTCGCATCGTCTGATGATGGCGGTAAGAGAGATCTGTTGTATTGATTTTATAAGGATTCGGACAATAATACTTTTATTGGAGACACAGAAGTAGAAATAGATGATGATGAATTGATCGTGGGTTCGAACAGATACGAATTGACTAATGGACTGCGCAGATTGCTCCTTTACGACAAGCCTAGTGATTACACGGAACAGGATTTCGACAATTACGGCGACATTCTGGTTCAGACCCACGCCATGAAGAGAAATAATGATGCCAGAGAGACGAGACCCAAAGCCAACAGAGGTTACAAGTGGACGAAAGTGGTGAAACCCATATGGGATATGAATAAGAAGTTCGTCGAATCGGTGACTGGCAAAAGGGTGAAAACCACTTTTCTTCCGAGCGATTCTGACGCTCTGTCTCAGAGATTGAGTTTGTTGATGGCGAGCAGACGGGCTGGTAACACAGGATTAGATAATCAGATAGTTACTATATCTGACGAATTGTTAAGACAGAAGGTTTTGAATAAAAACCATTATAAAAGGCTGATGAACGAATTGAAGGATTGATGTATATATAATAAGTAGAGAGAAACAAACAAAAATAAAACAGCAAATTTTTACACTAGAATAATAAAAGTATTTAAACAACAAAACGATTTACCAGTGAAAAAAACAAAATATATTATAAAATTAAAATATGTTGATGATAAAGAACAGGGGATAAGTCAGAACTTATGTTCAAGGCGGTTCTGGCATCGTCGATTCTATAATGTGAGCGTTCACGAGCGATGCGGGTAGAAAACTCGCATCGACTGCTTTTGAGGTCGGTAAGAAGACGGCTTTGGATGCTGGTAAGAAATCCGCTTCTGAAGCCAGTGGTAGGATAGCTTCTGTGGCTGGCAAGAGGGCAGCCGACGCATTGATCGACAAGTTGATCAGTCCGCTGGCGAAGCGAGCTGCGTTAGGGCGAAAGAATCTAAAATAACAAACAAACAAAATAAAACAAAGATGAACATTAAAGATATGTCTTGGAACGACGCCGCGACCAAGAGGTCGAATAACAAGTTCTTTCCCAAAAGCATAAGAGGCTTGATAGTGGGAAAATCGAATTGTGGAAAGACCAATCTGTTGATGAATCTGTTGTCCCGACCCGACTGGTTGGATTATGACAGATTGTTCGTGTTTGGCAAGAGCTTGTTTCAACCCGAATACAGATTGCTTCGAGAGTGCATGGATCGTACATTGCCCAAGGACGTCATAGCAAGAATCTTTGACAGTAGGGAGGAATTCGACAAGAGTGAAGCTCCTCTTTCGACCATTTTGGACGGTGCGGCGATGGAACTGATGAAGAGAAATGCATCTTTGAACGTCGAGTGTCGATTTTATGAGAATGCTAGCGATGTTCCGGATCCTAGAGAATTGAAATCGGAAGATAAGAATCTCATGATTTTCGACGATCTGCTTTTGGAGAGACAGAACGATGCGACTCGTATTACATTAGGTGTCGACACAGCAACGTGGACTGTTTCTACCTGTCGCAGAATTATTTTGATTGCCCAGACAGATGATAAGGGAGAACGCTAATTTTCTATGTCTCTTTCGCCAAGATCTCAAGAATCTCAATCACATCTACGGCGACCACGTTGCAAACGACATGAGCGTGGCAGAATTCAGGAGATTCTGCAAGAGGGTTTGGGATGGAGGACTTTACAATTTCGTCGTGATCGATTTGACAAGCGAATTTAATCACGGAAAATATCGGTGCGGATTCGACAAGTTTTATGTTTCTGATGATAATAAGATAGAGCATGAAAATAAAAAAAAAAATTAGAAAATAATAAATCTTCAAATAATTAGTTTTGAAAAAAAAAAATTAAAAATAAAATTAAAAATATAATGTTGGAATAAGGATAATTGTTAGAATGGATAGCCGAGAATACAGCTGCAAAACAATGCATTCAAATCGTGGTGAGTGGCGATTCGACTCGATTTGCTATGAAATTCGAACCTTCCATCGAATTGAATAAAGAGAAAAGATACGAGATGGCGTTGGTGAATCTGGAGACTTATTATTCCTCTCCCAACGTCACCGAAAAGAATAACTCATTCAAGTATTCCGACGGAGTGGATTGGTTGGAGATTTGAATTCCCAAAGGGAGTTACGACATAGACGATTTGAACAATTACATTCAGATGTGAATGAAGATGGATGGAAAGGGAAGCAACAAGATCAGACTCGCTCCCAATCCTAATACCTTACAGACGATGTTGGATTTGGAAGATAATTTTCGAGTGGATTTCAACACGGACGATTCTATAGGCAAGATGTTGGGATTCGATTGAAAGATGCATCGAGGCCACGCGGCATCTGAAAATACGGTCGACATTCTCACAGTCAATAGCATTCTGGTGAACGTGGACGTGATTGCTGGAAGCTACGTGAATGGTAGCGCTCAACCGACGATCTATTCCTTCTTTCCAAACATGTCTCCAGGTTATAAGATCGTGGAGTGACCTCGAAATTTAGTTTATCTACCACGTTGTATAGTCTCAAAACCACGTTGACGGATCAAAATGGTGAACTGTTAGATCTTCGCGGAGAGAGGGTGACGATACGATTTCACATAAGAGAAATATAAAAGCAAAAAAAAAATAAAATATTGTGTATATATATATATATATAGATAACAAAAATAAAATAAACGCAATATTAATTTTACAAAATTATTTTAATATAAATAATTATTATTAAACAAGAAAACAATTGAAGTAAATATATTTTAAAAAAAGAAGAGAATGGTAATGATGCGAGTGTTACCAAGAGATGCACAACATTCGTTCATAATTATGATTCGGATAAACAAATGTGTTGTTATAAAAACGTATCATATTACAAAAAAAAAGAAAAAAAGAAAAGAATCGACGCTGAAATTTAAGAAAAAAGGAAACGTTATTATAATATATGGTAATAGTGAAGAAGGAAAACAAAAAAAAAAGTAATGAGATCTAAAAGATGATCTCATTACTTTTTTTTTCCTTTTTCTTTGCTAAAAAAATCAATATCTCTATTGTTTATATTTCCAAGCCCGTTATTATCATGTTGACACTCGTGTTTTCAAGATGATCTCATTACTTTTTTTTTCCTTCTTCTTCGCTAAAAAAATCAATCTCTCTATTGTTTATATTTCCAAGTCCGTTATTAGCATGTTGACACTCGTGTTTTTTCCTTTTTCGCAAATGTGTTGAATGTTTATCTTTACTCTTTTGAGTTTTGTTACTTCGGTCAACTCGCTCTCACCACCCAATTTCTTCACGGGTTTGAATGAGATGTTTGGAAATATGTAACTTCCATCGGGCAACGACAAATCGTCCTTGTCGAATTCTCTATCTTCGGCGATGACGATGTTCTGCAGATCGCTTTCGTACTCGTAAAACAAATCGAGTGCGGATTTGTCCAATTTCAAAGGCATGCGATATTTGTCGTATTTATGCTCTAAGCCCTTCGTCTCGACCTCGTTCAATTCGATGGGATCGTGTCGTTGTAATCTATAGATTTTAAAACCTAATTTCTTACACGTTTCGACTCGTTTCAATTTCAATTCGCATCTTTTAGGTGTTGTTGTCGTCATGATCGATTATTTGGGGTTTTTTTTGTTTTATGAATTCTTGCAAATAATGTATATTTTAAATTTTGTATTTAAATAATAATTTGTTAAAAAAGTTTGTTTATTTTTTTTTGCTCTTTATATATATATATATATAAAAAAAGTTGTTTTTTTTTTTATTTTTAATTTTCTTTAATGTAAATTTTTTAGTAAAAGTTTTTTTCTCTTTATATATTTATAAATAAAAAGTTAAATTTTAACATTTCAATCTCTCTATTGTTTATATTTCCAAGTCTGTTATTTGCATGTTGACACTCGTGTTTTCTCCTTTTTCGAAAATGTGTTGAATGTTTATCTTTACTCTTTTGAGTTTTTTTTACATTGATGAATGCGCTCTCACCACTCGATTTGTCCACGAGTTCGTGTGAGATTTTTGGATATATGTAACTTCCATAGAACAATGTCAAATCGGCCTTGTCGAATTCTTTATCTTTAGCGATGACGATTTTCTGCAGATCGCTTTGGTACTCGTAAAACAAATCGAGCATGGCTTCATCCAATTTCAAAGTCATCTTATATCTGTTGTATTTATGCTCTAAGTCCTTCATCTCGACCTCGTTCAATTCGATGGGATCGTGTTGTTGTAATCTATAGATTTTATGACCGAATTTCTTATACGTTTCAACTCGTTTCAATTTCAATTCGCATCTTTTAAGTGTCGCTGTCATGATCGATTATTTAGGTTTTTTTTTTGTTTTATGAATTCTTGCAAAATTTCTTTAATGTGAAATTTTTTTAGAACAATTGTACAATACATTGAATCACGCAAACAAGACGTTATCTCAATTCTTGTCTTTAGAAGATTTGATTCGATTCATGAAAGAAGCAGATGAGTTTTAGAACGTGCAAGACTACGAATGTTTAAAAATTGACCTTCGCATCTTACAGTTATCATCATCTATTGAGAAGGAATCGGGTGACATGAACACGCGTCTGCTTCGCGGAAATTTGTTTTGAACCTCGTGTGAGACTTCGCGTAAAAGTTGTAAGAGTTCTATTTGTCTTGAACATTCTTCTTTTTTAATAGTTCGAACGACATTGTCGATTAATTTTTGTTCGCTAATAGTATTACGATTCGATTTTCTATTGCAAATCGTATCGTTTTCTTTCGAAACGCATAAATATAAATTACGATTTTTTTCTATTTGGTTTTTTGGAGAATAACGATTTATTAAACAACGTCGACGTTTATGTCGAGATTCCGTCGTGGATGTTGTCGTCATGATCGATTATTTGTTTTTTTTTTGATTTACGAATTCTTGCAAATAATGTATATTTTAAATTTTGTATTTAAATAATTTGTTTAAAAAGTTTCATTTTTTCTCTTTATATATATATATAAATAAAAAGTTAAATTTTTAACATCTTTTTTTTCTCGTATTAATTCAATTTTTTTTCACGTTAAGGAACATAAAAATTGATTAATTTCATTAAAAAAATATTTTCCAATTAAAGAAAAAAAAACAAAACTTTTTTAACAAGTTATTTAAATACAAATTCGAAAAAAAAAATTTTCTTACAAATGAAGCAAACAGATGAAAAAAAAATTGGAAAATTTAAATGAGAAAACCGTACCTCAGTTAAACGAGATTTGTAAACTGTTAAAAATTTCACATTTCAGAAATCATAGAACTAAATCAAAAAAAATTGAAGTCATACAGAAATATTTGCGAAACGATAGAAAGGCAAACGAAATGCCGATAGCAACGACGTCAAAAAATGCATCAGTTGTGAAAAATGAGAAGAAGAAGAAAAAGATAGTAAAAGGAATCGAAATGCCGACATCGAAAAAAACCAAAAACGTTTCGATTGTGAAAAATAAGAAGACAACTAAACAAAAAGTTGTTGAAGAAGAACTTCAAGTTTTGAAAGAAAAGAAAAGAAAAACTAAAACGAAAAGGAGTGATGCACTTCAGATTCCAGGCAAACGAGATATATCGAGCGAAATTCGACGAGCAATAAATGAAGGGAAAGGAAAAGAATATCTAGCACGACTCGCTGCGGAACTATTTCAATCGAAGACCGTAGAACGGGAGAGTGCGATCAAAGGTATTTTTAAAACTTTCGACGTGGTTCCCTCATTGAAGAAAATCGATTTGAAATTGTTCATAGAACGGGTGAAGAAAAAAGTATTGGATTTGTTTCACAAATACATGAACGTGGGACTAAAAATTAAGATGATACTCCATTGTGTGATGAATAAAATCAACGTGAAGTCCGGTGAGAGCATCGTGAAGAATGCATATTTCAGATCTAACGTCGAACCCGTATTTCGAAGTTCAGATTTATCGGACGTTTTCGAAAAGATGAAAGACAAGATGTTGACGTCTCTCGCAAATTATCAACATGAAGGTAGTAATTGGACGTTCGATGAGGTGTTGAAACTCGAAATTCACATAACTGAAAACGATTCATTGAAAGGATCTTCCTACGTGGAATTACCATATTTCTTTCTTAGCTAAAAAACACGCCGAGGTCAACGTGAGAAATAAAGATGATCAGTGTTTTAAATGGGCAGTCACTTCTGCTTTATACCCTGTCAAAATGAACCCCGATAGAGTTTCTCATTAGGGGAAGACTTCTAAAAATCTCGATTGGACCGGAGTGACTTTTTCAACAGAGTTAAAACACATCGAACATTTCGAGGTTCAAAATCCCATCGTAGCGTTGAACGTCTTGAGATATGACGACGAAAAACGAACAATTTATCCTCTCAGACAGACTTCGTATCTCGAAAGAGAAAAGATGATTATTTTATTATTGATTTCGAATGGTGACAATAGTCATTATTGTTGGGTTAAACATCTGAGCCGATTACTGTCGAGACAAAATAATAAACATGAACATAAGGTATGTTTATGTTGCAACTGCATGAACATGTTTAAGAGCAAAAAATCATTAGCGAAACATCAGGAAAATTGCAACGAAAATCAAGGTGTTGCCGTCGAAATGCCCAAACCCAACACCATTGTGAAGTTTGAAAATCATAATAGAAGGTTAAAAGTACCATTCGTCGTGTACGCCGATTTCGAATGTTTCGCCACGAAAATGAGTTCCTGTCAACCCAACGCTCTTCAAAGTTACGTCGAAAGATATCAAAAACACATACTTTCGGGCTATTGCATTTACATGAAATGCGCTTTCGACTCGCAACACGACATGGGTCCCTTCACCTACATGAAACAGTATGAAGACGATGACGTGGCCCAAAGGTTCATGGAAGAGTTAGAATCGAAAATTCAAATGTTATACGACAAATTCAAAACTCCGGCGAAAATGATCATCACGCGAGAGCAGCAGGACGAAAATAACAGAGCCACCAAATGTCACATATGCAGACAATCGTTTGATGAGAATTTGGAGGAAAATAAGAAGGTTAGAGACCACGATCATTACACGGGTCTGTATTGCGGTCCGGCTCACAGCAAGTGTAATTCAAAATATCAAGATGCCGCTTTCTGTCTGGTGATGTTTCACAATCTCTTGGGTTACGACAGTCATCTGTTCATGAAAAATCTCAGCACCTCACACGAAGAATTAAATTGCATCGCGAACAGCGAAGAAAGATACATTTCCTCCACGAAATGGAAGCTCATGGAGAAGAAAAGAGTAATCGACGGAAATACGTTGGAAGAAAAAACGAAATCCATTCGTAGATGCATACGTTTCATCGACAGTTTTAAATTCATGTCGACCGCTCTGGAAAAATTTGTCGATAACATGAGCAAGGATAAATTTAAAATCACAAGCGAACATTTCGGAGAATGAGTAGACGTCATGTTGAGGAAAGGAGTCTATCCTTACGATTACATGAACGATCTAAAGAGATTCGAAGACACCGCACTACCTTTGAAAGAAGATTTTTATTCGAAATTATATGAATCTGACATTTCCGACGAGAATTATGAACACGCCAAAAACGTGTGGAAATCATTCGATATGAAAACCATGAGAGATTATCATGATCTCTATCTAAAGACCGACGTTCTGCTCTTGGCAGGCGTGTTCGAAAATTTTCGAGACGTCTGTCGTCGAAATTACGATCTGGATCCTGCTTGGTATTTCACCGCACCCGGTCTGGCATGGAATGCTCTGTTGAAGACCACCGAAGTCCAATTGGAATTATTATCCAACGTGAACATGTAGCTCATGTTCGAAAGGGCTGCGAGAGGTGGCGTCTCGATGATCTCTCACAGATATTCTGAAGCTAACAATCCCTACATGAAAGAAGGTTTCGATTCGAAACGGTCGATTAAATACATACAGTATTGGGACGCTAATAATCTGTATGGTTGGGCTATTAGTCATCCTTTACCGATTGGAAATTTCGAATGGGTGACGGAACCGGAAGAGATGCAAAAATGGAGAGTCTATCCTTGCATTTTAGAAGTCGATTTGAACTATCCGGAAGAATTACACATTACACACAACGATTATCCGCTGGCTCCCGAACGAATGGAACCGAACGAAGGAGACGAGGAAAAACTTATTCCCAATTTATTTATCAAACGTAACTACGTTGTCTACAGCGAGAATTTGAAACAGTACGTCGATTACGGGATGAAATTAGTCGACATACATCGCATCATTCGATTCGACGAAGAGCCTTGGATGAAAAAATACATCGATGTCAACACGAATCTCAGAATTCGAGCCGAGAACGATTTCGAAAAAGATTTCTTCAAACGCATGAACAACTGTGTGTACGGTAAATCGATGAAAAACATCAGGAAGAGAACCGACGTTCGACTCGTCACGTCTGAGAAAAGAGCTAAAAAATTAGTGGCGAAACCCAATTACAAACACCGAACCATATTCGACAAAAATCTAGTGGCCATTCACATGCAAAAGACGCACCTGAAGTTTGACAAACTGTATTATCTCAGACCGATCATCTTAGATATCAGCAAGCGATTGATGTACGAGTTTCACTACGATTACATCAAACCAAAATTTGGTGATAAAGCCAAACTACTGTTCACTGACATGGACAGTTTAGTTTACGAGATAGAGACGGAAGACGTCTACCGAGATATATCTCCGGACGTGGCCGCGTGGTTCGACACGAGCAATTATCCCGTCGATCACCTGTCCAACATTCAATCGAACGACAACAAGAAGGTGTTGGGTAAATTTAAGGATGAGAGTGGTGGTAAACAAATTGTCGAATTTGTGGGCTTGAGACCCAAACTGTATGCTTATCGTCTAAAAGATGAAGAGATCAAGAAGTGCAAAGGAGTTAAAGCATGCGTGGTGAAGAAAAACATCTCTTTCCAAGAGTATAAAGATTGTCTGTTAGGAAGTGGTCCGGTGTATAAGACTATGAAATCGATTCGAAGCGAAAATCACGACTTGTATACCGAAATAGTCAACAAGATTTTGCTGATGGCTGACGATGATAAGAGATTCATGTTAGACGATAAAATAAGCACTTTGGCACTCGGACATTGGACTTTGAATCTAATTAGAGACGATATGAATGTGGATGATTGGATTCCAGATATGATTGTGGATGATAGGATTCCAGAAAATCAAGAGGAATTAGATGGATTCGAAATTATAGAAACCGATAGAGATGGATTCGAAATTATAGAAATCGATAGAGACATCGAGAGAGTTAGTTTAAGAAGAAAAAGAAAAAAAATAACGTCATTTTAGTGAATTATAATATAATAAATAAATAAAAAAAATATATATGCATTTATGAATAAGAAAATAAAGATATCCATAGAAGGTGTCGTCTTACCTAATGAACCCCTATCCAACATCGATCTGTTGAATGCGGCAAAAGATTTGAAAATCAAAGATTTTCTAGGCGTGTTTTCCAGAGATGCCTTGCCGAAGAGAAGACCTCGACAATCGGAATGCGGAATTTTAAATCTAGACGATTCATCGGGTGAAGGCACTTACTGGGTGGCGTGGATCAAGAAAAATTATTATTTTGACAGCTATGGAATCTCGCCGCCAAAAGAAATAAAGAACTATTTCAACAAATCAATGGTTCATTACAACATGGAACAAGTGCAATCACCAGATCAAGTGTTTTGCGGTCACCTGTGTCTCTATGTTCTCAAGATATGGTCTGAAGGAGATCGATTTCAAGACATTCTCAATGATTTACATTAGAGAGAGATTTTTTTTATAGTATATATAAAGATAATAAATTATTTAAAAAAAAATTTTAATCGAATAAAAATAAAAATAAAATAGTTCATTTTTAATAAACTGCGTTTTGAATATATTTTTTCTAAAAAACAAAAAAATCCCACAACAACATGCCAGTCGATAAATTTGGTAGAAGTGACGACGAAAAAGTCAACCTAAGAAAGAAGAGGAAGATGTTCGAAGTCGACGATGGTTACGACGTTGCCAACTTGGACGAACGTGAGGTTCGGAGATACGAACTTCGAGAAGAACCTTTGAACATGAACGATAAGAAGCTCTACAATCTTCCGGAGCTGATAGATCTCACAGATGCTGCCACTAAAAAATACGTCGACGGGGGAATGCCGATTTCGAACGAATCATGCTAGATAATTATGTGGATAAAACCATGACCGACGATCTCGATCTGAAATCCAAACGTTTGGTGAACGTCGCGAGTCCCATAGATCCCACTGATGCCGCAACCAAGAAATACATGGACGACTCTCATGCGAGATTCAGCGAACACCTGAGAAATAGATATGTTCAGAAAACGATGCACGCCAATTCTAACAAGATAACGAACGTGGCCACTCCCATGAATCCCAAGGATGTGGCGACCAAACACTACGTAGATCTGGAACAGAGAAAGTCTGACAGACGAGAAATGAAATCGGATCTGAATGCGGGATTCAACAAGATATTGAATCTGTCGAAGGTCGATGACATGGATGCGGACTCAACCGCAGTCAATAAGGGCTACGTGGATTCTGCTGTGATATGATCACAAGAATACCTAGAATCGCAAGTGGATGATCTCTACCTGAACAAACAATCTGGCAGAACCATGGAGGGTGGTATCGACATGAACGGTAAGAATTTATTCGGACTCAGTCACGATCCCGAATTCGATTCCAGCGCGGTCAGCAGAAAGTACATGGATGACAACTCAGTCTGGAGAAAGGGTGACATCATGGAAGGTAAACTAGACATGGGTGGACACGCGCTCACGAATCTACCGGATCCCGTGAACATGACAGATGCCTGCACCCTGATTTCGGTGGTGGAGAAAGTTAAATATGCTAGACAATTGATCACTGTGTGGGCCGAGGAGGCCGGCACCTTAGATGAAGGAAAAGCTGAGTGGTCTTTCGGAAATGGAGGTAGCGGATCGAAACATGGTCAGGTGGGATATCCCATGCCGCTGGGAGGTGAAATCCTTCGAATGAGTCTGGCTTCCTCGAATTTGAATAACAGAACGGTCGTCAATCTCATGCTGAATGGAGTAGAGAGCGATAAGAGATACAGCGTTGAAAAGACTGAGAATCAACACGCGAATGTTAGCACGTTTGGCACGCCTCTCAAAGTGAATGCCGGAGACAGGATTAATTTCGTTACGAAAACCAATAATCCCAAAGCTGCCACTTCCGTGGTGAGTCTACTGATCAAATTAGTTCCTTTGAACAAACAGTGAACGCGTGGAAAATAATGAATTAAAAAAAAAAATTTGTGTGATTTATTAAAAAACAAAAAAAAAAAATAGTAATGAGATTTAGAAAGATGTTCAATCTCTCTAGATCACATTACTTTATTTATTGATTTATTTTTTTTTTGGAGGTTTTGTTTTAATACGTTATTTCTCATAATGTTTCATCTCGTGAAATTGGATCACCTATCTCGAAACATGTGTCAACATCTATTTTAGCATTTCGAAGAGCTTTTATAAATTCTCAAAAAGCAGTCGGCCCTCTATACGTCAACGTGTCTAAAAGTTTTCTGGTCTTATCTTCTATCAAGATTTTACTTTCGATTTCACGTCTCATATAATCAGTCAATATCAAAGGTTCTGTTTCGACTAAAGTGACTACAATTATTGCTAACGAATCTTGCGAAATATTTTCAAAACACGTCTGTTTCTTCTTAAGTATTCTCTTTCTTTATCATTCATTTTTATAATAATTTTTTAATTTTATTTATATATATATTTTTTTTTGTCACACTTGTCTCTCATCGAATGATCGACATCTTATTTCCATCTGATTCGAATTGTAATTCTCTATCCGACAGGACCAGGGCGAAGGCTTCAGTTTTTCTTGGCACGTTCCTATCGAATTGCATCTTGATCTGAATATCTAAGATGCTACTCTTGAGTCGTTCACTCTTTTTACTGACGTCGAATACGAACATGGGATACATCGACTTGTATTCGCCGGGAGATATGTTAGGGTTGCTCATCAATTCGTCTAGACCGTGATACTTCTTTCTAAAATCAGCGGCGTCGCCGTACATTCTGCAGAAATTGTTCTTGTCGAACAATGCGTTGTAATCGATTGCTGGATATCTTGTGGCATTCAGAAACACTTGCATGTTTCTCAAATCGCTGTGATCGAACTGTGACGCATTGTTTTCCTGAGACCCGTCCCTATCGGTCTGAAACGCAACCACGATGAAACGCGGTCTCTTGGAAGCGGATTTCACCGTCAATCTCCAATCGAAGTGATTCGTGGAGGGTGGAATGCTAGCCGTGTCGCACTGTCTCAATCTAAATCCCACGGGTAATTTACTCTTGGATTCTATGATCTTGTAGAGACGCGCTTTTTCCACAATCGAAGGGTCCACGTGCGGAACAAACCACGATATCTTGTGTAGAGTTATCTTGGTCGCAGTGAGTCTCACTATTGCGTCGTCGTCTCCTTTTCGAATCAACGTCAGATTGTGTTTGAATCTGTACATGATCTTGTTTTAATCGTCCGCAAATCTGAAGATGTGTTTCAAAGGTATCCTGAACAAAAACGTTCCTTTAGGTCTGGACGTCTTGACGACGTAGTCGAATATCAAGACGGCGCCGGTGCTAGCAGGGCCGACGGTGTCTTTCACCCACAACTGATTAAGTCCTCTGGATTTCGAAAAATCATCAGGATACATCAAGAGTCCGAACATCATGGTGGCCTGACCGGGATGAAACACAGATTCTATCTCTTGTCTGGATAGCATGTATTTTATATTGCTGAATAGATGCATGATGCCATTATTGGCTAGAGTAACCGTGTCATCATCAGCGTAGTCGCTCCCATCTTCCTTGGTGAGACGTCCCTGCACCAATATGTAACTCTTGCTAGGATGTATGAATAGATCTTGAGTTTCGATGTTGATTCTTATCTCTCCCGCATTGTTCAAACTCATTCTGGTTACCGGTTCGTATTCGTGAACCTCATATTCTTGAATACTTTCATCTTTCACTATGCTTTGTGCTATATCTAGTATATTTGTCATTTTAAAGGATTTTTAGTTTGTTTTTTTTGTTTATTAATTAACTTGCTTTCTTTATCTAAAAATAGTTTTTAATTATTTTTTATTATTATTTTTCTCTCTTATATATATATGTGTAAACAAGAAAATATTAAAGAAAGTAAATAAAAGAAATTTGTTTTCTTTATCAAAACTTTGTCTTCTGTAATTGTTGTTTGTAAAACTTTCCGATGATCTCTTCTCCATCCAAAGCTTCGATTTCGTAAGTCACCGGATCGGTGTGAAATATTTTGATTATCACGAAGATTTCCGAGGTCCATCGAGGAGTATAACCCTTTTCGAAGTGCTTCTTATAAGCGTAGATTCTCACTCGATCACCGACAGCAAGTTTCGGCGTTCTAGACTTCTTCCTAATCTTAGATCTTTCAGGATATAGATTCGCGTAGACCCGTTTTTCATTTCGAGGATCGCTAGCTTCCACGGGAGTCATCTTGATCGATCTGTGTCGCGTGTTGTTGTAATCTTTGACCAGACCGTTCAGAGCGTATATTTATTTCTTGGTCGAATTCGCCGTGAAGTATCTGTGCATCTTTTCCTTCATTGTTCAATTCCAACGTTCCACCGCGGTGGCTTTCTCTTCGTTTTCGATCGAGTAGAGGTCTACCAATCAATGAATGTGCTTGTTGTAGAATTCCTTTCCCTTATCCACCCACAATTTATTCGGTTTTTGAGAAGACGAGTCGAACACACTCTTCAGAGCCTCGGCGACGCAAGGTCCCGATTTATTCTTCAAAGCTCTGATCCAACTGTATTTGGAAAACACGTTGATGACCGTCAATAGATATTTGACGCCCTCGTTCCACCTCGAAAATGATCTCATGTCGACCAAGTTGGCAGACCAAATATCATCCAAACCCTTCACGAACACCCTTCTCTTTCGAAATTTACGCACTATGGGTTTGTGTAACTCCTCGGCCAATTCGCTCGTCAATAATCGTTTCTTCTTCTTTTCCGATGCGCTTTTTTTTTTGAACGCCCCATCCAAATCGACGTTTCGCACCGATCAGATTGCCGACCAGCGAACGTTCTATCTTCTCTCTCCTGGTCGGATTCGATATGCCTCTCAATTTTCCAACATGTTTTTATCGCAGACGTCGTTGCGAGTCTTGGTGTCAGGCTGTCCGGCATAGCACAGGTCGTGATCATTCGCGGCCGCGTCCACCCTATTCACAGGTTTGCTCCAAGATTTGGGAGTCAGATCGGCGTTGAGTCTCTTGTTCAATTTCGTTCCGGGTCCCGTGAAACTGTGACCGGGCAGATGCATTTCGAAAGGTAGATTATTGATCATTTTATTCACGATGCCTTTACCTTTGCTCGCGTTCTTTTTTTTTGACGAATCGAGTCTTGATAGAACCACACACATCGCAAATTCCGTGAAGCATCTGTCTGTCGTTTTTAGTTCGTATTCATCTCGGTAACTCTCTTACACTTTACGCAATACATTTTTTTTAAGAGTTATTTAAATTAATTTAAATTAATTTCGTTTTTATATTATATATAAATTTAATAATTAATTAATTCTGTTCTTATTATATATATATATATATATATATATATATATGTATATATATATATATATATATATATATATATATATATATATATATATATAGAACCCGTAAACCAATTTAAGGGAGACCGTTTATGCTTAGAATACAGTCTTAAGGAGACCGCCATATTAAGGCGACCACTGTCGGTCTACTTAAAACTTTGGGTGATTCAAAAGGATAATAAATCTAATTTTGAAGGCACAACAGACATTGGAGATGGAAAAGTAGATGTTAATGATCATTTCGGAACAATTTATGACACATCTTTAATTTTCTTGTTCCGTGCGGTGACCATATTTAAATGACCTCGTATATTCTTCTTTCCTTAAAGAACAGTTTTAAGTAGACCTGTATAAAGGGACCACCGCTGTAATAAATTAGTGTATATCTTCGGGTGCTACATCGCGATTTTTAAATTAAATATTCTTCTATCTTTTGCGTTTATATTTTGACATGCGAAGTTATTATTTTAAAAACATATTTTTTCGCTACCGTCAGCGTTGCAGTTTTTCAATTTTATCCCTTCATTCAAAATGGCGGCTCTGTGGTATGAAAAACAGACTAGTATACAAAACATGCGTATTTGATCGTATTTCTGTCGCATTACAGATCGTTATTTACTGGGAAAGATGTTAAGGTCAAAGTCTCGTTGAAAATTACTCAAAAATGGTTTTAATCAACATTCGAGAATAATTTACGGAGAACTCTTTGAAATGATTCGACAGGCGACCTTGCGCTTGTGCCCCGAACTTCGAAGGTTATGAATAAAACGCATTCATTCCCTTCAGTTATAATTGCGGATTTTTCCAAAGTATATGACTGCGTATTTGTTATCAAAATAATGAGAGCGTTAGTTTAATTATTAAATTTGTGTTTAGAACTGCCGGTTCAGAAACTTTGAAATAGGACGAGTTGTCAGTGTTGATTTTTCGAACACCGGGACATTTGTTTCAGGTTTCTGTTCTGAGACTGCGTTAAATCTGTTAGAACAGACAGTTTCGGCTCCAGAGATACTGAGAGTCCAATCGAAGTTTTTTGTCATTATTAAGAATGTTGACATCAGCTTGAGGACTGTCATCGTTGCCTGTGTTGTGGTGGTTGAACCGTGTCAGAATGGCAATGTTCACTGAAAAATTAGATTCCCCTTACCCTGTTCGACTCTTCGATATTAACTTGCAATTTTCCGTGTTTCCTATTTTCACTGTAATCTATTTATCAGTGAAACTGACAGTTGTGAGAAAAATGGAAACTTTTCTTGTATTTTTCATGAAAAGCTCGGTTTCAACAGTGAGGCCATATGAAGAACAAAGGACTTGTGCCAGTACTGCATCAGTGAAGTATTAATATTAATATGAAAATAGGTGTAACCTACAAGCTACATGTACTTGAGGGAACGCAGTTTTGAAATTTGAGATGAAAACATTAGTCCTTGAAATTCAGAACTCCCACCCCCACTCCCCAGACTTAATAAAATTGTGGGGATCAGGTCGTTTCGTCCGGACGTTTCGTCCCATTTTGGACGTTTTGTCCCATTTATTTTGGTCGTTTCGTCCCATGTAGATTTTTCACTTTGGTCGTTTCGTCCCATGTTGATTTTTCACTTTGGACGTTTCGTCCCATCCGAGATTGACTTTCTAGTTGCGCTTTTTCAGTGAATAATTCCTAAGCAATTTCGATGTATCGCGAATAAATAAGTTAACAAAATTAAGTTGCCAATGCATTTATATTGTAGGCTAAAATATCGGAATTACTTTGGAATTATTCACTCAAAAAGTGCAACTTTCTACTTTTGCTTTTTCAATGAATAATTCCAAAGTAATTTCGATATATCGCGATTAAATAAGTTAACAAAATTAAGTTGCTGATGCGTTTATATTGTGTAGGCTGAAATATCAAAATTACTTTGGAGTTATTCACTGCGTTATATGTCCCGTTGTGACTTAACCCTTTAACAAATTGGTCACCCAAAAAAAGGAATGAGCCGGCATGAAATGTCTTACATTTTCCCCAGCTAAACCATGCGTATATGGATATTATTGGAATTAACTGATCAAGCCGGTTCCAATGATATCCATATTTGCATAGCCTCACTGAGAAATAATCATAAAAAAATCCACCAAATTTGAGATTACCTGGCCAATCTCGGATGGTATGAAACATCCAAAGTGAAAAATCAACATGGGACGAAACAACCAAAGTGAAAAATCTACATGGGACGAAACGACCAAAATAAATGGGACGAAATGCCTAAAATGGGACGAAACGTCTTGGGACGAAACGACCATGGGACGAAATGACTAGAACCCAAGTTGTGTCTGTTAAAAGAGTTAATCTATAGGGGCCGGAAAATATATTTAATATTGAAATAATTCTTATTTTTTGTTGTTGTGCCAATTGTGGAGGTTGGCAGTGTATGGGTGAATGCGGAAATGAATTTGAACGTAATGTCTAAATAATAAGAAGAAATGAGGCAAAATATGTGGACTGTGTTTGGATCATGGATTTTTTTTTTTAGATATCTTAACGATGAAAAAGTACATGTACTGTCATTCAACCTATTCAAATGCAAGTGGGGCAGTACATGTACAGTACAGTTACTGTGGACTGGTCGTAATCCACCCATGGACCATGATGTCCACATATGCTTTTAATTCAATATTGTTGCATCCATGAAAATACTTCCCACAGGCCACAGCGTGGAAAGTGAATTTCCACGGTGGCCATACTGTAGTTCATTTCATAAAATTATAATAAAATGACTTTTGGCAGCCCAAAATTTGTTAATCACTCTTTTTTTATTTCATTGCCTATAGGAATTTCTGATGGAAGTACTGAAAAATCTTTGGCATTATCTACAGTACGTGGAGAGTGGATTGTAACAAAATCACCCACGGAGTGGAGTTATCACCCAAGCTATAACTTTCAAATTTTGTACATATTGGCAAAAAACACAAGCAATGTTTCAGCTAATAGACCTCCGGGTTTAACCCGGAGGTCCATTGGCTGAAACTTTGCTTGTGTTGGTTATGCTTTGCAACAAATTTGCAATTATTGCTCGGGTGGAATCTCCACTCTGCGGGTGATTTAGTGATAATACACTCTCCACGTACTGTATACAGCTCACATTGCTCAGATGCATTTGCTACTAAACACCGTACACAACTTCCCCCAAATATTTAAAAAGTCTTATTCTCTTAACCCTTTACCCAACGAATTGCCGCATCTGCCTGCATAATATGCAAATTCAGCAGCTGAAAAAAATATTATTTTTCAAATAATTTCAGCAAAACCATATCATGCGACCCCTGTTTGGAACGAGCTTGTTAAGCTCATTCCAAAGAGAGGTCGCATGATATGGTTTCGTTGAATTTGTTAGAAAAAATGATATTTAAAATAATAAATTTTGAAATCGTCTGCGTTGGGTAAAGAGTTAAACCAGTGGGTTTAATACTTTGATGATTGATATTGAATAAAATTCTTTCAAATGAAGTTTATGGGTCAAGATCTGTATAGTCACCCTGGTTGAGGCCAAGATTTTTGGCACCACCCACATTTTTTCTATTCAGAAACCATAGCTAACCATTTTTTGGGGGGAAGATTTTCCAGGAACATAAATGCATTTCTGTATTCATCTTGGCATAAGAACTGAGGAAATAAAACATTTAAACCCCCCCAAATATTTAAAAAGACATTTTTGCTAAAAAAAATGAATGGTGGTGGGATGCTCGGAAAAGGAGCTTTTCAAACAAAAATAAAAAATTCTGTCACCACCCTTGTATTTGGAAAAAAATGAACACGTACAGCCTGTGTTTGGTTTGTTATGTTGTATACAAACAGTACAGTCGCCGTGGACAGGTCGTAACGCACATGTGGGCTGTAATGCCCATGCACACATTTGTCAGGTAATAAAAATCAACAGCAGTAAAATTTTAATTAATGATTGTACCCGGTGCTTCATTACATGTAATTAAATTGTTGATGATAAATCCTATAATTGGTGTTTGAAATCCAATATTATTGCATCCGTAAAATTATTGCTCACCCATGGAAAGTGACCAATCCATGGCAACTGTATTGTATTATTACTCTATCAAAATGAAGCTTTATTGGTGTATTCAGGACATATTTGTGCTCAAGGATGGCTTAAAACTAAGCATACCTTCAGATGAGGAAGGCAAAAGTTTTACCCAGATATTTTGTGCACCTTATTTTTTGGATATACACTTTATCTGCATCTTGGAATTAAATAATGTGGGTCTGGTTAACATCAGTCTAACTGATTATAATAATTCTGCTTACAGTTAAAACTAGAAGTCCTGTCATGAAATGCGCACAAATAGCACGTTGATATGCGCGTTAATGTGCGCGTTATGGCCCAAGTAAAGCTATCAAATTCTGTACATATGGCCTGTGCACAAGCAATGTTTCAGTCAATGGACCTCCGGGTAACCCGAAGGTCCATTGGCAGAAACATTGCATGTGTTTGCTATGAGTAACCAGGAGAACCTGCCGTGCTTTGGGTGCCATTCGATATGGCAATTGCGTGCAATTCCAACGCGCAATTAAGCCTACATAAGCGCACTATTCGTGACAGGACTTCTAGTTTTAACTGTAATACCTTTTTACATGTTTTTAAAATAATCAGAGAGCTTTCTTGCTGATAAATATGTCAGTTTGCATGTCCAGTTCCCAAACACAACAGCACAGGTTGGATCATCTGTCTGTCACAGCGTGGAATTGATTGGGTGATTTGATCATTGTAAATTGACTAGTGATGAACCGATTATCATAACTTGCAATGGATTACCTGTTATTTCTTTGCCGATGATGCCGATTCTGATGGTTGAAGTGGGACACTGAAGAAAATCTGTTGGTGCCCGTTTTACTACAGAATTTTGTTGATGAATCATCAATTACGAAAGCTTAATACCACATAACTTCTCAGAGTATGCATATTTAGTGCTGGGCGATATTAGCCAAAATAATATTTGCATTTTGGTTTGGGTGTGGTGAAAAATTGTTATCACACGGTATCGTTCTCATGAAGATTGGGTTTTATTCCAGTAAAACAGTGTTAATACGGTTTTGTGTGAGGATGCAATACCCTTGGCTGTATTAACAAGGAATATACTGATTACTGAGCACACATACTTTGTGTTTTAAATGAATACAAAAACTTTGATGTTAATGTGGGCTGTGAAGTCGTATGACGCAAGGTTTACATGTTTGTCAGGAGATATTATTCAATGTTATTTTTTCAACGTGTTACCTCCCTCTAATGTTGACATAAACTCTACAGTCTTCAGGAAATGGTAGCAATTTCGTACCGATTACAGTGGGTAAATTCAGTATTATCTCTGCTCTGCAAATCCCTTACTTTTCTGCTATGCACTACACACATTTTTAATGGGAAATCTTTATTGAAATGGCCAGATATCAAAGGGATTTTTAATAGTCAGTGTTAAATATAGAATAACTGACAACTGCCAGTTATCATAATTTTCCGATGCCCCATAACCAGCCGGTTCTGATTGCAAATTCCGATTGTCAGTTCATCACTAAAATTGGCAAATGTTTGGTAGCTTTGACAACGTTCACATCAGCGAAAGAATTCTTAATGTCTCGCAGACAAATACCATACTATTTATTCTCCAGATGCTACTCCATGAACTAAAGGTATAATGATTATCCGGTTGACAGATTTTCCAACCAATTATGCTGATAGCCAGTTACAAACTATTTCAGCACTATTTGAGCCATGGTTTGTCCTCAAATCGAGGAGAATCTTCATATAAGAAATGGCTAATTATCAGATTTTTAAGAAAAGCTGGGATTAGGTTTACAATATGTAATTTATTTATTTATGTAATGGGATTTAATGACTCTTATGACACCCCGGGCCACCATGTGTCAGACAGCGTTATGGATGGAGGAAGTCAAGGTACCCCGTCAGAACCACTGAGAAATGGCAAGCAACTTCCAGTCTCCACAATGTACTAACTCCACACAAGCATGGTTAGCATAGGTTGAAGACAAGTGCATCATTGATGTGCAGTATGCCTTAGTACTCAGAATCGCATTGCCCACAAATGAGCAGTCAAGATTAACTTGAGTGCTTTGCCCAAGTACACAGTGCAGTTAACCTTGGCGGGAATTGAACAGTTTAAAGTTCAATTTCGTAACCACAGAGCTACCACCCTCCACATGGGCAATATTTAGTTTTAATAATTTAATTTCCTACATCATACATAATGTCAACAAAATTTTTAAAAAGCACCAGTGATACATTAATTGAATTGAAAAATTCAGTAAGGTTGTATTACTGTCCGGCTGAGGTAGTCTAGCTACAGTTAAAACTAGAAGTCCTGTCATGAAATGCGCACAAATAGCACGTTGATATGCACGTTAATGTACGCGTTATGACCCAAGTAAAGCTATCAAATTCTGTACATATGGCCTGTGTACAAGCAATGTTTCAGCCAATGGACCTCCGGGTAACCCGGAGGTCCATTGGCAGAAACATTGCTTGTGTTTGCTATGAGTAATCAGGAGAACCTGCCGTGCTGTGGATGCCATTCGATATGGCAATTGCATGCAGTTCCAACGTGCAATTAAGCCTAGAAAAGCACACTATTGAGTCTATTCGTGACAGGACTTCTAGTTGTAACTGTAAGCACAGTCACAGGTTGACTCAAGAAATTGATGACTAGTTATAAATTTGCCTGATCAACTTCATCATAATACATATACCTCGTGTCTTGAATGACAACTAATAAAGAAAATCAGCAATGCTTTTAATTCTTATGAACAAAATTGAAGAATTTGTCCTTTTAAAACTTGAGTGTTTGATTAACTTTGAACTGGATTGGCAAAAAATCATTTGTTTACAATTTGAAAAAAGTTATTTCAAGAAAAATAAAGAGAGTATGATTTTTCAAATATTCAAAACAACAATGTAATTCTGTTGAAAATCATTTGAAAATATTGTGAAGTCCATTAAGAGGGTGAAGACTAATATTATTTTCACCTTTTCACTCAATTTTCTACATTTCATATGCTCGAACAATTGTCTGCCAGATTTGAATTTTCACAGCATCAGGACCCAGAATGGCTAGTGTTACCTCCCCATTAATAAATTTAATACAGAATTTTGTATAAAATCTGGTGTAGAGCATTGAATTTTCTTTTTGAAATGGTTTTAGAAGAGATTTATTCTATAGTTGCTGCAAATCATTTGTCATATAATTCATTCCAGTGAGAATCAACCTCGGCTAATCTTAGCCCCCAAAATGTTGTCATTACCTTCATTTAGATGGCTTGAAAATAGCCACCCATGAAAAACATTTAGATAGTTTGAAAATAATCACCCGTGAAAAAACAAGAGTGCTGTGACTCCATCCACAGAGTTTCCAAAACAGGACATGAAGCACCCCCAATCAACTTTGGTTGTTGCTGTATTCCCTTGTCTGCTTTGAATAAAACTTGATGTACTGCATAACTGGACAACAGGTATTTGAGCTGTATGAAAAAAGTTAACACTAGCTCTCATGAGGGAGATGGGGAGTGGGGGGGGGGGGGCTTAGCATGTACTAAAAATATAAACATAATTTCAAAATCATTCTGTAAGCAACTATGAGCTTGAGGAATTCAGTATTGTTCTTAGATATCCTCTTGAGGTGTGAAAATGAACTAAATCCTGATGGGTATATCAAGGATCCCTATACTTTATGATTAACTGGAAAATAGGCATGATGCTTGGGCTATTTTAGGAGCTCCTGATAGGGCTGCACAATATTCTAAACTGAATACTGGTATCGGTATTAAAAAAATGTTGCAGTACACCGGGATATCAAAAGACTGTTCAGATATCTGAATAGAGACTTGAGCCATCACAGTGGAATAAATTAGCAAGCCTTGATGATGCAGTTCAGATAATCCTTTACCCAACACACACAATATCAAAATTTATTATTTTAAATAGTATTTTATCAAATTTTTCAAAAATGTCAACAAAATAATATCATGTGAACCCTCATTGGAACAACCTCATTCCAGTGAGGGATCACATCATATGGTTTTGTTGAATTTTTTTTAAAAATATTTGTTCAGCTGCTGAATATGTGTACAGGTATTATGCTGGTCGATGTGGCTGATTTGTTGGGTAAAAGGATAATATTATTCATTCAGGACTACAGTTAAAACTGAAGACATCTAGTCTAGAAAATTTTATTGTGAGTAAATAAATAATGAAGATAAACCAATATTTTTGAAATTGCACTGGTATTCAGTTTATACTGGTCTGAATACTGGTTTTATCAATATATCTTATAGCTTAAAACTCTTGTTTTAAAACAAAGTTGGCTAAAAAGTCAGTTTCTGCAGAGCTCTTTGATATACCTGAAATACACTCACAGATACCATAAGCTTCCCTGAGTTACCAAGCTGTCTACAAGTAGATGGTTCGCCCTTTCCTCCCTCATGTGCTACAAACTCCTTGTTAATAATGCCCCAGTGTCTGTAGCATTGCTGTGACCTCAAACGATGTTGGTGACTAATTCATTTATTATGAAGTTTTTTTTTAAAGTAGTCATGCTTTACTGAGTGACGAATCAGCAACCTGTCTACACATTTTGGGGAGTTTTATAAACATTTTGTTGGATAGAAAATGAAGACAAAATTTTTCTTAATCAATTTTTTGATTTGCATGATATGTATAATACTACTAGTAAGCATTTATATCACCAAATATGGGTATAAATTATTAACACATTCATACGTTATTCTGTTTCCTGATTTCTAATTTTCTGTCTACACTTTTTCTACAGTTGGTATCGGCACTGGTCAGTACTTTTTAATGAGTTCCCATTGTATCTTTTTCTGAATTTTGAAGTTTTTGTTTGAGTTATGAAAAGAAATCAGTATAATGAATTTTTCTGGTCTGTTAGTATCGTGGGTCAGCAATTTCATTGTTCTGAAGCTCTGCTCAGGATCAACTATAGTACATGTATTAATTTATTTTACAATTTATTTGGGGGTTAATGATCCTTTCGACAGCCATGGTCGCCTTGTGTAGGACAGTTTATGGGGCAGAGGAAGGTGGAGTATCTGGAGAGAACCACCAAGCAATGGCAGGCAACTGTCCAGCTTCCTAACATACTAACTCCACACAAGCAGGGTTAGCATAGGTTGAAGACAAGTGTACCCTCAACGTGCAGTATGCCTTAGTACACAATGGCACCATGCCCCCACATGGGCAACGGTGGTGAAGTTTGTTGCCCAAGGACACAATAGGGTTACTGCAGGTGGATTCGAACCAAGGACCTCTCGCCTTGCAGCCTGCACTTTTTCCTACTGAGCCACCACACCCTCACTGTAGTACATGCAAATGCATTTGAAGTACATATATGAACAATGAAAATACATGCAAATTTTGCCACCATTTTAATGTGCATGCTTTTAGGGTTTGTTTAATATACAGCTTTCCTTACGGTCTAGCTATAAGTTTGTTCAAGGAAGTTTCTGGGGCAATATTTGTCATCACCCTGGGAGGGGCAAGTTTCGAAGCCCCACTCAGATTTTGAAAATTTAAACTCCCTGAGCCAATTTGAACTGAATTTGGTTTACAGCTTGATTAGTTAACATGTATTTGATTAATGTGAAAAAGTTTTGCCTATGACCCTGTGGGTGTTCTGTAAGGGGTTAATATAAAAAAAAATATAATGACATCATAATGACATTGAGGTGCTATATAAGTAAGTGAAATTTGTTTACTTTGCAATTCCCACCTGTGATATTCCATAAATTGGAATTAAATATACCCAAATTATACACCAAAATGAATGTTGCAACATATAGAACTTGAAAAAAATCGCGACATCGATGCCGAAGCTGCGACGGGTGGTGCAATCTCACAAAATTCCAAGTTCATCAAGGGCCATAACTCCAAGAAAAATATTTGGAACAGCACGTGCATTGAACAGTGGCTAGACATCAATAAGATACACTTACATGCCAAATATAAAGTCATTCCATCAAGTATTTCAAAAGTTATTGAGTTTTGAAACTCGTTGGTCACAGACAGACCGACCGACAGACCGACCAACCGGCCGACCGACCAACCGACCGACCAACAGACCGACATTGCCACTTATAGAGCTGCTAGTCGCAGCTAAAAATATATGAAATCAACTCAAGAGTTGCCACCGTGGGAACCCCGGGAAGTGAAGCAGTGCTTGTTTACTGTGGTAAACAAGCTCTATTTCACTGGTAAAATAGGACCCAGTCACTATTGCTTGGGGTGCGAGTCCTCTAAAATAGGCAACATGGGGTATAAACGATTGACTGACCTTGACTTTATCTCCATGTTGTGGTCATGATTAGCCATTGTGCAGAAGTATGTGACCTTAAACAACAATAAATAAATAACACAGAGTTGGCAGCAGCCACCTGTGGTAACACCAATGTTCCTTGCAGTCCACTACCGTATTCATACCAGAACTGATAACAAAATAATATTTCAGGCAAACAACTTGTGTCCAAATGTGCTTCAGATATCCATGAACAAAGCTAGGACATTAAAATTCTTCAAAACACAGTGACTGCGCTTTGTGGGGGTAAATTAAAAAAAACTGTCTGCTTTAGACCACACAAAGTAGATCTTCTGTTTCTCAGGCCATTATTTGTGAAATTGCATGCGGGCGAGCGTTTTTTTATTTTATTTTTTATTTCAGTAATTACTTTTTTGTCATCAAAAGTTCATGTTCTTGGTTCAAGTTTTAGGCCTCATAATCTAAATCTACAGAATAGCATGGGTGGTGGTGTAATTCATCCCTTGAGTGCAAGAAGACTTTGCAATGCTAAAGCATTGCAAAGCCGTCTTGCACTCAAGGGACAAATTCATCAATTTTTTTAACTTGGGTAAAATATCAGACATAAACCATTTAATTTTTATTTTTTTAAAGTTTAAATTGGTAATAAAAAGAGAGCATGCGGTAGCTAAAAGGACCATGCGAAACAGATTTTTTATTTTTTTAGGCCTTATTTACATTGATGGTTCAGTCTAGATTTCATGTCATGGTCATCGTACAGAGAGAGCGGTATACAGTGCCCTCTAAAATAAAAAAAAAATGAGAAAGATCGGCTTAATACAGCATACAGTTATTATATGGAGACAACAAAGTTGACATATTCTGTGAAAGGTATCATGACACCTGGTGAAATTTCCTAGAATTATGATTTTGTTTTTCGATGGTTAGGCCTAAAAAATATTTGTGCTCTGTTTCTGCTGACAGGATAAAAAAAAATAGGGTCGGTGTGTTGGAAAAACTTTAATTTTTATTTATTTTTTTTTCTCCACAATGAAGATCCCTTAACTCAGTTTATAACTTTTTCATCGAATGATTTGCACATGTCCATTGAACATACATGTAGAACCCATCTTCATTAAAGAACGCAGACAGCATTGTCCTTTTCCATAATGCAGTCCTATCGCTGCATCATTTGGCCACAAGTTGTTCTCAGGAAATATTATTTTATTATCAGTTCTGGTACAGATACGGTAACAGACTTCCAGGAAACCATTGGTGCCTGCTGTAAATTCTGTGAGTTGAGCCTTCATTTTGATGTATAATTTGTGCATATTTCATTTGAATTTGTGGAATATTGATATCAGAGGTGAGAATTTCAAAGTAAACAAATTTTTCTTACTTATACAGCATCCTAACTGGTTGAGTGCTAGAATCCACTATCAGGGCTTTAAAAAAATATAGGATACCAAAGCAAAAGCCGATATTTTCCTTGCTCATGTTTCATATTTGGTCAAATGCAAAAAATATTTTGTTCTTATAAATCTGTTTTATTACAAATTATTGGAGAATGCCTTCAGCCAGTACGCTCGGTCATATAATTTGTAACAAAACAACTTTTGAATGACAATTTCAGACCAGGAAAAATAATCTAGCATTCTATCAGTTAATGCAGCTGGAAATTGGAAAATTGAAATCTTTGAGTCGACTCCTGCAAAAAAAAATTTCCTGTTTCCCTCCTACAATATTCATTGGATTTTTAAGAAACTTGGTCTAAAGTAGTGTAGATGTGCATGTGATAAAGAATTTTTGATGCGATAATTTTTGCATAGTTATGGCCCCTGGAAATAGCAAAATTTCCATCACAAAAGGCTTCCCTGCTTAACTCCTACATTTGTTATTGGATTTTTACGAAACTTGGTCTGAAGTATCGGTATCAATTAGTGTAGATGTGCATGTGGTCCAGAATTTGTTATGCGCTAAATTTTACATGGTTACTGTCCTTGGAAATAGCAAAAAAATGCTGAGTCAGCTTATTTGCAATTTTTTTTTTCAAATTTGACTTCAGAACTAATGCTCAGAAACTTTTGATATTTGGTACACAGCTTCCATAGGGAGTTAGATACAAGTTTGTTGAAATGAAGCCGCGTGGTTTATATTTTGGCTGAATATAGGGACCCAAATTTTTAACTCAGGTAATACACCCTTTTCTCCATGAAAGAGTGGTCTCCCAAGACAAGTGATTTCGCATGACAAGTCCCTTATAGAGTAAAATAACCTAAATTGTACAAGGTCACAGCGATCTCTCAAGGCCGGTGGTCTCACACAACAGTGGTCTCTTCAGACAGGTTTCTCTGTATGGGGAATCATATTTAAAAACCTTCCTCAGTTCCACCAGTCAGACTCTTTTTCATGTTTGAGATACATCATTGTTACGAGAGTCTGATTCAAGATTGTTCAAATCAAGTCCTTCTGTTAATATTTGGTCTTCCCATTGGAAGCCCAAATTTTAACTCGCTGCAATATGGGGGATAATCTTTAAAGATCTTCTGCAGCAGATACATCAGTCAGAATGCTTTCATATTTGATATACATCATCTCTAGGAGGGTCAGATTCAATTTTGTTCAGATTGAGTAATCGGTTTAATATTTGGGTCCCCTATGGGAGCACAGATTTTAACTAAATGAATTATGAGGGAATTTCTTTAAAAATCATCTTCATATTTACCAGTACAAATTCTTTAATATTTGGTATATAAGATCTCGTGGGGCAGAATGAAGTTTGTTCAAGTTCCTAGGTTAATATGTGGGCTCCCTATGGTACCCAGGGGTCGAATTAATTTTAAAAAATTTAATAGCAGTCATTTAACTTGGATAAATTTGAAATTGATTAGCTATAAGTTGAAAATTGTTCCGAAAACTGCTATGTAAATGCAGTCATGATGGTAACCCAAATTTCAACTTAGTGCAATATGCAAAATTCTGTAAAAAAACATTTGTGCTCCCTAGGTTACCCCAAATTTTTCAACTTAGTTTGGTGAGAACATTTCTTATAAAATGTTATTATTCAGATCCAACAGCTAGAATGAATGGTCTTATATTTTGTATACCTTTCTAAGGGTGTCAGATTCAAGTCTATTCAAACCAAGTTCCTGGGTGAATACTTGGGGTCCTTATGGCAGCCACACAACATCTTGGAGGTGGGGATCAGATTCAAGTTTCTTCAAATCAAGTCGCTGGGTTAATTTTTGGACATCCTATGGAAGCCTGACTTTTAATTTGGTGCAGTATGAGGAAATTTCTTTAAAAATCTTCTTCAGATCCAACAGTTAGAATGCTTTTATGTTTGATATATAACACATCTAGTGGGGTCACATTCAAGTTTGTCTAAAGCAGGTCCCTGGGTTAATATCTGGGCTTCTGTAGGAGCTGGAATTGGCCATATAGCTGAAGAATAGACAATTTTTAATTGTAAACCAAGACTTGAGGATTTACTCATATCCGAGAAATCTTTTTTTCTCAGTTGAAAAAAAAATTCACTGTATCTTTTCCATTATGTACATAGGCCCAGGGTAGTCTGAGTTTGCAGTAACGCTTCTATCCTGATAATTTTAAAACAACAAAATATACAAGTTAGAATGAAATATTTTATTATATATGTTATGCCCCCTCCCTCCTTACAAAAAAAATTTGAAGGGGGGGGGGGGGGGGGGGGTTAGAAATTGCTCTGTCTGCCTCGTCTTTTATGTCTGTCCAGCCATCCAATCCATACATCTATCCAGACATGTGTCCAACCGTCCATCAATCTGTTTGTTTGCTATAATATGGGAGTTAAAAGGGTTTTTATTTGTCCGGACAGGCATCATGAGCTTACCGAAATATTATGAACGTAGTCAAATTTGAGGTTGCCATGGCCTGTCATCCATCTGTCCGTCCGGCAACAATTCAATACGGCTCGGGCTAGAGGCCATATTTATGAACAAATCTTTACGAAACTCCTTAGGTACCTTTGTTATCACTGTGGGACGAGAATGATTTCAGATTGTTTTTGGGTGCCGTCCAAAATTCAAGATGGCTACCAGCAGCCATTTTGTACCGTAATTAGTGCAATCAGTTAGTAACATTGAATACATCACATGTAATACTTTTTTTTTTTGTGCGGAAATTATGCAAATTATGTGAACTTTGATTTATTCAGTGCTACTTATACACAATAAGTACACATGTCAATACAGCTTGGACTGGAAACTGTATTTATGAACCGATCATCACAAAACTTCTTGGGTACCTTTGTTATTACCTTGGGACAAGAACAAGTGTTTTTGGGTGTGGTCCGAAATTCAAGATGGCAACTGCCAGCCATTTTGTACCAAAATTAGTGCCATCAGTTTTTTGTAAAGAACTTCCGTATGAAAGTTCTGATTTGAAAAATCTTTTGAATGAATGTTTAGTAACATGGAATAAATCACATACAGTTAAAACTAGAAGTCCTGTCACGAATAGTGCGCTTATCTAGGCTTAATTGCGCGTTGGAATTGCGTGCAATTGCCATATCGAATGGCATCCACAGCACGGCAGGTTCTCCTGGTTACTCATAGCAAACATAAGCAATGTTTCTGCCAATGGACCTCCGGGTTACCCGGAGGTCCATTGGCTGAAACATTGCTTGTGCACAGGCCATATGTACAGAATAGCTTTACTTGGGCCATAACGCGTACATTAACGCACATATCAACGTGCTATTTGTGCGCATTTCATGACAGGACTTCTAGTTTTAACTGTATGATAGTTTTTTTTTTTCGTGCAGAAATCATGCAAATTCCTTAACTTTGGTTTATTCAATCCTACTTTCAGACAGTAAGTACACATATCAATACCGCTTGGACTAGGGACTGTGTTTATGAACCGTTCTTCACAAAACTTCTTGGGTACTTTTGTTATCATCTTGGGACGAGAACGAGTGTTTTGGGGTGCGATCCAAAATTCAAGATGGCTGCCGGTGGCCATTTTGTACCAAAATTACGTACAGTTAGTTTTTTGTACAGAACTTCTGTAGGAAGGTTCTGATTTGAATAAATTTTGTATGAATGTTTAGTAACATGGAATACATCACATATAATACAGGGGGTTTTTTTTCGTGCAGAAATTATGCAAATTAGATGAACTTTGATTTATTCAGTACTACTTGTACACAGTACATGTAAGTGCACATGTCAATACAGCTCGGGCTAGAGACTGTATATATGAACCGTTCTTCACAAAGCTTCTTGGGTACCTTTGTTATCCCTTTGGGATAAGAATGAGTGTTTTGGATGCAGTCCAAAATGCAAGATGTTATCATCATGGGGTGGTAACAAGTGATTTTGGGCTTGGGCAAAAATTCAAAATGCCTGTTGGCAGTCCTATTTACAGAAATTGTGTGTATTACATTTTATGCACAGAACCTGTAAAGAAGATTTTTTATGTCAGTAATATTTGCTATAAATTTATTGGGTGCCTTTTTTATCACTGTGGTGCGAGAACAAATATTTTGGGGTTCAGTCAGACCCGCTCGGGGACTCAAAAAGGAGATAATTGAAAATCTTTTCCAAAAACACCAGATAAAATAATGTTTCTTGAATTCAGCATTCCTGGTATGTGTATATTCAAATGTGTTGAAGCCAGGTTTCTGTGTGAATATTCGGTGTTGTTTGGGGAGGGTAAACATTATAATAGCACAACCCGATTTTCTATTTCCAATGAGAAAAATAATAATAAAATGAACAAAAAATTCATCAAATACGTATATTTTAAGAAGGACTGGACAAATATTTATTAATTAGTATGAATCAACCTTAGAAGGGTTTGAATCAAACAGGCCAAAACAATTAACTTTTAGCTTATGGTGCACCATCTAATTGTCACCCACCTTTACAATACTTTACCTGTACATTTGTTACAGGCTACGGTCAGTATTTATATAAAGATCTTTACAAAACTTTACATGTACCTTTGTTATCAGTGTGTGTCATTGCTGTGTCACAGACTTTACATGTACATGTCTTACACAATTTGAGCTACAGTGTCATTGGCACTTTCATTTGATATATTATGAGCTTAATTAATAAGATATGAGACTATTGCAAATTTTTGGGATTTATATTAAGGGTTAGGGTCAATCCATGATTGGGGTTAGCGTTAGTTTCTCTTCAGTATTAGGTTGGGGGATGTAACGATGTCTATACCCCCTCTCCCCTCCCCTGGATTTTTTTCCAAAAATACGAGGTTTTAACCGTTGTCTGAATGAATTAAAATGATTAATTTTTTTTCGTAATTTTTTAAGCCTACAACTCCCACTTATATCGTCATTCCGTCTGTCCGTTCATCCATCCATCAGTCTGTACAAGTTGGGTCCAGCTCAGAACTTTTGATACCGTTAAAGGATACTAATGATATTTAATTTGAACCATATTGTATTTGTAAACTTTTTTGTGATGATTGCACAATGTTGTAAAGTTGATAACCTATACGTTTCCACTAATTTAACAAAATGATGAACAAATGCAAAAAAGTTAGTTGTCAAGTCAAGATGTCATGATAATTAAACCACATTTATATAAATTAGGATCATTGTTGGAGAGTAACTCAAAAGAATTTGGTAAGTTATGGAATTTAAGACTGTTTCTTCGAAGAGATGTAATATCCTATGCGTTTTAGTAGTTAATGATATGTGGTATTATTGTTGCCCAACACCAGAGGAAGTGCCACAGATAGGTTTGGAATGTTTGTCTGCAAAGTCACAGACTTAGTTCTACTTCAAATACCCACTTCCAAACCCATATCTCAATATTCAAAGTCTTGTCTGGCTCAGACCTTTTGGCAGCCTTGAAGGGTATTATTGATGCTTGGTGTTATTGTTGCCCACCACCAGAGGGTGTGTGGCCAATAAGGTTTGGAATGCTTATCTGCAAGGTCAAGGTCAAAGACTTAGTTCAACTTTGCATATCCTCATCCAAATATTCCAAGTTGTGTCTGGATGAGAACTTTTGAATCCCTCAAAGGATGTTAATGATATTTGGTATTACTGTTGCCCACTATCAGTGAATGTGTCGTGAATAAAGTTGGAATGCCTTATCTCCAAGATCAAGGTCACAAACTTAGTTCAACTTTACATATCATATCAAAATGTACAAAATATGTGTGTCCTATCCTTTTGATTGCATTGGAGGATATTTATCGTACTTGGTATTAATGTTGCCCAGCACGAGAGACGTTGTTGCAAATAAGGTTTGTATGGAATGTACATGTATGTCTCCAAGGGGTCAAGGTCACAAACTTAGTTCAACTTCACTTACCCATATCCAAATATACAAAGTCCTGAGAATTTATTTTCTATAGCCTTAAAGGATATTAATGATACTTGGTATTATTGCTCTATCAGAGAGTGTGTTGCATATTCTTGGTCCCAGGTTGGGACAGGCCACATCTCGTGTATTGACTAGCACAGGTACCTATCAGTGGAAAAAATTCCAATTTTGAAGGTCAACAGGAATTAAATTCAATTTTCTTCTGTTATCGGTCATGTCATAAGCTACAATGTATAAACCCTGCTCCAACGCTTAAAAACAAGTACAGTGAAGAAAATCAGCTTACTAGGGCCTTTGTCAAGGCATGAGAAAATCTGTACTCTTCGCATCAATAAATTGTCAACTTTTGTTGGGGACAAAACATTTGGAAAGGTTTAACTCTTACATGCTGCTACGGATATTCCCACCCAAGACAGGTCTTCTCTTGCCACAGAAATATGTTTAGTTTGGTTATATTTATTCTAATTTTCACCCTGTTAATTGAATGGATTTTTTCACCAAAGATTTCTTGAGTTAATTTTAGATTTTTGCATCAACTCTACTCTAAATCAATCTTCACAGTAGCTTTGTCTGGATATGATGGAAAATATCTTAAAAATACCCGGCAGGTTAAGAGTTAAAAAAGTTAAATGCACCAATTAGCAAAAATGGAGCAACTCAGTCAAAGAATCTGATGCAATATATGCTATGTTAAAGTAGATTTAAGATCCTGATCAGTAACTGAGTAGCATTAGGTTTTATGTAAACAACACAAACCATGCATGTTGAGCATTCCTGATAATCTTGAAGGAATAATGAGCACTTGTTTAGCCAAAGTTTCATTCACCTTTGCTGTGATGTTGCACTGCTGGAAAGTTCTTTGATGACCTTTCACAATAGCTTATCATAGCAGTGCAGTTCCAGCAAAAGAAAAGATATTCCCATTTCTTGGTAACCTTTTGAGACAGCTATGTGCGTTCCCAACGACAGTACAACTGCTGTAAGTTGGTTATTTGTCCACAGTAATGTTACAACTGCTGTAAGTTGGTTATTTTTCTACAGTAATGTTACAACTGCTGTAAGTTGGTTATTTTTCTACAGTAATGTTACAACTGCTGTAAGTTGGTTATTTTTCCACAGTAATGTTACAACTGCTGTAAGTTGGTTATTTTTCCACAGTAATGTTACAACTGCTGTAAGTTGGTTATTTTTCCACAGTAATATTACAACTGCTGTAAGTTGGTTATTTTTCCACAGTAATGTTACAACTGCTGTAAGTTGGTTATTTTTCCACAGTAATGTTACAATTGCTGTAAGTTGGTTATTTTTCCACAGTAATGTTACAACTGCTGTAAGTTGGTTATTTTTCCACAGTAATGTTACAACTGCTGTAAGTTGGTTATTTTTCCACAGTAATGTTACAACTGCTGTAAGTTGGTTATTTTTCCACAGTAATATTACAACTGCTGTAAGTTGGTTATTTTTCCACAGTAATGTTACAACTGCTGTAAGTTGGTTATTTTTCTACAGTAATGTTACAACTGCTGTAAGTTGGTTATTTTTCCACAGTAATGTTACAACTGCTGTAAGTTGGTTATTTTTCCACAGTATTGTTACAACTGCTGTAAGTTGGTTATTTTTCCACAGTAATGTTACAACTGCTGTAAGTTGGGGATGTTTTCCCATTAATATAATAATTAATATTACAACTGGTATAAGTTGGGTATTTTGTTTTTCACTTCTATACATGTACTAAAAAAACAGTACTAGAGCTTCAAAGCAAAGATATTCAACCATCAGGTGTTCCTGCACAACATGTACACAACGAGCTGTAAGTTGGTCGTTTTTTCTCAACAACGCTACAACTGCTGTACGTTAGTAATTTTTTCTCAACAACACTACAGCTGCTGTAAATTGGTCATTTTTAGCTTAACTTGACAAAGTCAAGATAAGCTATTGCCATCATGCGTGCGGAAGTCTGTTAGTCTGTGAGTCTGTTCACATTTTCCTTTCACGATCAGTCAACCGGTATAGCTGCCCGAGCCCAAAACCCGAAAACCATTAGCACAGTCTACACATCATATTTATGAAGGGATTTCATTGTAACTTGGTAGAATGCCTCTTTATAATGCCTAGATGAGACCGTCACCTTATGGGCATGATCTGTCAACCGTGATGGCTGCCCAAGCCCGAAACCCAAAAACTTTTAGCACAGTCTGCAGGTTATGTTTAATATGGAGGGATTTCATTGTAACTTGGTAGGATGACTCCTTATGATGTCTAGATGAGAATTTCGCCATTTGGGCGTGATCTGCCAACTGTGACGACTGCCCGAGCCGAAAACCTTTAGCACAGTCTGCAGGTCATATTTTTTGAGGAATTTCATTGTAACTTGGTGGGTTGACTTCATATAATGTCTAGATGAGAAAGTCCCCCTTTGGACGTGATTGGGCAACTGTGACGGCTCGAAGCCCAAAAACCTTTAGCACAGTCTACAGGTCATATTTATGAAGGAATTTCATTGTTACTTGGTAGGATGACTCCAAATAATGTCTAGATGAGAACGTCCCATTTTGATCGCGATCATTCAGCCTTGATGGGTGCCCGAGCCCAAAAACCTTTAGCATAGGCAAAAGGTCATATTTATGAAAGGATTTCATTGTAACCTGTTAGGTTGACTCCATATAATGCATAGATGATGACATCCCCTTTTGGTCGTGATTGGTCAACTGTTATGGCTACAGGTGCCCGAAGCCCAAGAACCTAGAGCACAGTCTACAGGTCATATTTATGAAGGGATTTTATTGTAACTTCGTAGGATCACTCCAGATGATGCACAGATGTGATTGTCCCCTTTGGTTGTTATCATTCAGCCGTGGTGGCTGCCCAAGCCCGAAGACCGAAAACCTTTAGCACAGTTTACAGGTCATATTTATGAAGGGATTTCATTGTAACTTAGTAGGTTGACTTCATATAATGTCTAGATGAAAACCTCCCCTTTTGGACACGATTGGGCAACTGTGACAGCTACAGGGGCCCAAAGCCCAAAAACCTTTAGAAAAGTCTTCAAGTCATAATTATGAAGGGATTTCATTGTAGCATGGTAGGATGACTCCAGATAATGTCTAGATGAAAATATCCTCTTTTTGTTGTGATCATTCAGCGTTTATGGCTGTCCGAGCCCAAAGACCTTTAGCATAGTCTATAGGGCGTATTTGTGGAAGGATTTCATTGTAACTTGTTAGGCGTAGATGATGACATCCCCTTTTGGTCACGATTGGTCAACTGTGATGGCTACAGGTGCCCGAAGCTCGCAAATCTTGAGCACAGTCTACAAGTCATTTTTATGAAGAGATTTCATTGTAACTTGGTAGGTTGACTTCATATAATGTCTAGATGAGAACAGCCCCTTTTGGACACCATTAGGCAACTGTGATGGCTACAGTGGCCTGAAGCCCGAAAACCTTTAGCACAGTCTACAGGTGACATTTATGAAGGGATTTCATTGTACCTTGGTGGGATGACTTCAAATAATGTCGAGATGAGAACGTCCCATTTTGGTCTCGATCATTCAGCCTTGATGGCTGCCCGAGCCCAAAACTGCAAAACCTTTAGCATAGTCTATAGGTCAAATTTATGGAAGGATTTCATTGTAACCTGTTAGTTTGACTCCATATAATGTCTAGATGATGACATCCCCTTTTGGTCATGATTGGTCAGCTGTGACGGCTTCAGAGGCCTGAAGCCTAAAAACCTTGAGCACAGTCTATAGGTCATATTTATGAAGGGATTTCATTGTAACTTCGTAGGATCACTCCAGATGATGCCCAGATGAGAATGTCCCCTTTTGGTTGCGATCATTCAACCATGATGGCTGTCCGAGCCCAAAGCCGAAAAACCTTTAGCACAGTCGACAGGTCATATTTATGAAGGGATTTCATTGTAACTTGGTAGGTTGACTTAATATGATGTCTAAATGAGAACGTCCCCTTTGGACACAATTGGGAAACTGACGGCTACAGGGGCCCGAAGCCCAAAAACTTTTAGCACAGTCTACAGGCCATATTTATGAAGGGATTTCAATGTAACTTCATAGGATGACTCGTTTTGGAATAATTTCACTGTACATGTAACTTGGTAACTTTTGTTGATATACGTTAACTGTGAGGGCCACATACATTAACTGTGAGGTCATATTAACCCACCCCTCAGCTCTTTGGTACAGTGTGCACCTCATATTATTTTTATTAAAAACATAGCATACAGGGAACAGAAATGAACCTATTCCCAATTATCACAATTCTTGTCTTATTTCATAATCCTTTCATAAACATTGAACATTATCCTTTTCATCAAACACAACACGGGAGCGCGGTGGCTCAGTAGGTAGAGGTGCAGGCGGCAACCGCGTTGTGTCCTTGGGCAAGACACTTCACCCATGCCCACATGGGGGTACGGTGGCATTGTGTACTAAGGTGTACTGCACGTCGAAGGTGCACTTGTCTTCAACCAATGCTAACCCTGCTTGTGTGGAGTTACTATGTTGGGGAGCTGACAGTTGCTCTCCGTTGCTCGGTGGTTCTCTCCGGGTGCTCCGGCTTCCTCCACCCGTAAAACTGTCATGGTCATGATTAGCCATTGTGCAGGAATATGTGACTGTAAACACAAATAAATAAATAAATAAATAATCAAACACAACACACAAGTTAAGCTACAGTGTTACTGAAACTTTCATTTAAATTCCATACATCAGGTTTTTATTTACAATCCACAGATAATTTAATTTTGCATAATTTGCAAATGGGTTATGCCAACGGAGGTTTGCATAAACTTTGCATAAACAGTATGAGCTTTGCTGTAATTATAAGAAGCCTGATGCATTCAGTATGCCAGTTTTAATGACATATATATTTGGTTATTGTATATTGACACAGGTCAGATCCAGTATTATGGTGACCAGGGAATCACTCAACGTCAAGTTGTAAATGAACACCTACATGTAAGCATTGTGCATGTTTTGGTGATATTGTCTGTAACAATACATATCCTACATTAAGATCATTGATGAATCAATGCAGTTTAGGTCATGAGTGGAAACCTGTCAAATGCATAATGCAACTACTTGGTTTGAAAACTTTTTTTCTTATATAATGTTTGTTTTGTTTTATTTTTAGAACATATTATGCTACAGCTTTTAGTTCTGGAGACGATGAGATGTGAAACCAGATAGATTATGGTATGATTGATAACTTTTGTAATACACTAATATTCGGCACTCACCATTAGCCACTTATCTTCAACCACTGAACTTTTTAGCTCACCTGATTGAAAGTCAGGGTGAGGTATTGTTATCAATGTTTGTCAGTAATCCTATGTTCATTGTTACATATCAAGTTGTCTTTGAGTCTTCTCTGAAACCACTGGACCAATTCAAATGAAAGTTTGTGTAAGTGATGGACCAAATGGGCATTCCATTTCTGTTCAATTAAACATGCCAATTAAATCTTATGATGAACCAGTGCATTCAGTGACTTTTTATTTGGTATAGAGCTTCAGTTTGAGGCGAGAATCACATTTATGAACAGAAATCTTTTGTGCAATATTTGCCTTTGTAGTGGGAGTGCCACAACCCAAAATTTCTATTTTCTGAACTAATGGCCTGATCCGAAACAAATTTGGTATGTGGTATTATTGAGTCATAGATATTTGACTCATGCCAAAGCCAAAAAAATTTTCTGGGTTCCAGTAGGAACTCCAGGAGCTAAAATATTTTCAAACGCCCATTTTTCCCAAACTGCATGCAACAGAGATCTATTATTTTGTATGAAGCATCCTTAGGGCCAGTAGAACTGAATGTTAAAAAAAAAATTGCCATTAGGCCTAAAGAAAATAAAACTCTGTTTCTCAGGCCCTCCTGCATGGACCTTTTGGCTGCCGCATACTCTCTTTTTTATAACCAATGTGAACTTGAAAAAAATAAAAATTAAATGGTTTATGTCTGATATTTTACCTAAGTTAAAAACATTGATAAATTTGTCCCTGAGTGCAAGAAGGCTTTGCAATGCTTTAGCATTGCAAAGCCTTCTTGCTCTCAAGGGACAAAATACACCACCACACATGCTATTCTGCAGATTATGAGACCTAAAACATAAACCAAGAACATACATTTTTGATGGCAAAGAAATAATTACAGATATAAAAAATAAAATAAAAAAACGCTCGCCCGCATGCAATTTTACAAATAATGGCCAGAGAAACAGAAGATCTACTTTGTGTGGCCTTAGTTGTGTTAGGGTGTTTGGTAGCGGGCAAAAATGTGAGCATATTTGCAAAAATTGGAAAAAAAAATTCTCCAGAACCAATTATCCGAATCTTATATTTGGTATGCAGTATCCCTTGGGAGGAGTAGGTGGGCATGGAAGAGGGCGGGGATGCATGTTTGTTGAAATGAAGCCCTTTGCTTCATATTTGGGCTCAATTTTTTTTACTTTAGGTAATATGGGTAATAATTTTTAAAAATCTTCTTCCGAACCACCAGTCAGAATCTTTTTATATTTACTATACATTATTTTGTTGATGGCCAGATTCAAGATTGTTCAAACCAGGTTTAATATTTGGTCTTCCAATGAAAGCCCAATTTTCAACCTAGTACAATATGGGGATAATCTTTCAAAATTGTCGCCTTCAAATCCACCAGTCAGAATACTTTCATATTTGGTATCCAACATCTCTAGGGTGGTCAGATCAAGTTTGTTCAGTCCGATTCCTATTAATATTTAGGCTCCCTATGGTAGCCCAAATTTTAACTTAATGCAATATGTGGACATTTCTTTAAAAATCTTCTCCTTCAGATCCACTGGTCAGAATGCTTTCATATCTAGTATACAACATCTCTAGGGGAATCAGCTTCAAGTTTGTTCAAAGTAGGTTTCTGGGTTAATATTTGAGTTCCTTATGGGAGTCCAAATTTTAAATTATGGCAATGCGAGGGAATTACTTTAAAAATCATCTTCAGTCATCCTTGAACATGGTGTTTGCTTTTTCTCCAAAACCCTGAACATATTTAAGTGAAGTTTGTTATGACATCGCATTTTGATTCTGTTCAAATCAAGTTGGCCTGCCCCTCGGTATGGCCACATCCAATTATTATTTATTTATTTATTGGTGTTTAAGGTCACATACTTATGCACAATGGCTAATCGTGACCGTGACAGTTTTACGGGTGGAGGAAGCCGGAGTACCCGGAGAAAACCACCGAGCAACGACGAGCAGCTGTCAGCTCTCCAACATCGTAACTCTGAACTCTGCACTGCAGCACAGGCAGGGTTAGAGTGGTTGAAGACATGCGCACCATCGACGTGCAGTACGCCTCAGTACACAGCGTCATCGTGCCCCCATGTAGGCAATCGGGGTGAAGTGTCTTGCCCAAGGACACAATGCGGTTGCCGCAGGTGGGATTCGAACCGAGGACCTCTCGGCTTGCAGCCTGCACCTCTACCAACTGAGCCACCGCCCCCCTGGCCACATCCAAAAAGTGAATCTTAAAAAATCTTCTTCTCATGAACCAGCAGTAGCAGAGACTTGATATTTGGTGAGCAGTTTCCTTTTGAGATGTAGACTCAGATTTGTTCAAGAGAAGTTTGAAGGTATATATTCGCCATCATTATGGGAGGGGCAAGAATTTTCGCCCCGCCTGAAATTTCTATTTTCCAAACCAAGAGGCTGATTTGAACCAAATTTGATATGAGGGTTTATGGGGTCATAAGTGCTTAATTTATGCTGACATTTTTTTCCCATTGCCCCATGGGAACTGCAGGAGCTAAAAATAGAAAAAAATTAAAATGTAAATATCTCCCAAACTACACAGCACTTTTTTGGTGTGCAGCTTTCTTAGGGCTAACAGAATGGAACGGTCAAAAATATTGCTATCGGTTTTATCACAGAGTACTTTTTGGGGACTTGGAAAAAGTGCTGTGTCTTCTTTTTTTAACACTGTGAGCAATAGGGAAATAGGGCAGTAGGGAAAACATTTCAGACGCCTCTTCTCCCAAACCACTGAACCAAAAGCTTTCAAATTTCACATATAACATCTTTGGAAGATTTTTTGAAAGAAATCCTTATGTCCATATTTGGCTCTCTGTGGGAGCCCAAATGTTTAAATTAGTGCAGTATGAGGAATATTCTTTAAAAATCTTCTTCTTCTGATCCACCAATCATAATCTTTTGACATTTAGTATGCATCATTCTGGGAGGGTGGGGGGGGGGATTCAAGTTTGTTCAAGCCAAGTCCCCAGGTTCATAATTTGGTTCACAGTTGAAGCCTGAATTATAACTTAGTTCAATATGAGAAATATTCTTCAATTCCAGCAGTCAGAATGTTTAGATATTTGGTATGCAGCATCCTTGGGGGGGGGGGGGGGGGGGGGAGGGGAGGGGAGGCGGGAGATTTAAGTTTGTTCAAGCCAAGCGCCTGGGTTTATATTTGGGCTCCCTGAGCCTCCCTGTCAGAGCCCAAATTATAACTTAGTTCAATATGAGGAATATTCTTCAAAAATCTTCTTCACATCCACCAGTGAGAATCTTTTGATATTTGGTATGCAGTATCCTAAGGGAAGTGAGTTATATGTTGGTTAAAGCCAAATGCCTGGGTTCATATTTGGGCTTCTTGTTGGAGCCCAAACTGTACCCACGTTTTTATTTTCTGAAATGAGAGGCCGGTTTGAACCAAATTTGATATGACTTATTGGATCATGAGTACCTAATATATACCCCCCAAAAATTTCCTGTTTACCCATGGGAACAGAAGGAGCTAAAAATAAAAAAAAATTCAAATGCCCATATCTCCAAAACTACACAGTACTGAGAATGTTTATTTTGTTTGAAGCTTCATTAGGAAAAGCAGAAAGGAATGGTATTAAAAAAATTGCCATCGGTTTTATCATAGGGTACTTTTTCAGTCATCATTTTTCTAACACTGTGAGTAATGGGAAAACATTTAAGAATCTTCTTCTCCCATACCACTGCTTCAAAGGCTTTCATATTTCACATGTAACAATTTTGGAAGATTCATTCACAGGTTTGTTGAAATCATATCCCTGTGTCTATATTTGGGCTGTCTATGGGAGCCCAAATGTTAGGATTAGTGCAATATTAGAAATATTCTTTAAAAATCTTTTGATATTTGGTATGTAGCATCCTTTGTGGAAGGGGGGCAGGGGGGGGGGGGGGGTGGGTATTCAAGTTTGTTCAATCCAAGTCCCTGGTTCATATTTGGAGCCTGAATTATATAACTTTGTTCAATTTGAGGAATATTCTTTAAGTCTTTTTTTCTGATACACTGGTCAGAATCTTTCGATATTTGGTATAAGCTTTTCTTAGGAGGGGCAGATGCAACTTGTCAATTCCCTTGGTTGATATTTAGGCTACCATGCCGGGTTAGCACCCTCCGCCCCCCTGGAGCAGCTTGTTAGGTCACCTGACTGAAAGTCAGGATGAGCTTTTTTGATCACTCTTCGTCCATCGTCCGTCCATCCATCCGTCGTCCTGCGTGAAGGTGGTGTTTGACTCTCTTTCTCCTAAATCACTGGACACATTTTAATTAAATTTCATGTAAGTAGTGGTTATATTTTGATTTTTTTGCAAATTAGGTTTCGGCTCATATTGAGCAGAGGGGTGGGGAAAAAATGGCCATTTTTTTAAAAAATCTCCTAATGAAGCACCAGTAGCAGAGACTTGATATGTGGTATACAGAGTCCTTTTGAGGTTTAGAATCAAGTTTGTGCAAGAGAAGTTTGTCGGGCATTATTTGTCTTCATTACAGGAGGGGCAAAAATTTTGGCCACGCCTAAAATTTCTATTTTCAGAACCGTGAGGTCGATTTGAACCAAATCTCATTGCCCCGTGGGAACCTCAGGGGCTAAAAATAGGAAAAACCTTAAAACTGCCATATCTCCAAAACTACATGGCACAGAGAATTCTTATTTTATATAAAGCTTACTTTTGTCCAGTAGAACAGAATGGTTAAAAAAATCCCTATCGGTTTGATCACAAGGCATTTTTTTCAGGACTTTTGAAAAAGTGCCGAGTCAGCACTTTTTAACACTGTCGGCAATGGGAGAAACATTAAAAAATCTTCTTCTCCAGATCCAGCAGGCAGAATCTTTTTATATTTGGTATGCAACATTGTGGGGTGGATCTGATTCAAGTTTGTTCAAATCGGCTCCCTGGATTTACATTTGGGCTCAGTATAGAAGCCTGAAGTCTTACTTAGTGCATTTCAGGCAAATTTCTTAAAAAATCTTCTTCTCCAGATCTGGCAGGCAGAATCTTTTGATATGTGGTATGCAACATTGTGGGGTGGATCTGATTCAAGTTTGTTCAAATCGGCTCCCTGGATTTACATTTGGGCTCAGTATAGAAGCCTGAAGTCTAACTTAGTGCATTTCAGGCAAATTTCTTAAAAAATCTTTTTCTCCAGATCCGGCAGGCAGAATCTTTTGATATGTGGTATGCAACATTGTGGGGTGGATCTGATTCAAGTTTGTTCAAATCGGCTCCCTTGATTTACATTTGGGCTCAGTATAGAAGCCCGAATTCTAACTTAGTGCATTTCAGGCAAGTTTCTTAAAAAATCTTCTTCTCCAGATCCAGCAGGCAGAATCTTTTGATATTTGGTATGCAACATTGTGAGGTGGATCTGATTCAAGTTTGTTCAAATTGGCCCCCCTGGATTCATATTTGGTCTCAGTATAGAAGCCCAAATTCGAACTTAGTGCATTTCAGGCAAATTTCTTAAAAAATCTTCTACTCCAGATCCAGCAGGCAGAATCTTTTGATATTTGGTATGCAACATTGTGGGGTGGATCTGATTCAAGTTTGTTCAAATCGGCCCCCTGAGTTCATATTTGGGCTCAGTATAGGAGCCCAAATTTGAACTTAGTGCATTTCAGGCAAATGTATTTAAAAATCTTCTTCTCAAGATCCTACAGGCAGAATCTTTTGATATTGGGTATGCAGCATGCTTAGGGGGGTGAGATTGAATTTTGTTGAAGCCAAGTCCCTGGGTTTATATTTGGGCTCACTGTGGTAGCCCGAATTATAACTTAGTTCAAAATGAGGAATTTTCTTTAAAAATCTTCTTCTTCAGATCCAGCAGTTGGAATATTTTGATATTTGGTGTGCAGCATCCTTAGGGGGATGAGATTCAAGCTTGCTGAAGCCAAGTTCCTGGGTTCATATATGGGCTCCCTGTGGGAGCCCGAATTATAACTTAGTTCAATATGAGGAATATTCTTTAAAAATCTTTTTTTTTTAGATACACTACTCAGAATCTTTGGATATTTGGTATAAGCTTTTCTTAGGAGGAGCAGATGCAACTTGTTAAAATCAATTTTCTGAGTTGATATTTAAGCTACCATGTCAGGTGAGCGCCCTCAGGCCCCTGGGGCCTCTTGTATTTATGAAGGGATTTCATTGTAACTTGGTAGGATGACTCTGTGTGATATCAAGGCGAGACTGTCCTATTTTGGTCATGATCTGTCAACCAAGACCACCCAACCGGCACATGACCTGCATTCCTTTTACATAGTCTACAAGTTATATTTATGAAGGCATTTCCATTAACTTGGTAGGATGCGACATTTTGGAATGATTTTACAGTAACTTTAGTTGACATACATTAACTGTGAGGGCCAAATCAACCTAGTCTGCAATTCCTTTAGTTACAGTCTACACCTCAGATTATTCTTATTGAATACATAGCATGAAGGGTACTGCACTTAACATATGTTCAGTTATCACAATTCTTGTTTTCTTTCACAATCCTTTCATAAACATTGAGGGTTATTTTTTGCATTAAACACTACATACAGCCAGGTTAAGCTGCAGTGTCATTGAATTTCATTATATGTTGTTTTATTTTACAGAAACATGTGGTGCTTCAAGTGGTACTTCTACAGCTGATGAAATGGAAAACAACATTCATCATGGTATGAAACATAATTTTTGTAATGTAGACTGATTATCTCCTTAATCCTCGATCTGAAGTGTGTTCATATATGCTGAGCAATATTGTAAACCACCTGACAGTTCTATTCAAACAATGTACACATGACTGATACTCTGGCTTCCTTATGGTTGCATCAGAAGTATTTTAGTATATAATTCATAATAACATAAAAAACATTTTGTTGACTGATTCTTTGTCTTACTCAGTCTGAAGTATGCATCTGAAATATGATTGTATAAAATTCACAATAATGTAAATCATCTTAGGGTTCTATCAAAACAACATACACATGACTGGTTCTCTTGTCTCTGATGCTGGATCTGAAGTGTGTTAAGATATATACAAATTAATATAAGACCCCTGACATTTCTATTGAAACAACATACTCTTGACTGATTCTATGGTCTCCATTATTTTTAGCTTAACTTGACAAAGTCAAGATAAGCTATTGCCATCACGCATGCGGACGTCTGTGAGTCTGTTCACATTTTCCTTTCGTACAGGCTACACCCATAGTTCTTGTCTGATCATCACAAAATTTCATATGCAGGTTTGGGGTCATATCTAGATGAGAACGCCCCCTGTCAACTGGTATGGCTGCCCGAGCCCAAAACCCGAAAACCATTAGCACAGTCTACAGGATGTATTTATGAAGGGATTTCATTGTAACTTGGTAGGATGCCTCTATATAATGCCTAGATGAGAACATCCCCTTTTAGTCATGATCTGTCAACCGTGATGGCTGTCCAAGCCTGAAAGCCAATAACTTTTAGTACACTCTGCAGGTCATATTCAATACAGAGGGATTTCAGTGTAACTTGGTAGGATGACTCAGGATGTTGTCTGGATGAGAACTTCCCCATTTGGTCGCAATCTGTCAACTGTGACGACTGCCCAAGCCCAGAACCCAAAAACCATTAGCACAGTCTACAGGTCATATTTATGGAGGGATTTCATTGTAACTTGGTGGGTTGAAACCATATAATATCTAGATGAGAATGTCCCCTTTTGGGCGTGATTGGGCAGCTGTGGCGGGGACTCAAAGCCAAAAAACCTTTAGCACAGTCTACAGGTCATATTTATGAAGGGATTTCATTGTAACTTGGTAGGATGACTCATTTTGGAATAATTGGTTGTGATCATTCAGCCTTGATGGCTGCCCGAGTCCAAAAACCTTTAGCATAGTCTATAGGTCGTATTTATGGAAGAATTTCATTGTAACTTGTTAGGTTGCCTCCATATAAAGCCTAGATGATGACATCTCCTTTTGGTTGTGATTGGTCAACTGTGATGGCTACAGGGGCCCAAAGCCTGAAAACCTTGAGCACAGTCTACAGGTCATATGAATGAAGGGTTTTCATTGTAACTTCGTGGGATCACTCCAGATGATGCCCAGATGAGAATGCCCCCTTTTGGTCACGATCATTCATCGATGATGGCTGCCCGAGCCAAAAGCCTGAAAACCTTTAGCACAGTCTACAGGTCATATTTATGAAGAAATTTCATTGTTAACTTGGTAGGATGACTCCAAATAATGTCTAGATGAGAACATGGCTGCCCGACCCCCAAACCCCAAAACCCTTAGCATAGTCTATAGGTCGTATTTATGTAAGGATTTCATTGCAACTTGTTAGGTTGACGACATATAGTGCATCCTCCTTTTGGTCGACTGTGACGGCTTCAGGGGCCCAAAGCCTGAAAATCTTGAGCACAGTGTGCGGGTCATATTTATAAAGGGATTTCATTGTAACTTCGAAGAATCACTTCAGATGATGCCCAGATGACAACGTCCCCTTTTGGTCACGATCATTCAACCATGATGACGACCCCCAAAACCCGAAAAACTTTAGTACAGACTGCAGGTCGTATTTGTGAAGGGATTTCATTGTAACTTAGTAGAATGACTCAGTATAATGTTGAGATGAGGACGTCCCCTTTTAGTTGGAATCGGTCAACCATCATGGCGACACAGGCCCGAAGCACTTGATAGGATGACTCATTTTGGAATAATTTCACAGTAACTTGGTAACTTTCGTTGACATACGTTAACTGTGAGGGCCACATACATTAACTGTGAGGCCATATTAACCCACCCCTCCATTCTTTAGTACAGTGTACACCTCTTATTATTTTTATTAAAACCATAGCATACAGGGAATGGAAATTAACATATTCCCAATTATCACAATTCTTGTCTTATTTCATAATCCTTTCATCAAACACAACACACAGACAAGTTAAGCTACAGTGTCATTGACACTTTCATTGGACTTGAAGTGTGTTAGTATATAATCAGCAATAATGTAAACCACCTCAAATAATATACCCATGACTGATTTACTAGTCTTCTTAATCCTGGATCCTGGATCTGAAGTGTGTTAATAAATAATCAACAATAATGTAAACCACATGCCACTTCTATTCAGACAACAAATCCATGACTCATTATCCCTGTCTCCTTAATCCTGGATCTGAGGTGCCTTAGTATATAATCAGCAACATTGTAAACAATTCAACAACAAACAATTCAAACAACATCCTCCTTAATCCTGGATCTGAAGTATGTTAGTATTTTATCAGAAATAATTTGAACCATGTGACAGTTCTATTCAAACAACATACCAATGACTGATTCGCTGGTCTCCTTAATTCTGGATCTGAAGTGTGTTAGTATATAATGAGCAATAATGTTAACCACCTGACAGTTGTATTCAAATAAAATACACAGGACACATTATCTGGGCTCTTTAATCCAAAATCCAAAGTGTCTTAGTATAACTGCATGTCTATGTTGCTCTTGTCATCAGCCATTGCTAAACTTGCATGTGTGGAGTTAGTACATTGGGGAGTCTGACAGTTGCTGGCCATTGGTCAGTGGTTCTCTCCAGCTTCCTCCACCACCTGTTAAACTGTTCAACATGAGGTGACCCTGGCTGTTAAAAGTGCCGTTGAAGCCCCCAAAATAAATAAATATATGTAAACCACCTGACAGTTGTATTCAAACGACATACCCATGGTTGATTCTCTGGTCTCCTTAATCCTGGATCTGAAGTGTCTTCATATATAATCACCAATAATGTATACAAACTGATAGCTCTATTCAACCAATATTTTTCTGATTCCCTAATCTCCTTAATCCTGCATTTGAAGGAATTTATTATACATGTACAATCAGCAATAATCTGAACCAACTGACAGTTCTATTCAAACAACATGCCCATGACATGCTCATTCTTTGGTATCCCTTATCCTGGATCTGAAATGTGTTAGTAAATAATTAGCAACAATCTAAACCACCTGACATCTTTTAAAACAACATGCCCATGATTCATTCTCTTGTTTGCTTAATCCCGGATCTATAGTATTTTAGTATATAATCAGCAATCATGTGAACCACTTTCAGTTCCTTTCAGAAAACATACCAGTGACTGATTCTCTGGTCTCCTTAATCCTGGATTTGTAGTATTTAGTATATAATCAGCAATAATGCAACCCATTTACAGTTTTATTCAAGCAACATACCATTGACTGATTCTCTGGTCTCCTAGACCCTGGATCTGAAGTGTGTTAGTATATATTCAGCAATAGTCTAAACCATCTGACAGTTCTGTTCAAACAACATACCACTGACTGATTCTCTGGTCTCTTTAATCCTGGTTCTGAGGTGTATTAGTATAAACCACATTTGTAGTATTTTAATGTATAATCAGCAACAATGTATAATCAGCAACATTTATGGTTTTATTCAGACAACATACCAATGACTGATGTTCTGGTCTCATTAATCCATGATCTGAATTGTGTTAGTACATAATCAGCAATAGTCTAAACCACCTGACAGTTCTATTCAAACAACATACCAATGACTGATTTTCTGGTCTCCTTAATCCTGGTTCTGAGGTGTATTAGTATATAATAATGTAAACTATCTCACAGTTCTATTCAAACAACATACCCATGGCTAATCCGCTGTTCTCCATAATCCTGGATGTGAAGTGTCTTACTATATAATCAGTAAAAATGTAAACCACTTGACAGTTCCATTTGATATGCACAACTGATCCTCTTTTCCTACAAAATACCCATAACTGATTGTCTGCAATATGCAATGAGCAATAATGTAAACACCTCACAGTTTTATTCAAACAATATTCTCTTGACTGATTCTCTGGCCTCTTATATCCTGGATCTGAAATGTCTGAGTATATAATCAGCTATAATCTAAAACTCCTGACAGTTCTATTTAAACAAAATACCCATGACTAATTCTCTGATCTCCTTAATCCTAGATCTGTAGTATTTTAGTATGTAATCGGCAATACTGTAACCACTTACAGTTCTATTCAAGCAACATACCCATGGCTGATTCTTTGGGCTCCTTTATACTGGATTTGTAGTATTTTAGTATATAATCAGCAAAATATAAACCACTTACAGTTCTGTCCGAACGGCATACCCATGACTGATTCCTGTGTCTCCTTAATCCTGGATCTGTAGTAGTTTAGTATATAATCATCCATAATGTAACCACTTACAGTTCTATTCAAGCAACATGCACATGACTAATAATTTGGTCTCCTTAATCCAGGATTTGTAGTTCTATTCAAGCAACATGCACATGACTGATTCTTTGGTCTCCTTAATCCAGGATTTGTAGTATCGTAGTATTTAATCAGCAAAATATAAACCAGTTACAGTTCTATTTAAACAAAATATCCTTGACTGATTCCCTGGTCTCCTTAATCCTGGATCTGTAGTATTTTAGTATACAATCAGCAATAATGTAACTACTCACAATTCTATTCAAGCAACATACCCATGGCTGATTCTTTGATCTCCTTAATCCTGGCTTTGTAGTATTTTGGTATATAATCAGCAACAATGTAACCCATTTACAGTTTTATTCAAACAACATACCAATGACTGATTCTATGGTCTCCTTAATCCTGGATCTGAAGTGTATTAGGATGTAATCAGCAATAATGTAAACCATCCCACAGTTTTATTCAAACAACATACACATGGCTAATCCTCTGGTCTCCTTAATCCTCCAGCAAAATATAAACCACTTACACTTCTATTCAAACAGCATACCCATGACCAATTCCCGTGTCTCCTTACTCCTAGATCTGTAGTAGTTTAGTATATAATCATCAATAATGTAACCACTTACAGTTCTATTCAAGCAACATACCCATGACTGACTCTTTGGTCTCCTTAATTCTGGATTTGTAGTATTTTAGTATATAATCAGCAAAATATAAACCACTTACAGTTCTGTCCGAACGGCATACCCATGACTGATTCCTGTGTCTCCTTAATCCTGGATCTGTAGTAGTTTAGTATATAATCATCCATAATGTAACCACTTACAGTTCTATTCAAGCAACATGCACATGACTGATTCTTTGGTCTCCTTAATCCAGGATTTGTAGTATCGTAGTATATAATCAGCAAAATATAAACCAGTTACAGTTCTATTCAAACAACATATCCATGACGTGATTCCCTGGTCTCCTTAATCCTGGATCTGTAGTATTTTGGTATACAATCAGCAATAATGTAACTACTCACAGTTCTATTCAAGCAACATACCCATGACTGATTCTTTGATCTCCTTAATCCTGGCTTTGTAGTATTTTAGTATATAATCAGCAACAAGGTAGCCCATTTACAGTTTTATTCAAACAACATACAAATGACTGATCTTCTGGTCTCCTTAATCCTAGATCTGTAGTTTCTTAGTATATAATCAGCAATAATGTAAACCATTTACAGTTCTGTTCTATTCAAACAAAATACCCATGACTGATTCTATGGTCTCCTTAATCCTGGATCTGAAGTGTATTAGGATATAATCAGCAATAATGTAAACCACCTCACAGTTCTATTCAAACAACATACACATGGCTAATCCTCTGGTCTCCTTAATCCTGGATGTGAAGTGTCTTACTATATATAATCAGTTAATCAGTTATAATGTAAACCAACTGACAGTTCCATTTCATATCCATGACAGATTCTCGGTTCTCCTTAATACTCGATCTGCTGAAGTGTCTTGAGTATATAATCAGCAATAATGTAAACCATCAGACAGTTCTATTCTTACAACAGACCAATGACCAATTCTCTGGTCTCCTTAATCCTGGGCCTGTAGTATTTAAGCATATATTCAGCAATAATGTAACCACTTACAGTTCTATTCAAGCAACATACCCATGACTGATTCTTTGGTCTCCTTAATCCTGGATTTGTAGTATTTTAATATATAATCAGCAAAATATAAACCAATTAAGGTTTGATTTGAACAGCATACCTGTGACTGATTCTCGGGTCTCCTTAATCCTGGATCTATAATATTTTAGTATATAATCAGCAATGATGTAAACCACCTGACATTTATATTCAAACAACATACATATAACTAATTCTCTGGTCTTTTTAATCCTGGATCTGTAGTATTTCCGTATATAATCAGCAATAGTCTAAACCAACTGACAGTTCTATTCAAACAACATATCCATGACTGATTCTCTGGTCTCCTTAATCCTGGTTGTGAAGAGTCTTACTATATAATCAGTAATTATGTAAACCACTTGACTGTTCTATTCAAACAACATATCAGTGACAAATTCTCTTAGTCCTGGATCTGTAGTATTTTAGTATATAATCAGCAGTAATGTAACCACTTATAGCTCTATTCATGCAACAGAACAATGACTGATTCTTTGTCCTCCCTAATCCTGGATCTGTAGTATTTTAGTATATAATCAGCAAAATATAAACTAGTTACAGTTCTTTTTGAACAGCATATCCATTACTGATTCTCTGGTCTCCTTAATCCTGGATCTGTAGTATTTTAGTATATAATCATCAATAATGTAACCACTTACAGTTCTATTCAAGATACGTACCCATGACTGATTCTTTGGTCTCCTTAATCCTGGATTTGTAGTAATTTAGTATATAATCAGCAAAATGTAAACCTGTTAGATTCCCTGGTCTCCTTAATCCTGTATCTGTAGTATTTTAGTATATAATCAGCAAAATATGAACCAGTTACAGTTCTGTTCTAGCAACATACCCATGACTGATTCTTTGGTCTCCTTAATCCTGGCTTTGTAGTATTTTAGTATATAATCAGCAAAATATGAACCACTTCCAGTTCTGTTCAAGTGACATTCCCATGACTGATTCTTTGGTCTCCTTAATCCTGGCTTTGTAGTATTTTAGGATATAATCAGCAACAATGTAAACCATTTACAGTTTTATTCAAGCAACATACCAATGACTGATCTTCTGGTCTCCTTAATCCTAGATTTGTAGTATTTTAGTATATATTCAGCAACAGTTTAACCTATTTACAGTTTTATTCCTGCAACATAACAATGACTGATCTTCTGGTCTCCTTAAGCCTGGATTTGTAGTATTTTAGAATATATTTAGCAACAATGTAACCCATTTACAGTTTTATTCAAGCAACATACCAAAGACTGATCTTCTGTTCTCCTTAATCCTGGATCTGAATTGTGTTGGTATATAAACAGCAGTAGTCAAAACCAACTGACAGTTCTATACAAACAACATATCCATGACTGATTCTTCTGGTCTCCTTAATCCTGGATCTGTAGTATTTTAGTATATATTCAGCAATAATTTAACCACTTACAGTTCTATTCAAGCAACATACCCATGACTGATTTTTTGGTCTCCTTAATCCTGGATTTGTAGTATTTTAGTATATAATCACAGTCCTTCAATTTTGAGGCGTGCTATGGTGCTTGCGCACCATGGCGCAAGCGATCAAAAGCGCGCCTCGAAAATCCTGCTCAGGTGGGTGCGTTAATTTCATTCCAAAATTATCACACTGACCCGACATCAAAGCATCACTAACTCTTTGAAGTTTCACGTTTTTTTGAAGATCAACTTAGATGTGCATGTAACTGTACTAACACGTGAGTACAATGCTTGTACGTATTATCTGCTCGTCAGATTCAGTCATCTGGTCATGACACAAGTTAAGTTCGCTTGCCGACTTTTGAATGAAGTGTTTCAGAGGCGTGACCAATCACCGTCAATGCCCTCTTGTCAGTTTTAGTTGAGTTGACTGTTGCAAAATCTGTTATGCAGAGAATGAACGAAAGCGTCGTAGGTGTGTCCAGTATGTCAATCAGAGTGTCATTTGGAAATTGGCAAGTTGACTTACAAGACACGCTTTTTGGGGGGCCCAATACATCAAGAAAAATGTATTCTCCAATTATTGAAATGTATTATACGTTACAGGTAAAGTAAAATACATGCTCGAAAATAAGACAAGTCCATCATAAAAAGATGTAAAATGGACAGAACTTGACTTGACCAACACCGAGTTGCCTCCGTCACTTGTAACCATTTAATCCATTCAGTTGAATTTCATTAGTGTGGTTTTCAACCCGGTGAAAAACAGCTTGATTGTTATGGGTGAAAGGTTTCATGCTTTATATTTATTTAAAGAGCTGACAGAATTGGGAAATTTTAAAGTCTTTCTCGATTTACACGGACAAGTTGGTGATATGAGACTGGGAAATAAATGTGATCTGCGCAGGTCCCACTTCGGGTTTTAAACCAATAGAACGGTACGTTACTGCAGTGTTGCTCAATAACCTAAATTTAGTAAGGGATCCCTGCACTTTTATTGACTGAAGCATTTCATTGGTTCTATTCGCGAACTGCGTCACGTCAATACTATTTTTGTGTTGTCAGTCACTGACACAAGTGGGGGTTTTCCGAAGTGGAAGTTATGTAAAATATTGACAGATTTGACAGGAATTGAACAGTTTTTCATTCTAAAACGAACTGACTTTCAAAATAATGTTGAATAATCCCAAACAAAATTTGATTTATATTTCATTTATGACCTGAAAGTACATAATTACTGGGGGCAAGTGGAATTTTACAACTCAGTTGCCCTGGGCAAGTGAGTCTCGAAAAAATGTGTACAAGCCTGATGTTGCGCGCCCCACAAAAAGTGCGCACCTGAATCCCAAAAGCAGTGAGCAACTAAATGCGCACCTGGGTTTTTCAAAATCGAAGGACTGTAATCAGCAATAATTTAACCACTTACAGTTCTATTCAAACAACAGACCCATGACTGATCCTTTGGTCTCCTTAATCCTGGATTTGTAGTATTTTAGTATATAATCAGCAAAATATAAACCAATTAAGGTTCTATTCAAACAACATACCCATGACTGATTCTCTGGTCTCCTTAGTTCTGGATGTGTAGTATTTTAGTATATAATCAGGCATAATGTAACCACTTACAGTTGTTTTCAAGCAGCATACCCATGACTGATTCTCTGGTCTCCTTAGTTCTGGATGTGTAGTATTTTAGTATATAATCAGGAATAATGTAACCACTTACAGTTGTTTTCAAGCCAGCATTCCCATGACTGATTCATTGGTCTCCTTAATCCTTGATTTGTAGCATTTTAGTATATAATCAGCAAAATATAAACCAGTTACAGTTCTATTCAAACAACATACCCTCGACTGATTCTCTGGTCTCCTTAGTCCTAGATTTGTAGTATTTTAGTATATATTCAGCAGTTATGTAACCACTTACAGTTCTATTCAAGCAACAGGCCCAAGACTGATTCTTTGGTCTCCTTAATCCTAGATTTGTAGTATTTTAGTATATAATCATCAAAATATAAACCAATTAAGGTTCTATTCGAACAACATACCCATGACTGATACTCTGTTTTGCTTAATCCTGGATCTGTAGTATCTTAGCATATAATCAGCCATAATGTAAACCATCAGACAGTTCTATTCAAACAACATACAAATGACCGATTCTCTGGTCCATTTAATCCTGGATCTGTAGTGTTTTAGTATATATTCAGCAGTAATGTAACCACTAAGAGTTCTATTGAAACAACAGACCCATGACTGATTCTTTGGTCTCCTTAATCCTGGATTTGTAGTATTTTAGTATATAATTAGCAAAATATAAACCAATTAAGGTTCTACTCGAACAACATACAAATGACCGATTCTCTGGTCTCCTTAATCCTGGATATGTAGTATTTTAGTATATAATCAGAAATAATTTAACCACTTACAGTTCTATTCAAACAACAGACCCATGACTGATTCTTTGGTCTCCTTAATCCTGGATTTGTAGTATTTTAGTATATAATCAGCAATGATGTAAACCACCTGACAGTTCTATTCAAACAACATACACATAACTAATTCTCTGGTCTTTTTAATCCTGGATCTGTAGTATTTTCGTATATAATCAGCAATAGTCTAAACCAACTGACAGTTCTATTCAAACAACTTGTCCATGACTGATTCTCTGATCTCCTTAATGCTGGATGTGAAGTGTCTTACTATATAATCAGTAATCATGTAAACCAGCTGACTGTTCTATTCAAACAACATACCAAAGACAGATTCTCTGGTCTCCTTAGTCCTGAATCTACAGTATTTTAGTATATAATTTAGTGTATAATCAGGAATAATGGAACCACTTACAGTTCTATTCAAGCAACAGACCCATGACTCATTCTTTGGTCTCCATAATCCTGGATTTGTAGTATTTTAGTATATGATCAGCAAAATATAAACCAATTAAGGTTCTATTCGAACAGCATACCTGTGACTGATTCTCTGGTCTCATATATCCTGGATCCGTAGTAGTTTCGTTTATAATCAGCAATAATGGAACCACTTACAGTTTAGCAAAATATAAACCAGTTACAGTTCTATTGAAACATACTGATGACTGCTTCTCTGGTCTCCTTAATCCTGGATCTGTGGTAGTTTAGTGTATAATCATCAATAATGTAACCACATACAGTTCTATTCAAGAAACCAGTTACAGTTCTATTGAAACATACCGATGACTGCTTCTCTGGTCTCCTTAATCCTGGATCTGTAGTAGTTTAGTGTATAATCATCAATAATGTAACCACATACAGTTCTATTCAAGAAACATAACCATGACTGATTCTTTGGTGTCCTTAATCCTGGACTTGTAGTATTTTAGTATATAATCAGCAAAATGTAAACCTGTTACAGATTCTCTGGTCACCTTAATCCTGGATCTGTAGTATTTTAGTATGTAATCAGCAATATGTAAACCAGTTACTGTTCTATTCGGGCATACCCATGACTGATTCTCTGGTCTTCTTAATCCTGGATGTGTAGTATTTTAGTATATAATCAGGAATAATGTAACCACTTACAGTTGTTTTCAAGCAGCATTCCCATGACTGATTCATTGTTCTCCTTAATCCTTGATTGGAAGTACAGCAGAATCCTCTTAATTGAATATCCATTTTGCCAGTGAAAAGTATTCAATTAACAGGAGTATACAATTAACAGGGATTTGGTCAGTTTCCTTTGTTCTGGAGGTAAACTGAGAATTTATTCTATTATATCTTGTTTGACAGAATTCTTAGAGCTCTGTCAAACAAGATATAATAGAATAAATGCCTGTATTGGATGTAGTGAGGCCAAAGAGGTTGGTAAATAAGGGGAATTTGGTGCATGTCATTTTTCGACATATTATAAAAATTTATATACAATTAACAGAAGTTTACTCTACAACCCATATGCAATTAACAGATCAAATTTGTACTGAAAGTATGGTAAATGGTTTTGTGTTTAAAAATTATATTCAATTAACAGGGATATACAATTAAGAGATATCCAATTAAGTGGGCTCCACTGTATTTTAGTATATAATTAGCAAAATGTAAACCACTTACAGTTCTATTCAAGCAACAGACCCGTGACTGATTCTCTGGTCTCCTTAATCCTGGATTTGTAGTATTTTAGTATATAATCAGCAAAATATAAACCAATTAAGGTTCTATTTGAACAACATACCCATGACTGATTCTCTGGTTTCCTTAATCCTGGATCTGTAGTATTTTAGTATAAAATCATCAATAATGTAACGACTTTCAGTTCTGTTCAAGCGACATACCCATGACTGATTCTTTGGTCTCCTCCAGCAAAATATAAACCAGTTACAGTTCTATTCAAATAGACCCATGACTGATTCTCTGGTCTCCTTAATCCTGGATTTGTACTATTTTAGTATATAAGCATCAAAATATAAACCAATTAAGGTTCTATTCGAACAACATACCCATGACCGATTCTCTGTTTTCCTTAATCCTGGATCTGTAGTATTTTAGCATATAATCAGCAATAATGTAAACCATCAGACAGTTCTATTCAAACAACATGCAAATGACCGATTATCTGGTCACTGTAATCCTGGATCTGTAGTATTTTAGTATATATTCAGCAGTAATGTAACCACTTACAGTTCTATTCAAGCAACAGACCCATGGCTCATTGTTTGGTCTCCTTAATCCTGGATTTGTAGTATTTTAGTATATAATCAGCAAAATATGTACCAATTAAGGTTCTATCCGAACAACATACCCTTGACTGATTCTCTGGTTTCCTTAATTCTGGATCTGTAGTAAAATTATTTTAGCATATAATCAGCAATAATGTAAACCATCAGACAGTTCTATTCAAACAACATACAAATGACCGATTCTCTGGTTGCCTTAATCCTGGATTTGTAGTATTTTAATATATAATCAGCAAAGTATAAACCAGTTACAGTTCTATTCGAACAGCATACCCATGACTGATTCTTTGGTCTTCTTAGTCCTGGATCTGTAGTATTTTAGTATATAATCAGCAATAATGTTACCATTTACAGCTCTATTCAAGCAACATACCCATGACTGATTCTTTGGTCTCCTTAATCCTGGATTTGTAGTATTTTAGTATATAATCAGCAAAATATAAACCAATTAAGGTTCTATACAAACAGCATGCCTATGACTGATTCTCTGGTCTCCTTAATCCTGGATTTGTAGTATTTTAGTATATAATCAGCAACAATGTAACCCATTTGCAGTTTTATTCAAGCAACATACCAATGACTGATCTTCTGGTCTCGTTGATTCTGGGCCTGAATATATATATTAGTATATAATCAGCAGTAGTCCAAACCAACTGACAGTTCTATTCAAACAACATATCCATGACTGATTCTCTGGTCTCCTTAATCCTGGATGTGAAGTGTCTTACTCTATACTCAGTAACAAAATAAATAACCGGACAGTTACATTTCATATCCATGACAGATCTTCTGTCCTGTGTAATCCCCGATCTGCTGAAGTATCTGAGTATATAATCAGCAATAATGTAAACCACCTGACAGTTCTATTCAAACACAATACCCATAACCGATTGTCTGCAATATGCAATCAGGAATAATGTAAACACCTCATAGTTCCATTCAAACAATATTCTCTTTACTGATCTTCTGGTCTCCTTAATCCTGGATCTGATGTGCGTTAGTATATAATCAGAAATAGTCCAAGCCAACTGACAGTTCTATTCAATCAGCATACCCATGACGGAATCTCTGGTCGCCTTAATCCTGGATCTTTAGTATTTTAGCATATAATCAGAATTAATGTAAACCATCAGATAGTTCAATTCAAACAACATACCAATGACTGATTCTCTGGTCTTCTTAATCCTGGATCTGTAGTATTTAAGCATATATTCAGCATTAATGTAACCACTTACAGTTCTATTCAAGCAACAGACCCATGACTGATTCTTTGGTCTCCTTAATCCTGGATTTGTAGTATTTTAGTATATAATCAGCAAAATATAAACCAATTAAGGTTCAACTCAAACAGCATACCCATGACTGGTTCTCTGGTCTCCTTCATCCTGCATCTGTAGTATTTTAGTATATAATCAGCAATAATGGAACCACTTACAGTTCTCTTCAAGACACATACCCATGACTATTTCTTTGCTCTCCTCAATCCTGGATATGTAGTATTTTAGTATATTATCAGCAATGATGTAAACCACCCGACAGTCTTATTCAAACAACATACACATATCCTGGATCTGTAGTATTTTCGTATATAATCAGCAATAGTCTAAACCAATTGACAGTTCTATTCAAACAACGTCCATGACTGATTCTCTGATCTCCTTAATGCTGGATGTGAAGTGTCTTACTATATAATCAGTAATCATGTAAACCAGCTGACTGTTCTATTCAAACAACATACTAAAGACAGATTCTCTGGTCTCCTTAGTCCTGAATCTATAGTATTTTAGTATATAATTTAGTGTATAATCAGGAATAATGGAACCACTTACAATTCTATTCAAGCAACAGACCCATGACTGATTCTTTGGTCTTCTTAGTCCTGGATCTGTAGTATTTTAGTATATAATCAGCAATAATGTTACCACTTACAGCTCTATTCAAGCAACATACCTATGACTGATTGTTTGGTCTTCTTAATTCTGGATTTGTAGTATTTTAGTATATAATCAGCAATAATGTGACCACTTACAGTTTTATTCAAGGAACATACCCAGGGCTGATTCTCTGGTCTCCTTAATCCAGAACCTGAAGTGTCTTAGTGTATAATCAGCAATAATGTAACCCACCTTGGAATGCAGTAGCTCTTTAGATAGAGATGCAGACTGCATGCTGAGAGGTCCTCGCTTGAATCCCACCATCAGCAACCCCATTGTGTCCTTGGGCAAGTCATTTAATCCCTATTTCCCACTGGGGAGTCTGACAGTTGGTGGCCAATGCTCGGTGGTTCTCTGGCTTCTTCCACCTGTAAAACTGTCCAACATGAGGTGACTCGGGCTGTTAAAAGGGCTGTTAAGGCCAAAAAAATAAATAAATCAATGTATACCACCTGACAGTTTTATTCAGATGACATGTCCATAGTTGATCCTCTGTTCTCCTTAATATTGGATCGGAAGTGTCGTCATATATAATCACCAATAACGTATACCAGCCAACAGCTATGTTCAAAAAACATCATTGTCAGTGATTCTCTAATTCCTTAATCCTTGATATGAAGTGACTTAGTATATAATCAGCAATAACATGGCTTCGGAAATTGCAATAACATGCAATAACAGTCGTTTCGTTCCCGTGATAGTCCCGCAAGTGCTTAAGGAGACCCATTTACCATTCCCGCAAAAAATAAAAGCATTTTTTCATCAGATAAAATTTAATAAGATTAGATTAATTTTAGAGCTGAAACTATTAAAGGGTTGTCTGTATCGATTTATTGCATGGATTAACCTTGGTTAAACGATTAATCACTTGCCCTAATAGGTAGCTGAATAACAGCCATACCCTTGATGATTTATATAATTAAAACTTTACTCAATGTAATGGGCAAATCCGTTCAGCGCAATATTAAAAAATGACCTTTCAAATTTTCTTATGTTTTAAATTTTTGTCTCAAAACATAGCTTATGACCCCTCTTTGGATCGCTCATGTTGAGCTTGTTTCAATGAGGGGTCATAAGCTATGTTTTTGAGACAAACATTGAAAATCTTTAGTAATTCAAGAATTTCTTGTGCTAGCATCGTCTGCTACCTGCATTGGTGAAGGGTTAAGAATGACCATTTCCAGCTACTGATAGAGTATAATGATCTTGCAAGTGAACAAGTATGTCAGCATGTAACTGGCTTGCGTTACTCTGTCTCATATAACTGATGTGAGCCAGTGTGACAATCATTGCCTGTTTTGGAGCATGTTTGTTCCTTTCTTAACCATATAGTACCGTAGTTCAAAAGTAACGGTTAACCAATCAATTACATTTTATCTCAACTTTGATGAAGCCAATTTGAGGTATTATCATGGCCCATCGTCTGTCCGTCCATCTGTCTGTCTGTCTGTCCATCCGTCGCACCGTCAATACGGCTCGGACTAGAGGCCGTATTTATAAGCGGATCTTTACGAAACGTCTTCGGTACCTTTGTTATCACCAGGGGATGATTACGAGTGTTTGTGAGTCTGGTCCGAAATTGAAGATGGTGGCTGGCAGCCATTTTGTACAAAATTAGGTGCAATCAGATTTTTGCACAGAACTTCCATATGAAACCTTTGATTTGAATAATTTTTTGTATGAATGTTTAGTACCATGGGATACATCATATATAATACAGGTTTTTTTCTTGTGTGTAAATTATGCAAATTAGACTAACTTTGATTTATTTAGTGTTATTTTCAGCACTGTAAGTGCAAATGCTCAGGCTAGAGGCTGTATTTATGAACCGATCTTTACGAAACTTTTTGAGTACTTTGTTATCACCATGGAACGAAAACAAGTGTTTTTGGGTGCGGTCTAAAATTCAAGATGGCCACCAGAAGCTATTTTGTACTTTAGTTAGTGCAATACGTTTTTTGTACATAACTTCTGTATGAAAGTTCTGATTTGAATAAATTTTTGTTGGAATGTTTAATAACATGGAATACATCACATATAATATGGGTTTTGTTCTCTTAGAATTGGATGAACTTTGATTTTTTCAGTGCTACTTACACACAGTAGTAAGTACACATGTCAATATGTCTCGGGCTAGGGGTCGAATTTATGAACCGATCTTTACGAAACTTCTTGGATGTCTTTGTTATCACCTTGGGATGAGAATGAGAGTTTTGGGATGCGGGCCAAAATTGAAGACGGCTGCCGGTGGCCATTTTGTTTCAAAATTAAGTAGAATCAGTTTTTGTTACATAACTTCTATATGAAGGTTATGCTCCGGTTGATGCTCCGGGTACTCAGGCCTCCTTCGCCTGTAAAACTGCCAAGGTCATGATTAGCCATTGTGCATAAGTATGTGACCTTAAACACCAATATATAAATCAGTCAAATCATTTTCGTCAATTTGTCTGCGAAGTGTTCATTCACATTATGTAGTTTTCATTTTTGATTCATGGAGTCACTTGTGCCTCCATACCTGTTGCTCTGAACTGTATGGGGTTGAGCTCTGCTAAACTTTCTTAACCAAACAAAAAGCAAAACGATATGGCAGTTTATTGTCAAAATTTTGTTCTACTTTTGCCATAACAGATTTTTAGGCAGTGGTGTCTACCACATGGCAGAGGTTCAATGGAAAATTTCAGTTTCCACATGTTCTATGTTTTTTTCCAAACATTTTGGTAAAAACTTCTTGGGGTTATTTCTTTCTAGCCATTTTTTTTTACTTTGAGGAACATTTCCTGAATTTTGAACAAAGTTAGGCTGGATTTACACAGAACTCTAAATTCATTTATTTTGGGCACTCTCTTTTGCTCTAATTATGGTGCATTAAAACTAGAAATACCATCGTTATCGTGTTATATATTACCTGCCTTTCTTTGTGTTTCTATGGCCATATTATGATGGAAGTTATTGTCAAATGTAGAATAGGCAAAGAGAACTTATATATTTCTTATGATGTCTTTACCCCCTTCTCTAATTTGTAAATAGTGTGAAATTGGGGTAATCTAAAGTCCTGCATCCTCTTAACATAATATGTTCGAATTCGTTCAGATATGAAAACATATTCTAATATATGTATCTTTTTTTTTATCTTTTCAAATTATTCAGGTAAAAATGAATAATAAGATTTATTGAAACCGCCTGTCCAGATTGCCTAAAACAGTGCAGCAAGCAAACTGCATACAGAAAAACAAGAATCAAGTTATTCAACGAAAGAAAAAGCATTAGACAGAAGATTTCAAGAAAATTTGATTCCATGCAGTGAAGCATATGCCAAATAATGCAGTTGTTTTCCAAAATGTGTCGAAAGATGATTTAGGTCTTGTTTTGTGCAAGTAAAATTTAACTTGTGGATTCAAGATGATTGTCGAAGATAGCATCCACAATCTAGCCATTTCATTAAATATGCTTCATTTTTATCTCAACTTGACGAAGTCAAGCTGAGCTATTGGCGTCACTTCTTGTCCATCATCAAATGTGCGTACATATGTATGCATGTTCGCACATATGTATGCCAATGGACAAGAAGTGACAGCAATAGCTCAGCTTGACTTCATCAGGTTGGAGGATGTACATCCACATTTTTACTTTGGAACACCACAGATGGTGCATTTATGATCAGATCGCTTTGAAACATGGTATGCTTGTTAGGGTTTACATCTAGATGGTAGCTATCAACTTTCTTCTATTTCCACCCAAAACCATACTGGTGGTAACGACCTTTGAACATAGTTTAGTTAGGCATCTGTATTTCTATTTGGAACACCCTGCAGGGTATATTTGTGATCGGATCTCTTTCAAATCTGACATATTCTTGTTTGGGGTGACCTCTACATGGGAGCTATCGATTTTCTTCTATTTCCGTCGAACTTTAGAACTTAGTTTAGTTAGGCATAAATATATTCTTTTGGCTCACACTATATGGTACATTTATGAACAGATCGCTTTGAAACTTGGTATGCTTGTGGGGGGACCGCTATTCTGTTTAACTTTCCGGAAAAAATGTTGCCATTGGCAATGCCTTTTGAACTTAGTTTAGTCTGGCATCAGTATATTCCTTTTATCCACCCTATAGGCAACATTTGTGATCAGATCACTTCTAAACTTGGTGTGCTTGTTTTCCATTTTGTTCCATTTCCACCAAAAATGTTAACATTGGCTATGACTTTATTGAACTTGTGCAGTTATGCATCAGTATTAACTTTTGGCACATGCTGCTGGGCACATTTATGATTGGATCACTTTGTAACTGGACATGCTTGTTTGGCGTGGCATCTACATGGGAGCTATCGATTTTCTTCTATTTCCTTAACAAAATTGACATTGGCAACGACCTTTGAACTTTGTTTAGTTAGGAACCACCAGTATTTCAATTTGATACACCCTACAGGGAACATTTATGATCAGATCGTTTTCAAATTCATACCTGGCATGCTTACTTTAGGTGACCTCAAGATGGGAGGTATCAATTTCTATTTCCATAGAAAAATGTTGCCGTTGGCAACAACATTTGAACTTAGTTAAACTTGACATCAGTACATACTTTTGGCAGATCCTACTTGGCACATTTGTGATCAGATCACTCCAAAACTGGGTATGCTTGTTTGGGGGTGACTTTTAGATGGGAGCTATCAATTTTCTTCCATTTCAGTCAAAAAAACATTGTCATTGGCAATGACCTTTGAACTTAGTTTAGTATCAATATTTCTCTTTGGCACATCGGCAAACATATGTACATTCGTCCATATGTACACATGTATGTATATACGTATGTATACCAATGAACAAGAACTCACGGCAATAGCTCAGTTTGACTTCATCAAGTTGAACTAAAAATGAACTACATTCATTTCATGTAAGGTGTACATTCACAATTTCCTTTGGCACACTACACATGGTGCATTTTTGATCTGATTGCTTTGAAACTTGGTATGGTTGTTTGGGGTGATATCTAGATGGAGCTATCGACTTTCTGTCATTTTCATCAAAAAATGTTGCTGTTGGCAACTATCACAGAACTAAGTTTAGTTAGGCATCTATATTTTCGGTTTGGAACACCCTAGAGGGCACATTTATGATCAGAGCGCTTTGAAACATATTTTGCATATTTCTGGTTCCCTCTAGATGGGAGCTATCAATATCCTTCCATTTCCATTATAAAATGTTGCTTTTGGCAACAACCTTTGAATTTAATTTAGTCAGGCATCAATATAATCTTTTGTCATGCCCTACAGGGCATATTTATGATCGATTTTCTACCATTTCCATCAAAAACAGCCGATGTTGGCAATAACCATTGGTGAACTTATTGCAGTTAAGCATCAATATTTCCCTCTGGCACACCCTGCTGGACACATTTATGATTGGATCAACTTCAAACTTGGTATGCTTGCTTGGTGTGACATATAGAACTAGCAATTTTCTGCCATTTCCATCAAAAACATTGCCATTGGCAATGAGATTTGAACTTAGTTTAGTTGGGCATCAAAAGTTTTCTCTGGCACACCACACAGGACACATTTTTGATCAGATCGCATTAATATCTAATATTATATGGGGCGACATCTAGATCGTAAACAACGATTTTCTTCCATTTCTATAAAAAAAGTTCCCATTAGTAATGACCTTTGAACTTAGTTCAATCAGGCATCAAAAATTTACCTTCGACACACCCAATAGGGCACATTGATAAGATTGCTTTGCAATTTGTACACTTGTTTGGGGAGACCACGAGATGGGAGCTATCGATTTATTTTATTCCATTTCCGCCAGAAGCATTGGCATTGGCAATTACCTTTGATGAACTTAGTGCTTATATTTCCTTTTGACACATCCTACACAGCACATTTATGATAGATTACCTTGAAACTTGGGGTGCTTGTTAGGGATGAACTCTAGATGTGAGCTAATGATTTTCTCCCATCAAAAAATGTTGCCGTTGGCAATGATGACCTTTGAACTTAGTTTAGTTACGCATCAATATTTCCCTTAGGCACACCCATCAAGACATATTTAAGATCAGATCACTTTGAAACCTAGTTTGCTTCTTTGGGCGGATCTCTAGATGGGATCTGTTGATTTTCTTCAAGATTAAATACCCTGAGGATCTGAAGAGCAGGGGTTCTGAAAAATAGGTGAAACATTATTTGTATATGCTTACTCAGAGAACATGGAATGTTTTGTATGAAAAAAAGTTGATTTGGATTTTAGAACCGAAAAATAACAATAAACATGATGTGGTGTTATTTTTTCTAGTTGAATGATTTTGACTCTTATTTTACCCTCACTTTACTACCCGAAAATGACGACATAGCTGTCACACCATAAACCCGGTTGACAAGTACATGCCTTTTCGCGACTGTTCTTGTACCTTGTTGTTGCAGAGTCATTCTTTATTCTGCACTCACGGCATTTACTGTCACCAGCTGTTTTGTTACCTCCCACCAACTGCATTTCATAATAATAACAAATTTTTAAAGTGCAGACCACCAGTACGAAACTGGAAGAGGCATTTCATGTTTTCTTTTAATCAAAGCATTGAAGAAAAATTTGTAATATTGTCAACTGAGTAAACAACCCAATCAGGGCATGTGGTGGTTCAGCGGTAGACTGTTGGACTTCTATGTTAAAGGTCCCGAATTTGATCCCCGTTGCCTACATGGGGGCACGATGAGGCCTTGTACTAAGGCGTACTGCACGTCGATGGCACACATGTCTTCAACCGCTGTAACTCTGCTTGAGCGGAGCTTGATCAGAGTTAGAATGTTGAGGAGCTGAAGGCATAGGAATTGTAAAACAGAATGCAACTAAAGGTGAATTCTGTTGTATGCAAGAGCTCAATTCTCCACGAGCCTTCTCTCTGGGCTAATAAAGTACCAGTGTGGGGGGGGGGGGGGGGGGGTGAACATGCTTTTAGTATGGATTAGACTTCGAGAAGTTTAATACCACAAGGAGCTAATAGCATGAGATGAACGATGAGAAAGGATTCAGTGAACAAAAATAATAAATATGATAAAAAGTGCTTCACATCTACTCCAATGAGTTTGTATACATCTTAGACAGTTCGCACAACCGCCGCCCACCATCCAAAGTCATTAATAATTTTTCCCAGTCATACAACAGAGCCCAATATTAAGGTGGCTGACAATTTGGTGAAAGTTTTTTTATGCAAATACACCAAGTATGTTATATCGCGATTGATATTTTCCAGCCACACAATTTGGTTATGATTAAGTTGTTTGTAAAAATATACCAGGTATGTTACAAACAAAAGATACAAGACAGCCATACTACAGTTCCAACGTTAAGGAGACTGACAGTTTAGGATAGTTAGGTTTGTGGAAATATGCCGTGCATGTTACACGACAAATGAAATAATGATGATAATCCTCAGTCATACTACAGACCCAGTATTTAGTAATGTTCAAGTAGTGTTGTGTAAATATTCCAAAATGATACATTTCAAATGATGTTCCCCAGTCATACGACAAACACATTAAACAGGCGATTCAAAAGTGACCACGTTAGTGATACATTTTAAGCCACCTAGGCTCCAAGTTTTCAGTGATAACTGAATGATTCGAGTCTAGTCACCTTAAAGGTGATCACTTTTCCAAAAGTTCACTGATCACTTTAAGACCACAATAGCCTAGTGATCAGTTATCACAAATCACTGAGAGCCTTGGCACCTTAAAAGTGATAGTCGCTAACAGTGATCACTTTTAGAAAAGTGATCATTTCTGAGTCTCTCATATAGTGGGTTTATGACACAACCATCCGAAACTAGACGCAATGATACTTTAGACGTGCAAAATTTCTCCTAGTTACAAACATCTTCATAGTGGTAGCGCCTGTTGGTCAACAGTAGTAGTGGTAGTAATAGTAGTAGTAGTTGTTGTTGTAGTTTCTGTTATAGTAGTGGTGGTGATAGTGAGCGCAATAGAATGGAAGGAATGGCAAAAGCTGATAGAATAGCTTCGAAATCCCGTGGAACTGGCCACTGTGGCGGTTCTGGTGGTAATGATAGTCATGAATACCCATAGTATTGGCAGTCAAAGTAAAAAGTAGTGACCATCTGAGAGTTTGAAGCAGCTGAAGCAACCTTAGTGGTGTTGTTACATTTTTAGATAGTGGTGGTGCAAGTGGTCTTGGACATACTTGTTGATGTGTTGGATGTGAGTCGGTAGTGAGTTTGATGATTTAAGCAGCGCGCAGGGGGGGGGGGGGGCGAATGCACAAACTTGGGGGATCAGGGGTGCAGTCCACCACATGGAGGGGGAGCGAATGCACCAATTGGGGCCCGCGGGGACGGCCCACCTCCCTCGCCGGCCCAGTGGCCGTCCCATTTCAGGCATCGCCGTAGTTTCAGTTTCTACCCCAACACCAAACGAGACTTAACGTTGACACAACAATATACCGAATATACCGATACCAAACAGGTGGTCGCGTAGAAACAGCCCGCGGTTGGAAAGGGAGAGGGTTTCGGCCCATTGGAGAAATGAATCCCTTTGGTATAGTAAGAGGGTAACGACACAATGTTTCCAACTGATGCCGACGAAGTGGAGAATAAGCCTGCTATCAAATGGGCTGAGTTACTACAGGGTATCTATAGCATCGAAGGAGAAAAAGAGCTAAAAAACCCAGTATGCCTATGCACTGATTTTAACACTAAACACAACCACTGATGGAGAAATTGACGTGTGGGCTATTAGCAGGGTGATAAAGCAATTAGCCAACCAATCCAACGCTAGGTATTTGCGCTATAATGAGCTCAAGGTCAGCCAGAAAAACAAGGCACATGAGTACCACACCTTCAACTTACTGTAAGGGATCGCATTATTTATAAAAAAAGCGGTTTCGCCCTGCCTCAGCAGACTGGCATACAGTTACGACCTAAAGACACTGGCGTAGGGTGCTAAACTTTTGTTCTCATCGGAACTGACACATTTTGCTATCGTAGACACAAAAATATGCCGATACGAAACAGGCGGTCGCATAGAGGGACGTGCCCACACCCTCGCTGACCCAGGCCTCTTATCGACATAAACCTCCTTCCGGTGGTGAAGCCTATTAGACATATCTGTGATAATGGATATACCCGATCAGGTTACAATGCGGGGAGGTAAAAACACATGTCAGTTTAAGCTCTACGGGGCTCTGTGGTCGGCACTGTATGGAGGAGTAGTGTGGGGTACATCTGGTCAAACTCCGAAATGTATCGTGTGCAAAACCTTGCCGTGTTTGTGGCAAGGTTGTAACGAACCAATTATCGCTCTGCCTGAGGTGTGGTCATAAGAACAAACTTATGAAATTACTGCGCCGAGAGCAGAGGGTCGTGGCCTGGCTGGCGGCCATCGAAATTTCCTTTTATAGATATGTTGGCAACAGGAATAGTGATTCAGCATGGCAAGTGTGGACGAATACATCAATCAACTGTTGGCTGAAATGCAAACACCGGAGCTTCTCCAAGATGTTGTCCAGAACATCCTGAATGAACCCATTCCAGAAGCAATAAAGAAGCGATTGCTGTGGCTTCTACTTCAAGATTCTGCACGACCCTCCACCCCGAAAGGCGCGTGAGAGAAAAAGGAAAGCAACTGTTGAGTTTGACCCAGCCAAACAACGGCGGCAATTCGACTTGGATATCGAAGTTCCTCACCCGGTGAGGCTGCCAGATGACGAACCATGGGTCGATCTTGTGAACGACGCCAAAGACGAGTTTGAAGTTGATGGCGTCGCCGCAGTCTTCTCTACGTGGAGGGTAAAGGTGGAGGGCTCTCTTGCCATCGGCTACGTTGAGTTCGCTGATGGTGTGCATGCAAGGGTCGGCCGACTGGGCCTAGAAGCCCACATCATGACAGACGAGAGGGCAGCATGACTGCGAGCAGCCCTTCCAGAGGACGCGTTCACCCTGAAAATCAACTTGCTGCGCGAGCATCACGAAGGGGTCGCCAAAGATAAGTTCGACCTTGTCCGTGCAGAGAGGAAGAAGGGACGGGGCATCGTTGAGATCTCTCAAGAAAGTAAGCCTGGCGCGCTGACCGGCATCGACCAGGTGTTCTACCAGAATGCTTACCCTGTCATCGCGGTCCTTTACGGACTCTACCTTCTCAGAGACAGGACCCAGCAAACCTAGCACCAATGAAAGATGGTGGGCTCAACCGTATCGCGCAGAGACTGGTGGAGCACTTTGAGGACGCTCTCAGAGGACAAGGCCTAACCCCCCATCGACAGAAAATCGAGGAGTTTGATAAGAGAGTCCATGGCGCGGGTGCAACAGTCGACGATGTAGACGAGCTCGAGAAGATCCTCAAACGGGCCATCATCGAGAAGGATATAGCTGGTGAGGATATCTGCAACAGCGGCAGATATCAGTTTGGGGAAATGGTGTGAGAGGGAAAGTAGAGCTCACCATAATGGCTATGCCTGGTCCAAAGACCTGCACTTCCCCCAGTCCAGACTGGTCCACATATAAGAGGGCGACGTCTGGGAAGCCACCAGACAGGCCGCCCAAAATGATCCAATCACTGTCTGGCTGCTCGGAAGTGTCCATGATAGACAGCTCAGCGTCGACCAGTTCGTCCTACAAGACAAATGTGCTTTTAGGACTAAAGAAGCCCACCAAACCCTCCAGAAGACCTGCGCCAATCTAGGACATGAATCTATTGCCGACAGGGCATTCGGGGTGAACCACACAGACAGCATTGTTGCAAAGGAAAGGAATGACTGGAAACCGACCCAAGCATCTTTCCTAGATGACATTCAAAAGGTTTGTGTCGAACATGGCCTCTGGAACGCAGAACGGTATCACGTCAAAGACATCATAAACATTGACATGAAGGCATGCTATCCCTTAAGCTTCCAAGGTCTGGGTGAGGCGCAGCACTACTTCGAACGTTTCGGTCATTCAAAAGTCAACATGACCCGTGTAGCAACCAATGACGCTTTACCCAAAGACATACGTACCAGTTTCGCCCAAATACATAAGTGGACTTTCGACCCAAGTGTCCACCCTGTCATCCCTGCATGGTTCGGAAGGCATTTCGAGGAGTAGGGCTGGGCTCCTACGGGCTATCTCTCATATCTCATGGATTCCGGCATCCTAACCGGATTAGAGGTAGGAGAAGCCATAATCGCTTTCGGAAAGAAGAAGGTAGTATCACCCCTCGAAGATAGAAATCAGGGATGCATCATCATCAGGAAGTTCACTCAGGGAGCAAAAACTGATGGTAAACGACTGACTCGCCGCTTGGTCAAGGATCGTGGTGAACTAGATTATCTTGAGTGGTATGTCAGGGGCTTTTGAGGGAATATTTGGGGGACCCCGGTGCAGGTGACCGTTGAAGGCAGTCAATAAGCTATCGAGCAGTTACTGATAAGTCATTGCTCGAATGACTCGAATCCCATCAAGCAAATGAGCTCTAGAGTAATTGCTCGATCGAGTGACTCGGCATATTGCTCGAACGACTCGAATCCCATCGAGCAAATGAGCTATCGAGTAATTGGTCCTTCGAGTGACTCCTTGAACGACTCTTAGACTCATTTCAGAAAAAAGGATTCCATAGCCACAGGCGTTTTCGAAAAAGGGATTCCACAAATGGGATTCCGCAAAAGGGATTCCATAAGTGGGATTCCATCTTACCTCGAGTGACTCGCATATATTGCTCGAACGACTCGAATCCCATCAAGCAAATGAGCCAATGAGTAATTGCTCGTTCGAGTGACTCCTCGAACGACTCTTAGACTCATTTCAGAAAAAAGGGGATTCCATAGCCAAGCCGTTTTCGAAAAATGGATTCCACAAATGGGAATACACAAAAAGGATTCCATAAGTGGGATTCCGTCTTACCTCGAGTGACTCGCATATATTGCTCGAACGACTCGAATCCCATCGAGCAAATGAGCCAACGAGCAATTGCTCGTTCGAGTGACTCCACGGACGACTCATTTCAGGAAAAAGGGATTCCGTAGCCACAGGCGTTTTTGAGAAAGGGATTCCACAAATGGGATTCCACAAAAGGGATTCCATAAGTGGGATTCTGTCTTACCTCGAGTGACTCGCATATATTGCTCGAACGACTCGAATTCCATCGAGCAAATGAGCCAACGAGCAATTGCTCGTACAAGTGACTCCTCGAACGCCTCTTAGACTCATTTCAGAAAAAAGGGATTCCATAGCCACAGGCGTTTTCGAGAAAGGGATTCCACAAATGGGATTCCACAAAAGGGATTCCATTAGTGGGATTCCGTCTTACCTCAAGTGACTCGCATATATTGCTCGAACGACTCGAATTCAATCGAGCAAATGAGCCAACGAGCAATTGCTCGTACGAGTGACTCCTCGAACGACTCTTAGACTCATTTCAGAAAAAAAGGATTCCATAGCCACAGCCGATTTCGAAAAAGGGATTCCACAAATGGGATTCCACAAAAGGGATTCCATAAGTGGGATTCTGTCTTACCTCGAGTGACGCATATATTGCTCGAACAACTCGAATCCCATCGAGCAAATGAGCCAATGAGCAATTGCTCAAACAAGTGACTCCTCGAACGACTCTTAGACTCATTTCAGAAAAAAAGGGATTCCATAGCCACAGCCGATTTCGAAAAAGGGATTCCACAAATGGGATTCCACAAAAGGGATTCCATAAGTGGGATTCCGTCTTACCTCGAGTGACTCGCATATATTGCTAGAACGACTCGAATCCCATCGAGCAAATGAGCCAATGAGCAATTGCTCATACGAGTGACTCCTCGAACGACTCTTAGACTCATTTCAGAAAAAAGGGATTCCATAGCCACAGGCGTTTTCGAAAAAGGGATTCCACAAATGGGATTCCTCAAAAGGGATTCCTTAAGTGGGATTCCGTCTTACCTCGAGTGACTCGCATATATTGCTCGATGGGATCCGCCGTGACTGGTAGTAGGGATGGAATAGCCGGAAACCTCTAGTGAACAAGTCTATGGTTTGGTTCAGGTGGTCAGTAGCCGAGACCCAGCACCCTGTCGTTGCACACCATACAGCGACGTGCACCTGGTTTTGCCAGGAGACCACGGGCGAACTCCGCCACTGCTTGATGACTGCTCCAGAATTTATATCTGAGTGTTTATACTTTTCAGAAGATGTCCAAGTGATTGGTTTCAAACCTCGTCGTCTCTAAGCTATTTGGAGGGCATTAAAGTCACATGAATTTCGTTGATATCACTTAGTTTTTTGTGTTTGTAGAATCCGCCTGTATTTGCTCTGAATAGAGTATTATACTTTACTGAGTGAGTGTGTCTAATACATATAACTAAGTCAGTGTATGTGAATTCTTATCAGTCGCACTGTATATTGTTAAGAAATGGGGATGATGGGCCTCCCCCAGGTCCCCCAAGTTATTGCTATTTAAGTTGTAATATCAGTCGTAGTTGAAGTATACCCCCCCCCCCCCCCCACCCCATCTGCGATCAGACAGTGTTTACACTGAAAGCCCACTATAACAACGGCAGTGAAAAACCATTACTAGTTGAGGTGGTAGACTAGTGGCTGGGGTACAGTTATAACACTGGACATGGTAATGGTAAGCTTAAAGTTCGCACCTGCTGGAATGGCAAACGAGGCAATTATGTCACTGATGCTGAAGGTTTGCTGGTCTCGTGAGTGTGGATCTTGGTGGTGGCGCTGGAGGAGGGGGGGGGGAGGGGGGCAGGATTGGTATTGGACAATCATCTGATTGAAATTAGGTGATCCCGACTGACAAGTAGAAAACTCGATTAATTGGCATGTGGCAACAGACATGTACTTCACTAACGGGCAGACATCAAACAAAAAAAGTAGAAACCTCGATCAGCAAGTATAAATCCACCTGAATGAGAAGATGCATATCTGGATCAATCGAAACTTCGAGAAATAATGCGAAGGTCTGACCATGTAGAAATCTGAATTAACAAGTAGAGGTATACCCAACAACAGAGACCCAAAGAAATAATACGTTATTATCCAATCAAAACTCTAGATAAAAAGTCCAATTAACATAATTATATAAACCCCACTCAACATTCGTGCTATCTGGCTCAACAGATCGACCAACCAACCAGACAAAATTTCGTGGAACGAAAAGAAAACACGGCATATGGCAGATACTCCGGTAACCTGACCAGCGAGTTGGAATCTAATCAGACTAACATGTGAAACATTGCTTGACATCCGTAAGACCCCGGCCAACAGATAGATTTATCGACAAACACGCAGAACATTCGATGAACCAACAGTGAAAGTGACAAAGAAGTGGAAACCTGACCTCAAATCTAATACAAACCCTGACTAACAACCATACGTCTCGGGCTAAAGGGTAGAAAACAATCATAGATCAATTATCAAAGCATGACAATTACAAACAGCGGGTGAATAGGCAGAAAACTCAAACATTAGTCCAAAATTGCCACCAACGAATAGAAACCCATACAGGCTGACACTCTGAGATCCCCAGCAAGCAAGCGATCAAGCAAATGAGCAAAATTCACAGTTAACAAACAGGAAAGTAGTATATGGTGTTGATTTTGTCCAACATCGGTTGGATCTCATTTGATGTCACCATTCACGTGACTTGCAAGGAAGTTTTGCTGTCATAGCAGCCTAAGTGAGATTTGGAAAACAAAGGAACAGCCAACAGAAAGAACAGATCAACAAACGTGTTCCCAGTCGTGAGTTCCTAATCTGACCCTGATGCTAACCCTAACTGCACCTTTACTCATAACTCTAACCTAACTAAGACCATAACCTAATCTTAACCTTATTATTAGAATGTAACCCTAGCCTAGCCTTAACCTGAACCTAATCTAACCCTGGCCTAACACCGACCCCAACATCAACGTTAATCATGAGCATCACCTTACTCTCCTAGATTAATTTATCTTGGTTCAAGTTGGTGCATTGATAGCTTGCAACTACGCCACTTTTCACTCAAAACTAGTAAACCTCTTCACACAGTACATCACCACACCATCCCTTCCTACCCTGAAAACCTGATCGGTGACCGAGCATCGGTTTCCCCATTTGTCCCACTTACCCTATCCCAGAAACTTTCAAAGTGTGACACAGGCACCATTTAAGTGACCTTCGTCCCAACACTAGAAAATCTTAGCTTGCCTCATCTGACCCAACATGCTCACCTGACCATCTAGTTCATGTATGACCAATGCCATGAGGACTTAGCTTCCCCTACGTGCTCTGGTGACCATACACCTCAAAGGACAACCCAGTGACCCAGCAGGCTTAAACCCCACGCCCTCCAAAAGTGACATGTTGACCCTACACTAGTTGCTCAACAAAGAATGACACAGTTGCATTTCCAGAAGTCAGCCTACCCTACTCGACCCAGAGTGTTCATCGTCCCACCCATTGTTAGAGAGACCTTAGTGACTACACCTCCCCTATATGCTGCTGTGGCACGGCCACCTTACCCAAGCAGCCCAACTGTGAGTTTTGCCCCACACCCATTTTTTCAGCCCTAGCATCCCTCACGTGACCCAATACCTTCATATCACCATCCATTCCAAGAGTGACTCGGTAGCCTAGCACAGATCGGGTGACCCTACATCAACAGCCAGACTAAGAGTGACACAGTCCCTCCTCCTCTTCTTCCAGAAGCCCTATCCTCCCCAATTTGACCTAACATCTTCTTCCTATTCCAAGGGTGACCAAGTGGACTAGCCTCTCTTACTTACATTAGTACTCGGCGACCCTAACACAGTGGCCCAATCAAGTTTGCCAAAGTCGACCTCTTCTTGATCCAACACCATCCCACCATCTATTCAATGCTGGAAGTATTGCTTATCTCTTTTAGAACCACACATGGTAAATAGTGTCTTTAAAATGAGACCAGTATGGGGTAACCTTGGCAAATATACAATACCGCTACAAATTCCGGTGGTTCAGTGCTTACAACATTTCACTTCAAACCAACAGGTCCACGGTCCGATCTCCGTCTGTGGTAGGTGCGTCGTGTCCTCGGGCAAGCTACTTCACATCAACTGCCGACGTGGGGAGACGGTTGCGCTGTGAACTAAGCTGTAATACATGTTGTTGATCACCTGTCTTCAACCACTGCTAACGCTACTTGATCCCTGCGGGAAACCCCGTTTTACTGGTAAAATAGGACCCAGTCACCAATGCTTGGGAGGTGCAAACTCTCTCTAAAATAGGCAGCATGGCTTTTTAACGCTCACCCCTGGTCTTGCGTTGACACTCATGTTGTGATCGTGGTTAGCCATTGTGCATGAGCCTTAGTATCCCCTACTGGCGCTAGTGACCCACCAAGCATGCCCCAGCGTCCTGATCAAGAGCGACTGAGTCAATCTTCTTCTAGAAGCTCTCTTGCCTCCCCAATCTCAAAGAGAGGCTCTATAGGTCAGCCACTGATGATCAATGGGGTTATTGAGAATCACTGATCGCTAGGCTCTTTGTGATCAGTGATCCGTGATCGCAGGACACCCGGTGATCTTTTAGTGATAGTATAATCCAGACGAGTCAAATAGTCGTTCGAAGAGTCACTCTCCTTGATCAGGCCGTTTGGGAAGAGTCCGTGGGTCACATTATGGGGTTACAGGCCTCGCAGAACCTCATATGAGTATAAAGACCGATCAAAAAGGCCTCAGTGAGGTCTCCACCCACAGTCATTGGCCATCACATGATTGTGGGACACCTTGTGATCACTTAGTAATCATTACGAGTTGGAGAGCAATCCCTCGGGGGGAGACTCCTTGAACAACTCCTACAGATGAGCAGCGGGAGCTGCTCGAGAAGGTACTCTTTGAACGACTCGATGCAATCGAGCCAATGAGTAATCGAGTAGACCAGTAGATGGGATTGGGGGATCTCATGGGGGATCTCATATGTGACATCATAGTCACGTGATATAGAGACGTCATGTTTGGTTGTTATGGCAGCCTGAGTAAGCGTCTATCTTGTGACGTCATCCCCATAGTGATGCATGGTCCTAGTGTGCAGCGCGTGGTGTTGTTAGAGTGATACATGTTTCCGTCATCCATTTTGTATATTGGAGGTCGCTATCTTGGATTGTTTGGTAGCACGTGGTCGCTATGTTGCCCAACATCTTCTTACAGGACAGGATTGTGTTCGGAGGGTGTGTTCGATAGAATAAGAGTAATTTCCTGAACTTGGCAAAGCCCAAGAATGGACTTGTTTACCAATAAGTGGTGTGATCCTTTGTACCAGAGTAGTTTTTTAGTTCGGATTTTCCGCAAATCCTCAAACAGAATCACCCAAATAAACCCGATAATTCCTCCAAATTACTAAAAATGCTCCCTAAACTACCGAAGCGGACTTTATTTGATATGAAGTCCCCCATTTTGGGCTTATAATAGTAACACGTAGTGCTACACGACCATTCCTTTGTATAACAATAATTTTACATTGTAGAATTACCCAAACAGACCCCAACAGTTGTTTTATTTGGCGCAGATTTCAAACTAAATCACCGGCTTCTACCTTTGTGTCTGCAAGGTATGTTATAACCTCTCCCTCTCTTTATAACGTATTCCGACGACCCTAGACCTGGTCGTAGATCAATTATTTTTTTTTTTTGTTTTCAAACATCCCTTTACACCTTTTTCGGCTCTAGGACTGGGGAGATGTGCGACGAATAGTAAAGCTGTCTGTGTCAACAACGGTGCTCAGATTCAAAGATGACTTACTACAGATCTTCAAGAATGAGCTGGATTAAAGCTGACTTCCCAAGAACTGACCCGATTGAATCGTGTGGTAGATGGATCCAAGAGAAGAAATCTAGACCAGCAAATGGGTGCTGTTAGAAAGAAACAACGATGTGTGGATACTGTCTGATTATTAACTACAAAGAAAAGAACGAAGGCAACTCCGAACGAAACTCTTTTCAGTCAAACTACGAAGAAGATTGAAGATTCAAGGATGGGCCAACTTTCAGCCAAAAATATGAATGACGTTATGAAGCAGTCCTCATACAAGAGAACGATGCCAGCTCTCGCCAAGAACGAAGTTTCAGCTACGAATCAGTCTGACCATTCAAGGATGGATCAAAACAAGATCAAACCAAAAAAGACTAAAGGTCAATACAAGAATGAAGTTGCGAATCAGTTTGAAGGGAAGACCATGATGTCAGATCCCATTGAGAACAAAGTTACCACTACGAAGAAGCCTGAAGACGAGAAAGATGCCAGACAAGAAATCAAAACAACCAACAAGGTCAAGCTACCAGTGTTCTGTCAGCTTGCACACAAGAATATAGACAAAGTCAAACGATGGGAAAAGCTCCAACCAACACGATGATGAGATGGTCATCCTCTGAGAGAAGTCAGAAGAAAAAGATATTGAAAAAGATGTCTGGACCATTTAACTTAATAAACTGCATACTTGAATCAAAATGAATGAAATGTCATATATTGTTGTTGTTTTTATCAACTATCCCAACAAAAGTATCCGGATGTAGAGTAAATTACTCTGGTGTAAAAACCCGTTTGACGTGAATCCTCTAAACAGTATCCTCCAAAAACTATCCTCCAATAGTACATCACCATATCATAGGTACCTTCCAATGCCCTTATGTCCATATGTTATATACTCACATTGTGCATAAGTATACGAGCACATATCGGCACATCCAGCATGTGCCTATGTGCTACATGTAATGTGTCCACTAGAATATAAACACGACTAGGGTGGTCGGAATACTTTATAAAGAGATGGGGGAAGTTATAACATAGCTTGAAGATAGGTAGGTAGAAACCGATGATTTAGTAGAAAATCTGTGCCTAATAAAACAATTGTCGGGCTATTTGTGGTAATTCTACGGTGTAAACGGGGATTCTGAAGGAATCTGAACCAGTATAGTACTCCTATGTAGAGGAATGGTCCTGTTATTGGGCGAAAAACCCATTCTGGGGCTTCGCCAAGTCCATTTCGGTAGTTTTGTGTGATTTGGGGACATTGAGGGGTTTATTTGAGTGATTAGATTTAATCTTGTACGGAGGAACATACCTCTGTCCTATAAGAAGGTTTGGGGTCACATAGCAATCACGTGCTACCACATAAACCAAGACGACGACCTCCAGTATACAAAATGGCAGACGGAAACACGTTTCACCCTAACAACATGCGCTAAAGCCACGTATCACCATGGAGATTACGTCAAAAGATGGCCGCGTACGTGGGCTACCATGACAACCAAACATGACGTTATTTAGTCACGTCACCATAAGATCTCCGAATGTAGGTTGTTCTCTACATCTACTACTGAGGAGTGACTCCCTAAACGACTCTTCGATTCATCTGAATTATAATATGCATTAAGTGATCTCTGCGAGTTCCGCAATTACGGATCACTTATCACAGATCACTTGGTAGAGTGGACGAAGATTTGGGCCGGAGAGGAGTTCAGGAAGAAAGGGAAGTGTGACTGAGTATAGGAGGCCCATTAGGAGAGGCCTCAGCTAGGTCTCAACTCACGGCTCTCGTGGCTAAGAAGGCTCAACTCATAGCCTCAATGTCCACATCTGGGGTAATTGATCAGTAATGATCGCCTCAGCCGATCATCGTGGCATCATTAGTGATCAATTTTCCTATCTGACGACACAGTAGCTATGTGCTGATGCCTCATCTCATAGCCCATAGCCCTCAACGATATGCGAACTGTGCGGCGAGAACTCAGTAAGTCAAATACTATATCATAACAGACCACGTAATAATCAACCAATCAAATCCGTGAAGCTAATCAGTTTAAACATATGACTGATCCGTTTAAACAGATTAGCAGTCGGTTTAAACGGATTAAGTAATCTATTTAAACGGATTACTAATATGTTTAAACGGATTATTAATCTGCTTAAACAGATTACTATCACAACAACACGTGGCGCTTCTACGTTGCCGTACTTAGGTACTATATAAAATTACCAAATATACATCTGGTCGCCCTAAGTCTGTTTTTAAGTTCGGTCGCCTTAAAACTGGAAAAAGACTTATATATATATATATGGTCTTCCTAAAGCTGGTTTTAGATTTTAAGTAAATGTGTACATTTTATTCTGTCGCTTAAAGTCAATTTTCAAGTCTTGCAGATTCTAAGTAGTAACAATTTAGTTATTTATATGCAAAAAGGATCAGATTACGTACAAAATCATCGAATATGCATTTTGTCTCCCTAAGACTAGGCACGGTCTCCTTGAAGCTGGAAATAGAGATATATACTACTCAAAGTTTGCTAAGCACCAAATATTTGACACATCATTGTGAAATTTGCTTGTGAAATATTTCCGATATATTTGGTGGATATGATTAAGGAATGTATTGAGATGGTCCCCAGTGTTTGCATGAGCTCTCTTGACAGGCAGACTTTTCGTGACAGTCATGGGAAGCATGTACCCCTTGATTTTCATGTTTTCGTGTACTGTCTACATGTACATGGCATTGTGGGGTATTCAATCTTCATTTCAAGACAAATCCTTGTGATTTAATGATTAAATATGGCAAATTCAAATATAAGAAGACATTTGTCTGAAGCAGAAATGTGGCGGGCTTTAGGGATGGTGGAGCAAGGGGCTACCCATCGTCAGGTTGGCGAAGCCCTTGGTATGCACCACACGGCGATCACCAGAGCCTGGGCAAGATTTGATTTCAGTAGTATGGCACACCAATAAGACGTCATGGTGGTGGCAGAGACAGGGTAACATCTGCAGCTGAAGACAGGTTTTTGATCATTCAGGTCCGTAGGAACTGCTTTGCCAAAGCAACCCAGCTTTGCAGTGATCTTCAGAATGCATCCGGGGTAAATGTTTCGACGCAGACTGTCCTGGCAAGGTTGCACGAAGGTAGTCTCTGATCGAGAAGACCATGTATTCGCATTCCGCTGTCCCAGAACCATCGCTAGGCACGATATGAATGGGCCATGGACCGCGTTGGATGGGCGAGAGAAGATTGGCGACCTGTCCTTTTTACAGATGAGTCAAAGTACTGCCTAGACCACACAGATAGGCGTTCTGGGGGTATGGAGAAGACCATGAGAGCGATTCCATGCAGCCAACATTGCTGAGCATGACTGCTGTTGTGGAGGTTCAATCATGGTCAATCATGGTCTGGGGTGGTATCAGCACGGATGGACGTACACAGCTATGTGTCCTTGAACGTGGTACATTGACTACACATCGGTATATTGAAAAGATCCTGGATGTCCACGTCCGATTGTATGCAGGTGCAGTGGGTGATAGATTCATTCTGATGGACGATAATGCCAGTCCTCATGTTGCCCATGCTGCCGGGGAGTACCGACAGATGGAGGGGATTCAGCGTATGGAGTACTATGGACTGGCCAGCATGATCTCCTGACCTCAATCCAACCGAACATGTCCGGAATGAGTTGCAGCTTGCAATTTCAGCCCGTCCAGTCCAGCCAAGAAGTGACCAGGAGCTTGGTACCATGCTGGTCTAAGAATGGAACAACATCCCACAAAGGACGACCAGGAAGCTGCTAGGGAGCACGAGAAGGCGTTGTCAAGCTGTAATTAACAGAAATGGGTCTCATACTCGATACTGAACCCACACCAGTTCGCTCCGTCAACTTTTTGGGAAATTGAAAAAATTTCCTCTTTTACCAATAATATCCATTTTCCATGGTTATCGTATTCAAAAGCTAAGATATAATGTCAAACACAAATAAAATCTTAATTTCTATACTTAGATCCTTGAAGATATAATTAAATAAAAGATATATACACTTTTCATTGCAATATTTCAACTGAAACGTAAAACAGGTAGTTGGATATACTTGGTGCTTAGCAAATTTTGAGAAGTATATACTTAGCTGGTCTCCTTAAAGATAGTTTTGGGGTTATGGATTTTAAGTAGACCGGTAAATGTATATATTTTATTCTGTTGGATAAAGTCAATTTTCAAGTCCTGCAGATGCTAAATAGTAACAAATTTGTGATTTATATGAAAAGAGAATCAGATTATATACAAAATCAACGAATATACATTTGGTCTCCCTAAGAGTGGGTTTTAAGCACGGTCTCCTTAAGACTGGAAATATAGTTAAATATATAGCTGGTCTCCCTAAAGCTGGTTTTGGGGTTATGGATTTTAAGTAGACCGGTAAATGTGTATATTTTATTCTGTTGGAGAAAGTCAATTTTCAAGCCCTGCAGATGCTAAATAGAACCAATTTAGTGATTTATATGAAAAGAGAATCAGATTACGTACAAAATCAACAAATATACGTTTGGTCTCCCTAAGACTGGGTTTTAAGCACGGTCGCCTTAATACTGGAAATAGAGTTATATATATATATATATATATATATATATATATATATATATATATATATATATATATATGGGATTGGATAAACCGTGAGTAACCTGATGGCAGGGAGGGCAGGGAGGGCAGGCTGGCATGCCAGCCATTATAATATATATATTATTTTTTTCTTTTTTTTCTTTCCCGAATATAATTCACCTAATGAATATTAACTGTGAGTTGTCCTGCTTCCGTCTTCTGTCCGTCTGTATGTCAGTCCGCAATTACCACCTGACAGGGAGGTAGAGAGGGATGGATGGTATGCCGTCCATTGTAATGTATAGATTGTGTGAAGAAAATTCTCCATGTGTATGGTTCATCTAATAACTGTTGGCTAGCAAGCCAAACACTGTTCATTACGGGAATACCGAGCTAATTGACCCTTTCTGTAACACGATTCCACACAAACCGATAATAGACCACAAAGCAAAAAAATGACATAACCCTTTTTGGGAGCCTAATGGCACAAAAGGGGTGCGTATTTTGAGGGGCCTGCAGAGCACCACTATGTTTCCCAAGGCACCATCTATAAATTTGGAGAATACCAAGCAGATTGCCCAATTCGCTAACGAACAGCGAAAAAAAACTGATAATAGCCCAAGTAACAAAGCCATTTCCATTCCTTTTGGGATGCCCTGTGGACCCGAAAGGGCGCACAATTTGAGGGGCCCGCACAGTACCACTGTGCTTAGCAAGACACCTGTTGTCTATTAAGGGAATATCGAGCTAACTGACCCTTTCTCTAACAAGATTTTAGACAAACCGATAATAGATTGTCAATCCAAAAATCACAGAATTCCTCTTGGGAGCTTTATGGAACAAAATGGGTACCTATTTCGGGGGGCCTGCAAAGCACCAACATGCTTCCCAAGGACCTATCTATAAATCTGGAGAACACCAAGCAGATTGCCCCCTTTGCTAACAATTAATCAGAAAAACTGATAATAGCCCATATAACAAAAAAATTTCCCTTCCTTTTTTGGGTTGCTTTGTGGACCCAGAAGGGTTCAAAATTTGAGGGGCCCGCACAGAACCACTGTGGTTAGCAACATGCCTACTGCTTATTTCTGGAATAACGAGCTAATTGGCCCTTTCTCTAACAAGATTTCTCACAGATAGATAATAGACTATAAAGCATAAAACTACAGAACCCTTATCGGGAGCCTTATGGAACAAAAGTGGTGCATATTTTGGGGGCCCTCAGAGCACCACTATGCTTCACAATGCATCTTCTGTAAATTTGGAGAATACCAAGCAGATTGCCCCTTTCGCTAACGAACAGCCATAAAAACTGATAAAAGCCCACATAACTAAAACATTTCCCTTCCCTTTTTGGGTCGCTTTGGGGGCCCGCACAGAACCACTGTGGTCAGCAAGACACCTACTGTTCATTTCGGGAATACCGACCTAATTGGCACTTTCGTTAACAAGATTTCACACAAATCGATACTAGACTATAAAGCATAAAAGTACAGAACCCTTTTTTGGGAGCCTTATGGAACAAAAGTGGTGCATATATTGGGGGGGCCCGCAGAGCACCACTCTGCTTCGAAAGGAATCTTCTGTAAATTTGGAGAATACCAAGCAGATTGGCCCATTCGCTAACGAACAACGAGAAAAACTAATATTAGCTCATATAACAAAAACACTTCTCTTCATTTTTTGGGTCGCTTAATGGACCCAGAAGGGCGCAAAATTTGGAGGGCCCGCACAGAACCACTGTGGTTAGCAAGACACCTACTGTTTATTTCTGGAATACCGAGCTAATTAACCCTTTCATTAACAAGATTTCACACAAACTGATAATAGACTATAGGGCATAAAACTACAAAACCATTTTTCGGAGCCTTATGGAACAAAAGTGGTGCATATTTTTTTTAGCGGGGAGGGGGGGGGGGCGAAGAGCACCACTATACTTGCCAAGGCATCTTCTAAAGATTTGGAGAATACCAAGCAGATTGCCCCATTCACGAACGAACAACGAGAAAAATTCATATTAGGCCATATAACAAAAACATTTCCCATCCTTTTTTGGGTCGCTTTGTGGACCCAGAGGGGTGCAAAATTTGGGGGGCCCGCACTGAACCACTGTGGTCAGCAAGACACATACTGTTTATTTCTGGAATACGGAGCTAATTGGACCTTTCATTAACAAGATTTCACAAAAACCGATAATAGACTACAAAGCATAAAACTACAGAACCCTTTTTGGGAGCCTTATGGAACAAAAGTGGTGCATATTTTGGGGGGCCCGCAGAGCACCACTATACTTGCCAAGGCATCTTCTATACATTTGGGGAATACCAAGCAGATTGCCCCATTCACGAAAGAACAGCGAGAAAAATTGATAATAGCCCATATAAGAAAAACATTTCCCTTCCTTTATTGGGTCGCTTTGGGGACCAGAAGGGTGCAAAATTTGGGGGCCCGCACAGAACCACTGTGGTCAGCAAGACACCTACTGTTTATTTCTGGAATACCGAGCTAATTGACCCTTTCATTAACAAGATTTCACACAAACAGATAATAGACTACAAAGCGTAAAACTACAGAACCCTTTTTGGGAGCCTTATGGAACAAAAGTGGTGCATATTTTGGGGGGCCCGCAGAGCACCACTCTGCTTTCCAAGGCATCTTCTGTAGATTTGGAGAATACCAAGCAGATTGCCCCTTTCGCTAACGAACAGCCAGAAAAACTGATAAAAGCCTGCATAACAAAAACATTTCCCCTCCTTTTTTGGGTCGCTTTGCGACCCCACAAGGGTGCAAAATTTGGGGGGCCCACACAAAACCACTATGGTCAGCAAGACACCTACTGTTCATCTCCGGAATACGACTTAATTGGCCCTTTCGTTAACAAGATTTCACACAAACCGATAATAGACTACAAAGCGTAAAACTATAGAACCCTTTTTGGGAGCGTTATGGAACAAAAGCGGTGCATATTTTGGGGGGCCTGCAGAGCTCCACTCTGCTTCCCAAGGCATCTTCTGTAAATTTGAGGAATACCAAGCAGATTGCCCCATTCACGAACAAACAGCAAGAATAACTAATATTAGCTCACATAACAAAAACACTTCCCTTCATTTTTTGGGTCGCTTTATGGACCCAGAAGGGCGCAAAATTTGGGGGGCCCACATAGAACCACTGTGGTTAGCAAGACACCTACTGTTTATTTCTGGAATACCGGGCTAATTGACCCTTTCATTAACAAGATTTCACACAAACAGATAACAGACTACAAAGCATAAAACTACAGAACCCTTTTTGGGAGCCTTATGGAACAAAAGTGGTGCATATTTTGGGGGCCCGCAGAGCACCACTATGCTTGCCAAGGCATCTTCTATAAATTTGGAGAATACCAAGCAGATTGCCCCATTCGCGAAAGAACAGCGAGAAAAATTGATAATAGCCCATATAAGAAAAACATTTCCCTTCCTTTATTGGGTCGCTTTGGGGACCAGAAGGGTGCAAAATTTGGGGGCCCGCACAGAACCACTGTGGTCAGCAAGACACCTACTGTTTATTTCTGGAATACCGAGCTAATTGGCCCTTTCGTTAACAAGATTTCACACAAACCGATAATAGACTATAAAGCATAAAACTACAGAACCCTTTTTGGGAGCCTTATGGAGCAAAAGTGGTGCATATTTTGGAGGACCCGCAGAGCACCACTATGCTTCCCAAGGCACCTTCTGTAAATTTGGAAAATACCAAGCAGATTGCCCAATTCACTAAAGAACAGCCAGAAAAACTGATAAAAGCTAACATAACAAAAACATTTGCCTTCCTTTTTTGGGTCGCTTTGTGAGCCCAGAAGGGTGCAAAATTTGGGGGGCCCGAAGAAACCACTGTTGTCAGCAAGACACCTACTACTTATTTCTGGAATACCGAGCTAATTGGTCCTTTCGTTAACAAGATTTCACACAAACCGATAATAGACTACAAAGCATAAAACTACAGAACCCTTTTTGGGAGCCTTATGGAACAAAAGTGGTGCATATATTGGGGGGCCCGCAGAGCACCACTCTGCTTCCCAAGGCATCTTCTGTAAATTTGGAGAATAGAAAGCAGATTGCCCCATTCGCTAACGAACAGCGAGAAAAACTTATATTAGCTCATATAACAAAAACACTTCCCTTCCTTTTTTGGGTCGCTTTGTGGACCAAGAAGGGCGCAAAATTTGGGGGGCCCGCAAAGAACCACTGTGGTTGGCAATACACCTACTGTTTATTTCTGGAATACAGACCTAATTGACCCCTTCATTAACAAGATTTCACACAAACCGATAATAGGCTATCAAGCATAAAACTACAGAACCCTTTTTGGGAGCCTTATGGAACAAAAGTGGTGCATATTTTTGGGGGCCCGCAGAGCACCACTATGCTTGCCAAGGCATCTTCTATAAATTTTAAGAATACCAAGCAGATTGCCCCCATTCGCGAAAGAACAGCGAGAAAAATTGATAATAGCCCATATAAGAAAAACATTTCCCTTCCTTCTTTGGGGTAGCTTTGGGGACCCAGAAGGGTGCAAAATTTGGGGGCCCGCACAGAACCACTGTGGTCAGCAAGACACCTACTGTTCACTTCAGGAATACCGGTCTAATTGGCCCTTTCGTTAACAAGATTTTACACAAACCGATAATAGACTATAAAGCATAAAACTACAGAACCCTTTTTGGGAGCCTTATGGAACAAAAGTAGTGCATGTTGTTATTAATATTGTTAATGAAGGGGTCAATTAGCTCGGTATTCCAGAAATAAACAGAAGGTGTCTTGCCAACCACAGTGGTTCTGTGCGGGCACCCCAAATTTTGCGCCCTTCTGGGTCCACGAAGCGTCCCAAAGAAGGAAGGGAAGAGTTTTTGTTATAAGAGCTAATATCAGTTTTTCTCGCTGTTCGTCAGCGAATGGGGCAATCTGCTTGGTATTCTCCAAATTTACAGAAGATGCCTTGGGAAGCAGTGTGGTGCTCTGTGGGCCCCCCAATATATGCACCACTTTTGTTCCATAAGGCTCCCAAAAAGGGTTCTGTAGTTTTATGCTTTATAGTCTATTATCGGTTTGTGTGAAATCTTGTTAACGAAAGGGGCAATTAGATCGGTATTCCTGAAATAAACAGTAGGTGTCTTGCTGACCACAGTGGTTCAGTGCGGGCCCCCAAATTTTGCACCCTTCTGGGTCCCCAAATCTACCCCAAAAAAGGAAGGGAAATGTTTTTCTTATATGGGCTATTATCAATTTTTCTCGCTGTTCTTTCGCGAATGGGGCAATCTGCTTGGTATTCTCCAAATTTATAGAAGATGCCTTGGCAAGCATAGTGGTGTTCCGCGGGCCCCCAAAAATATGCACCACTTTTGTTCCATAAGGCTCCCAAAAAGGGTTCTGTAGATTTATGCTTTATAGCCTATTATCCGTTTGTGTGAAATCTTGTTAATGAAGGGGTCAATTAGGTCGGTATTCCAGAAATAAACAGTAGGTGTCTTGCCAACCACAGTGGTTCTTTGCGGGCCCCCCAAATTTTGCGCCCTTCTGGGTCCACAAAGCGACCCAAAAAAGGAAGGGAAGTGTTTTTGTTATATGAGCTAATATCAGTTTTTCTCGCTATTCGTTAGCGAATGGGGCAATCTGCTTGGTATTCTCCAAATTTACAGAAGATGCGTGCTCTGCGGTTCCCCCAATATATGTACCACTTTTGTTCCATAAGGCTCCCAAAAAGGGTTCTGTACTTTTATGCTTTGTAGTCTATTATCGGTTTGCGTGAAATCTTGTTAACGAAAGGGCCAATTAGCTCGGTATTCCAGAAATAAATAGTAGGTGTCTTGCTGACCACAGTGGTTTCTTCGGGCCTTCCCAAGGCACCTTCTGTAAATTTGGAAAATACCAAGCAGATTGCCCAATTCACTAACGAACAGCCCGAAAAACTGATAAAAGCCCATATAACGAAAACATTTCCCTTCCTTTTTTGGGTCACTTTGTGAGCCAAGAAGGGTGCAAAATTTGGGGGCCCGAAGAAAACCACTGTCGTCAGCAAGACACCTACTGTTTATTTCTGGAATACCGAGCTAATTGGCCCTTTCGTTAACAAGATTTCACACAAACCGATAATAGACTACAAAGCATAAAACTACAGAACCCTTTTTGGGAGCCTTATGGAACAAAAGTGGTGCAAATATTGGGGGGCCCGCAGAGCACCACACTGCTTCCCAAGGCATCTTCTGTAAATGTGGAGAATACCAAGCATATTGCCCCATTCGCTGACGAACAGCGAGAAAAACTGATATTAGCTCATATAACAAAAACACTTCCCTTCCTTTTTTGGGACGCTTTGTGGACCCAGAAGGGCGCAAAAGTTGGGGGGCCCGCACAGAACCACTGTGTTGGCAAGACACCTACTGTTTATTTCTGGAATACCGAGCTAATTGACCCCTTCATTAACAAGATTTCACAGAAACCGATAATAGGCTATAAAGCATAAAACTACAGAACCTTCTTTGGGAGCCTTATGGAACAAAAGTGGTGCGTATTTTGGGGGGCCCGCAGAGCACCACTATGCTTGCCAAGGCATCTTCTATAAATTTGGAGAATACCAAGCAGACTGCCCCATTCGCAAAAGAACAGTGAGAAAAATTGATAATAGTCCATATAAGAAAAACATTTCCCTTCCTTTTTTGGGTCGCTTTGGGGACCCAGAAGGGTGCAAAATTTGGGGGGCCCACACAGAACCACTGTGGTCAGCAAGACACCTACTGTTTATTTCGGGAATACCGACCTAATTGTCCCTTTCGTTAACAAGATTTCACACAAATCGATACTAGACTATAAAGCATAAAAGGACAGAACCCTTTTTGGGAGCTTTATGGAACAAAAGTGGTGCATATATTGGGGGACCGCAGAGCACCACTCTGCTTCCAAAGGAATTTTCTGTAAATTTGGAGAATACCAAGCAGATTGCCCCATTCGCTAACGAACAGCGAGAAAAACTAATATTAGCTCATATAACAAAAACACTTCTCTTCATTTTTTGGGTCGCTTTGTGGACCCAGAAGGGCGCAAAATTTGGGGGGCCCGCACAGAACCACTGTGGTTAGCAAGACACCTACTGTTTTTTTCTGGAATACCGAGCTAATTAACCCTTTCATTAACAAGATTTCACACAAACCGATAATAGACTCTAGGTCATAAAACTACAAAACCATTTTTCGGAGCCTTATGGAACAAAAGTGGTGCATATTTTTTTTTTTTTTTTTTGGGGGGGGGGGGGCCGCAAATCACCACTATACTTGCCAAGGCATCTTCTCTAGATTTGGAGAATACCAAGCAGATTGCCCCATTCACGAACGAACAACGAGAAAAATTCCTATTAGGCCATATAACAAAAACATTTCCCATCCTTTTTTGGGTCGCTTTGTGGACCCAGAAGGGTGCAAAATTTGGGGAGGCCCGCACTGAACCACTGTGGTCAGCAACACACCTACTGTTTATTTCTGGAACACGGAGCTAATTGGACCTTTCATTAACAACATTTCACACAAACCGATAATAGACTACAAAGCATAAAACCTCAAAGCCCTTTTTGGGAGCCTTATGGAACAAAAGTGGTGCATATTTTTGGGGGCCCGCAGAGCACCACTATACTTGCCAAGGCATCTTCTATAAATTTGGGGAATACCAAGCAGATGGCCCCATTCGCGAAAGAACAGCGAGAAAAATTGATAATAGCCCATTTTAGAAAAAACATTTCCCTTCCTTTTTGGGTCGCTTTGGGGGACCCAGAAGGGTGCAACATTTGGGGGGCCCGCACAGAACCACTGTGGTCAGCAAGACACCTACTGTTTATTTCTAGAATACCGAGCAAATTGGCCCTTTCGTTAACAAGATTTCACACAAACCGATAATAGACTACAAAGCATAAAACTACAGAACCCTTTTTGGGAGCCTTATGGAACAAAAGTGGTGCATATATTGGGGGGCCCGCAGAGCACCACTCTGCTTCCCAAGGCATCTTCTGTAAATTTGGAGAATACCAAGCAGATTGCCCCATTCGCTAACGAACAGTGAGAAAAACTGATATTAGCTCATATAACAAAAACACTTCCCTTCCTTTTTTGGGTCGCTTTGTGGACCCAGAAGGGCGCAAAATTTGGGGGGCCCGCACAGAACCACTGCGGTTAGCAAGACACCTGCTGTTTATTTCTATAATACCGAGCTAATTGACCCCTTCATTAAAAAGATTTCACACAAACTGATAAGAGACTTTAAAGCATAATTCTACAAAAACCTTTCTCAGAGCCTTATGGAACAAAAGTGGTGCATATTTTGGGGGGCCCGCAGAGCACCACTATACTTGCCAAGACATCTTCTATAGATTTGGAGAATACCAAGCAGATTGCACGTTTCGCTAACGAACAGCCAGAAAACCTGATAAAAGCCCACATAACAAAAACATTTACCCTCCTTTTTTTTTGGGTCGTTTTGTGACCCCAGAAGGGTGCAAAATTTGGGGGCCCTCACAGAACCACTGTGGTCAGCAAGACACCTACTGTTTATTTCTGGAATACCGAGCTAATTGGCCCTTTCGTTAACAGGATTTGACACAAACCGGTAATAGACTATAAAGCATTAAACTACAGAATCCTTTTTGGGAGCCTTATGGAACAAAAGTGGTGCATATTTTGGAGGGCCCGCAGAGCACCACTATGCTTCCCAAGACACCTTCTGTAAATTTGGAAAATACCAAGCAGATTGCCCAATTCACTAACGAACAGCCAGAAAAACTGATAAAAGCCCACATAACATAAATATTTCCCTTCCTTTTTTGGGTCGCTTTGTGAGCCCAGAAGGGTGCAAAATTTGGGGGGCCCGCACTGAACCACTGTGGTCAGCAAGACACCTACTGTTTATTTCTGGAATACCGAGCTAATTGGACCTTCCGTTAACAAGATTGCACACAAACCAATACTAGACTATAAAGCATAAAACTACAGAAACCTTGTTGGGAGCCTTATGGAACAAAAGTGGCGCATATTTTGGGGGGCCCGCAGAGCACCACTATACTTGCCAAGGCATCTTCTATAAATTTGGAGAATACCAAGCAGATTGCCCCATTCGCGAAAGAATAGCGAGAAAAATTGATAATAGTCCATTTTAGAAAAACATTTCCCTTCCTTTTTTGGGTCGCTTTGGGGACCCAGAAGGGTGCAAAATGTGAGGGGCCCGCACAGAACCACTCTGGTCAGCAAGACACCTACTGTTTATTTCTGGACTGCCGAGCTAATTGGCCCTTTCGTTAACAAGATTTCACACAAATCGATAATAGACTATAAAGCATAAAACTACAGAACCCTTTTTGGGAGCCTTAAGGAACAAAAGTGGTGCATATATTGGGGGGCCCGCAGAGCACCACTCTGCTTTCCAAGGCATCTTCTGTAAATTTGGTGAATACCAAGCAGATTGCCCCATTCTCTAACGAACAGCGAGAAAAACTGAGCTCGTATAACAAAAACACTTCCCTTCATTTTTGGGTCGCTTTATGGACCCAGAAGGGCGCAAAATGTGGGGTGCCCGCACAGAACCACTGTGGTTAGCAAGACACCTACTGTTTATTTCTGGAATACCGAGCTAATTGGCCCTTTCATTAACAAGATTTCACACAAACCGATAAGAGACGAAAGAGCATAAAACTACAAAACCCTTTTTCAGAGCCTTATGGAACAAAAGTGGTGCATATTTTGGGGGGCCCGCAGAGCACCACTATACTTGCCAAGACATCTTCTATAGATTTGGAGAATACCAAGCAGATTGCCCCTTTCGCTAACGAACAGCCAGAAAAACTGATAAAAGCCCCCATGACAAAAACATTTCCCCTCCTTTTTTGGGTCGCTTTGCGACCCCAGAAGGGTGCGAAATTTGGGGGGCCCGCACAGAACCACTGTGGCCAGCAAGACACCTACTGTTCATTTCCGGAATACCGACCTAGTTGGCCCTTTCGTTAACAAGATTTCACACAAACCGATAATAGACTACAAAGCGTAAAACTACAGAACCCTTTTTGGGAGCCTTATAGAACAAAAGCGGTGCATATTTTGGGGGTCCCGCAGAGCTCCACTCTGCTTCCCAAGGCATCTTCTGTAAATTTGAGGAATACCAAGCAGATTGCCCCATTCGCGAACGAGCAGCAAGAAAAACTAATATTAGCTCATATAACAAAAACACTTCCCTTCATTTTTGTGTCGTTTTATGGACCCAGAAGGGCGCAAAATTTGGGGGGGGGGCCCGCACAGAACTACTGTGGTTAGCAAGACACCTACTGTTTATTTCTGGAATACCGGGCTAATTGACCCTTTCGTTAACAAAATTTCACACAAACCGATAATAGACTACAAAGCGTAAAACTACAGAATCCTTTTAGGGAGCCTTATGGAACAAAAGTGGTGCATATTTTGGGGTGCATATTTTCCAGAGCACCACTATGCTTGCCCAGTCATCTTCTATAAATTTGGAGAATACCAAGCAGATTCCCCCATCGCGAAAGAACAGCGAGAAAAATTGATAATAGCCCATATAAGAAAAACATTTCCCTTCCTTTTTTTTGTCGCTTTGGGGACCCAGAAGGGTGCAAAATTTGGGGGCCCGCACAGAACCACTGTGGTCAGCAAGACACCCACTGTTTATTTCTGGAATACCGAGCTTATTGGCCCTTTCGTTAACAAGATTTCACACAAACCGATAACAGACTATAAAGCATAAAACTACAGAACCCTTTTTGGGAGCCTTATGGAACAAAAGTGGTGCATATTTTGGAGGGCCCTCAGAGCACCACTATGCTTCCCAAGGCACCTTCTGTAAATTTGGAAAATACCAAGCAGATTGCCCAATTCACTAACGAACAGCCAGAAAAACTGATAAAAGCCCACATAACAAAAACATTTCCCTTCCTTTTTTGGGTCGCTTTGTGAGCCCAGAAGGGTGCAAAATTTGGGGGGCCCGAAGAAAACCACAGTGGTCAGCAAGACACCTACTGTTTATTTCTGGAATACCGAGCTAATTGGCCCTTTCGTTAACAAGATTTCACACAAACCGAAAATAGACTACAAAGCATAAAACTACAGAACCCTTTTTGGGAGCCTTATGGAACAAAAGTGGTGTATATATTGGGGGGCCCGCAGAGCACCACTCTGCTTCCCAAGGCATCTTCTGTAAATTTGGAGAATACCATGCAGATTACTCCATTCGCTAACGAACAGCGAGAAAAACTGATATTAGCTCGTATAACAAAGACACTTCCCTTCCTTTTTTTGGGTCGCTTTGTGGACCCAGAAGGGCGCAAAATTTGGGGGGCCCGCACCGAACCACGGTGGTTGGCAAGACACTTACTGTTTTTTCTGGAATACCGAGCTAATTGACCCCTTTATTAACAAGATTTCACACAAACCGATAATAGGCTATAAAGCATAAGACTACAAAACTCTTTTTGAGAGACTTATGGAACAAAAGTGGGGCATATTTTGGGGGGCCCGCGGAGCACCACTATGCTTCCCAAGGCACCTTCTGTAAATCTGGAAAATACCAAGCAGATTGCCGAATTCACTAACGAACAGCCAGAAAAACTGATAAAAGCCGACATAACAAAAACATTTCCCTTCCTTTTTTGGGTCGCTTTGTGAGCCCAGAAGGGTACAAAATTTGGGGGGCCCGCAGAGAACCACTGCGGTCAGCAAGACACCTACTGCTTATTTCTGGAATACCGAGCTAATTGGCCCTTTCGTTAACAAGATTTCACAAAAACCGATACTAGACTATAAAGCATAAAACTACAGAACCCTTTTTGGGAGCCTTATTGAACAAAAGTGGTGCATATTTTGGGGGGCCCGCAGAGCACCACTATACTTGCCAAGGCATCTTCTATAAATTTGGAGAATACCAAGCAGATTGCTCCATTCGCGAAAGAACAGCGAGAAAAATTGATAATATCCCATTTTAGAAAAACATTTCCCTTCCTTTTTTGGGTCGCTTTGGGGACCCAGAAGGGTGCAAAATGTGAGGGGCCCGCACAGAACCACTGTGGTCAGCAAGACACCTACTGTTTATTTCTGGAATACCGAGCTAATTGGCCCTTTCATTAACAAGATTTCACACAAACCGATAATAGACTATAAAACATAAAACTACAGAACCCTTTCTGGGACCCTTACGGAACAAAAGTGGTGCATATATTGGGGGCCCGCAAAGCACCACACTGCTTCCCAAGGCACCATCTATAAATTTGGAGAATACCACGCAGATTACCCCTTTTGCTAATAAACAGTCAAGAAAATTGATAATAGCCCATATAACAAATATTTTGTCCTTTTTGGGGATGCTTTGTGGACCCAGAAGGGTGCACAATTTGGGGGGCTCGCACAGAGCCACTGTGGTTGGCAAGAAACCTACTGTTTCGTTCGGGAATATCGTGCTAATGGGCCCTTTCCCTAACTATATTTCAGATAAACCGATAATAAATTCTACCTCCGATAATGAGAGAACCAACCCCATTTGGCGTCCTTATGGCACAACAGGGGTGCATATTTTGAGGGACCCGCGGAGCACCGCCATACTTCATAACAAAATAGTTGCTTTCCTTTTTTGGGATGCTTTGTATACCCTGACAGGTGCACAATTTGGGAGGCCCACACAGAACCACTGTGGTTAGCAAGACACCTACTATTTATTTTGGAAAAAAACAATCTAATTGACCCTTTCTCTAACAAGATTTCAGACAAATCAATAATAGATTCTAAATCCAATACTGAGAGAACCCCTTTTGGGGACCTTATGGCACAAATGGGCTGCATACTTTGAGGAACCCCAGAGCACCGCCATGCTTCTGAAGGCACCATCTATACATTTGGAGAATACAAAGCAGATTGCCCCTTTCCCTAATAAACAGTCAGAAAACCTGATAACTGGTCATATAATAAATTCCTTTCCCTTCCTTTTAGGGGATGGGTTGTGGACCCAGAAAGGTGCACAATTTTGGGGGAGGGGAGGTTGCACAGAACCACTATGGTTAGCAAGGCACCTACTGTTTATTTCGGAAATACTGAGTTAATTGACGCCTTTCTCCAACATCATTTCACCCAAACTGATAATAGACTGTATATACCTTTTTGGGAGCCTTATGACACAAAAGGGTGCATATTTCGGGGACCTGCAAAGCACCACTATGCTTCCCAAGGCGCCATCTACAAAGAATACCAATCAGATTGCCCCTTCACTAACAAAAGCAAGAAAAACTGATAATAGCTCATAAAACAAAAACATTTCCATTTGTTTCTTGGGATGGTTTGTCGACCCGGAAGGGTCCAAAATTTGGGCGGGGGGTGGGGGGGCGCACAGAAACACTGTGGTTAGCAAGAGACCTGCTGTGTATTTCGGGAATACTGTGCTAATTGACCCTTTCTCGAATAAGATTTCACACGAACCGAAAATAGACTGTAAAGCAAAAAATGACAGAACTCTATTTGGGATCTTTATGGTACAAAAGGGGTGCACATTTTGTGGGACCCGCAGAGCACTCCTATGCTTCCAAGGGCACCATATATAATTCTGGTGAATTCCAAACAGATTGCCTCTTTCGCTAACAAATAGCACGAAAAACTGATAATAGCGCATGTAACAAAAACATTTCCTTTCCTTTTTTGGGATGGTTTGTGGACCCGGAAGAGTGTAACATTTGGGAGGCCTCACTGAACCACTGTGGTTAGCAAGACACCGATCGTTTATTTCGGGGATACTGAGCTAATTGACCCTTTCTCTAACAAGAGTTCGCACAATCTGATAATGGACTGTACAGCGAAAAATGACAGAACCCTTTTTTGGAGCCTTATGGCATAAAAGGGGTGCATATTTTGTGGGGCCAGCAGAGCAACACTATGCTTCCCAAGGCACCATCTATAAATTTGGAAAATACCAAGCAGATTGCCTTTTCGTTAACAACCAGTGGGAAAAACCGATAATAGCCGATATAACAAAAACCATTTACGTTCCTTGTTTGGGATGTTTTGTGGATCCAGAAGGGTGCAAAATTTGGTATGGTCAGCAAGGCACCTACTTTTTTATTTCGGGAATACCGAGCTAATTGACCCTTTCTCTACGATTTCACACAAACCGATAATAGACTGTAAAGCAAAAATTGACAGCACCGTTTTTTTGGGAGCCTTATGACACAAAAGGGGTGCATATTTTGGGGGGAGGGGAGGTCGCAAGCACCAATATGCTTCTCAAGGCACCATCTATAAATTTGGGGAATATGGATAAGATTGTCCCTTTTTGTACACTTCAGTACTATCTTGGGGAGCTTTGTGGGGGGGGGGGGGGGGCACAGCACCACTTGGGTTAGCAAGACACCCTCTATTTATTTTGGGAATACCTTCCTCTAACAAGAAATCAGACAAACCTGATGATAGGTCTTAAAGAAAAAAATGTTAGAACCCTTTTTAGGAGTCTTTTGGCACAAAATGGGTGCATATCTTTTCAGAAAGGCACCCACTGTTGCATTAGGGAATGCCAAACCAATTAACCATTTCTCTAACAAGTAGTCAAAGAAACCGATTATAGCCCATTTAGCCAAATGTGCAAATACATTTTAAAGTCATTGCGAGCTCTGTTACACCAAATGGGTGCATATTTTGTCGGGTCCGCAGAGCACCACCATGTTTAACTAGGCATTACTTATATATTTTCATACTATCAAACAATTGCGGCTTTCTCTAACAAGTAGTCAAAGGAATCGATAATGGCCGAGCAAGAGAGGGTAGTAATTCCTTTTAGGGCATTGTGCCACTACAAGAGTGCACACTGTTTAGAAATCCACACGCCACAAATTTCGAGAATAACGAACCGATTACATTCTCATCGACCAAGCAGTTTAAAAAACTAATAATAACGCACACGGCAAGAAAATGCAAGAAAATGCTGTTATTTGTTTGGCTGCGATGTGGTCCGAAGATGGTGCTTATTTTAAAGAACGGTGGTTGAAGACAAGTGGGTGGACATCATAGATATAGCTGTTCAGTACTCCTTTGTGCACAGCACAGCAGTGCCACCACATGGGCATTGGGGATTACGTGCCTTACCGAAGGACGCAGTTACTGCTGGTCATAGTCAAACCACCGACCTTGTTGTTTAAACTCCAATGCTCTAACCAGTATGCCCCAATGCTCCTCACGAAACCTGTTCATGTTGCACAGCACACAGGACTGCCCAGCTTAGCAATCACACTATCATAAAGTTTGAGAATACCAATATTTTGGTAGATTTGAGGCACAACATGAGTGCGTATTTTTGGGGCCCGTAGAGCAGCACCTTGTTTATTTCTGTTCCGTAATGTTTCATGAGGTGATTTTTTTTGTCTTCCAAAATCAGCCCAACATACATTTAATAGCATGTAAAGCACCGGTGTGTAAAAATGATCTCAGGTATCAACGTACATTTGGCAAGAGTGGGGATGGGGCAACTACCCCTTGAAAAGTTTGTCTCAAAGGGAAATTTTGCATGCTTTTCATGGATCTTGTATATGAAAATGGAAAATAAAGTAACTACCGTTGGTTGTCTCCTCGTACTAATCACAACTGAGACGTCCATGACCATGCCTATGGAGGGACGTAGGTTTCGGCCGGGGCACAGATTCAGGCGACACTCTTTGAGTTTAGCCTGAACACGTGGCGTGGATCTATTTCTCCCAGTAACGACCATGCCCGGTTCTCGACCAGCCCCAGGAAGGACCTAACTTGTTACTTCGTCTGATGGTGTGTGTGTGTGGGTGGGGGGGGGGGGGGGGGGGGCTCACATTGCGGATCCTCTCAACCTTGCCTTCACCAATCTTGTGATTGAGAAACTTGATGGTCCTAAGCCCTATCTGACATGTTGAGAGTTTCACTGTGACCTCCGTCTTCTCGAGTCCCTTAAACAGCACCCTAAGATCTGCCATATACTAGATACTCTGCCATATACTCTGCCCATGTCTTTGTTTTAGAGATGATGTCGTCCACTTAGTTGGCAAAGTTCGAAGTTGATCAACAGCTTCCGTATCATCCTATTAAAAGTGGTATCACTGTTTACCATCCCAAAAGGGAGCTTACAGAACTGGTAACAGCCATCCGGAGTCGTAAATGCAGTCATGTGTCCATCTTCTGATATGACTGAGGCCTGTCAGTAGCCCTTGCTCAATTCAACCTTACTGAAATACTTGGCCTGTCAGTAGGTCGTTCATGTTTCCCATGAGTTCATTTTCAAACTTTGCTATGTCGTTGAGTCGTCTAAAGTCAATACAAAATCATAAACAATTGTCCTTCTTAATTAAAACAAGAGGAAATTGGAATGTTCGATGACTCCCACCTCCAACATTTTCTCCACCTCCTCCCTCATTTTGGTCGGTGGGCAATAAGACGGTTACCTTCTGACCTTCCGCAAACTTCCTCTGCTTCGTTCTGCGGTCACAATGGTTTTTACGCAGACTCTCACGTGCCAGTGGAATCTTTCTGTCAGCTTGTTTCGGTGGCCCAACACATTTTGGTATGCATAACGTACTGGAGTTGTATCCTCCTCTGTCCAAAGGTCATTGAGTACTTGCTATGTGCCTCTCACTGTTCGGTTGTAAAGTAGCTCGAATGGAGAGAACCATGTGCTCGCCTGGGGAATTCTCTCGCGTCAAATAGAACTCTGGTAGATACCGATTCCTTGGGCCTCTCCTGACACATTTATAAGCATCGCCTTTAGACTCTCATTGATCCTGTCGCACAGCCCATTGCTTTTGGGGTTGTAGGGGATGGTGAATAGTTGTTTAAACACAACCAAACGGCACACCTCTTCCAACATCCCAGAGGTGAATTGGGACCTCTGATCTGTCAGAGTTTCCTTTGGGAAACCCAACCTGCTGAACATCTCGGGCAAGACTTCAGTCACGCACTCCATCTAAAATTTGGGAAGAGCGATTGCTTCGGGGTACCTTGTGGTATAACCCGCAGCTGTCAGAATATACCTATTTCCCATTTACCTTTCCGACACGTGTGTAAATCGGACCGACTAAGTTCACCCTTTCCCTGTCAAACGGTTCGTTCATTAGAGGCATTTCCCCTAACGGAACCCCGGGGAGGTTACCTTTGGGCGCAGTCTTCTAGCATACGTTGCAAGACTGACAACATTTTACGACGTCCCCTATAATGTCAATCCAATGGATAATGGATGTGATGCGGTCGATCAGCGTCCTCGACCCCACTAGCCCTCCCACTAGCGATTCATGCGCTAGGGTCATCACCTGCTTCGGATACTTCTCCGGAGCCATTTCTTTCACCTCGCTGTTCGACCTACCCTCCTGTTCTTCATACACCGGATATAGAACCTTACCCCTTGTAGCTATTGGCTCACTACTGTTCGCCAACTCCCAAACCTTCTCAAATGTGGAGTCCTTCTTTTGTGCATACATACGGTCTTCCACGTGGACATCTTCAGTTGTCTCCCCAGATAGCTTTCCCCTCGCAGCTTGTGACTACCGCAGACGCCTCCTCAGGTGAGTCACAGATGGGTGCCTCTATACACATGACCTCCACTTCGCCAATGACGAATGGGCTGTCCACCCCCCACCCTCACAAGGGGGAACCTCCTCGCCATTCCATCTATGAGTACACACATTTGATCGTGTCCAATCACTTGTTCGTCACAGACGAGTGCCCGCTCCACAGCCACGCTACTGCACCCCGTGTCTCACAACCCACGGACTGCCCCCACCCCATAAAACCCAGACATACTGGCATCTCTCCCTTTTCCTGATTGGATGGGTATTCCTCCCCTTCCAACCTAAGATGTCCAACGTCTATACACCGCCGCAGTGGGTTCTCTTCGGGTCCAATTCTTTGGAACAGTGCGACCGCTCATCTCTTCCCAGTTGACTGATTGGCATTTGTCCATTTTTTCGGGGATGGGTCTCTCCTCCCATTCTTGCTGGGCTCCAACCATAGCCTTCTGCTAACAGTTCCGGTCCAGGTGCCCCTTCTTGTCACAAATGTAGCAAGTTAACGCCTTGAATCGCGACCCGGTGGGCCACAGCCCGAATCTGTGTTGGGCTCTTAAAGGTGCCTTTGCAACCACGTTACCCCCACGCCTGCCCTGCCAGCCTTGTATCAGACTTTCCCCATTAGCCTCGAAATACTGCTCGGTCACCCTAGTCATTTCATCCACCATACCCTTCTTCTTCTCCTCAAAAGGCAATGCCATCTCGAGGGTCCACGACAACACAAATTGCTCCCTGATAAGTAGGTCCTTCAAGGAGGGAAATGACTTCAGTTCCCAATAGTTTGACGCAACTGTCGAAATGACACAACCTAGTACACACTTACACCCTCCCCAGCCTCACACTTTCTGAATTTCATCCTGACCCCCTCCTCGGTGAGCTGGTACCTATTGAGGATAGTTTTTTCAGCTCACCGTAATCGTTAGCTTGGGTAGGAGACATGCTCACAAAAGCTGGTAGCGATTTGCCTGTTAGCAGCGAAAGAAGACTGAACCCCCCCCCCCCCCCCCCCCGTCCCAGGCGTCATCGGGCCAACCCCGAGTCGAAGCAAACCTTTCGAACCTCTGTAAGCAAGTGTCAATGTCCTCAGTCTGTTCATGGAACTCGTGTAACTGGGGATAAGGTGCCTTCACGTTTCCCCCAGGATTTTCTCCACCCAGTCTACCATTAGCTTCAGGTAACCGTGCCCATGACCTCAAAATTTCCATTTCCCTCTCGTGTTGCCTTCCAGCTTCCTCGACAGCCTTCTCAGCTTCCTTACGTGCCCTTTCAGCTTCATCAAGCGCCTTTTCGGACCTTTCGCGCCCAACCTGAATATCTTTCTCTCGCTGTGCAACTCTTACTGCTGCATCTCTCTCTACTCCATTTCACGCTCTAACGCAGCTTCTCTTTCAGCTCTTTCTCGCTCTAACGAAGCTTCTCCTTCAGCTCTATCAAACTCTTTCTCACGTTCGGCCAGACTCCTCGCGATCCAACGTAACCCAACGCTCTAACATGCTTTTGCTCTTCTTTTACAATTTTAATTTTTTGTAATTCACAACCTGTAAAGCACAATAGCTCGCCCATACTAATTAGCTTTTCCAAGCTTGGGGTATCCATTTCTGAAATTTATCACTGAAAATTTCACACAAAAATATTTTTGACTTAAAGGGTTAATTATTCCCTTACCTACAATGCATCCTATTCTTCTGCTAGAATTTCCACCACTGTTATGTTCGATTTCGCCGATCGAATTGAAGAGCTCATTTAACCAAATATTACCCACTAAACCACTTTTTAAACTACAAAAGTCTGTAAGTAGGCCCTATTTGGCTCCATTAGGCATTGTGTCAATTACATGAATGTACATGTATGGAGAATGCTGAAAAAATCAGTATTCAACCAATAATTTATTAATTAATCATATCAAATATGAGTAATGAATTAGCTAACTAACTCAGCCTGTTTGTCACAATATGTGTGAGATAATAATTGAATAATACCAAAAACAAATCAAAATTTTCAGTCTGGATATATTCGTCTTTCATTAGAATACAGAGCCATAGAAAACTCAACTTTGGTTGTAACTTAAAAAATTTCAGGATACGACCTCACAGGTGGAAGGATGAGGCACATTTTGGGTCCTAAAATAAACTGTAGTCTGTAAGTTCATTGCAGGTAGGTCCCATACTGTGCCCTGTATACTGGCTTCATAAATCAACTGCACTGCTTATGACTATTGAGCGTACCAAATTAACCAATTTGTTTGCATTTCTGCATTTTCTGTATAATTTAAGAAACGGTTTGCTAAATGCTTGTTACAACATAAAAGTTTAAGGTTAGACATAGAAGGGAACAAAACACGAAACATGACCACCGTTGGTGAATTAACTTTGGAACCGCTGAGTAGTCGGAAAATCTTGCGTTGTTGGATCAGACTCTGTGGAAGCTGCGTGTGGGAATTTTCATGGAAATGTAATATCACATTCGGAAAAAAACCTCCGTCCCTACAATGCTTCGAATTTCCAACTGTTGGAATTTTTGCCTGAAAAATGTCCAACTATCTGAATATTTGGACAAATATTGGGGGTGGGAGTAGACGACCCCTTCTTCTCCCAAAAGAGTCAATTAGCTCGATGTTCCTAAAATGAACAGTAGGGGTATTGGTAACCACAGTTGTGTTGTGCGGGCACCCCTAATATGAACACTTCAGGGGCCACAAACCCCACAAAAATGGTACCGAAATGTTTTTGCTATATGGGCTATTATCATTTTTTCTGGATATTTTTTTAGAGAAAGGGGCAATCTCCTCGCTATTCTCAAATTCCATAGATGCGCCTTTGGAAACATGGTGGTGCTCTGCAGGGCCCCAAAATGTGCACCCCTTTGTGCCATTAGGAACCAAAAAGGGGTTCTGTCATTTTTGGATTTACAATCTTTTATGGGTTGGATTAAAATCTTGTTTGTGAAAGAGTCAATTAGCCCGGTATTTCCGAACTAAATAGTAGGTGTTTTACTAACGACAGTGGTTCTGTGCGGACACTCCCACCACCCCCACCCTCAATTTTGCACACTTCCGGGTTGTGCTTTGTAGTCTATTATCAGTTTGTGTGAAATCTTGTTAACGAAAGGGCCAATTAGCTCGGTATTCCAGAAATAAACAGTAGGTGTCTTGCTGACCACAGTGGTTCTGTGCGGGCCCCCCAAATTTTGCACCCCTGTGGGTCCCCAAAGCACCCCCAAAAATGAAGGGAAATGTTTTTATCAGTTCATCAGGCTGTTCGTTGGCGAAAGATGCAATCTACTTGGTATTCTCCAGATTCAAAGAAGGTGCCCGTGAAGCATAGTGGTGCCCGGCGGGCCCCCAAAATATGCACCACTTTTGTTCCATAAGGCTCCCAAAAAGAGTTCTGTAGTTTTATGCTTTATAGACTAATATCAGTGTGTGTGCAATCTTGTTAATGAAAGGGTCAATTAGCTCGGTATTCCAGAAATGAACAGTAGGTGTCTTGCTAACCACAGTGGTTCTGTGCGCCCCCCCCCCCCCCCAAATTTTGCGCCCTTCTGTGTCCATAAAGCGACCCAAAAAATGAAGGGAAGTGTTTTTGTTATATGAGCTAATATCAGTTTTTCTCGCTGTTCGTTAGCGAATGGGGCAATCTGCTTGGTATTCTCCAAATTTACAGAAGATGCCTTGGGAAGCAGAGTGGAGCTCTGCGGGCCCCCAATATATGCACCACTTTTGTTCCATAAGGCTCCCAAAAAGGGTTCTGTAGTTTTATGCTTTGTTGTCTATTATCGGTTTGTGTGAAATCTTGTTAATGAAAGGGTCAATTAGCCCGGTATTCCAGACATAAACAGTAGGTATCTTGCTAACCACAGTGATTCTGTGCGGGCCCCCCAAATTTTGCACCCTTCTGGGGTCACAAAACGACCTAAAAAAGGAGGGGAAATGTTTTTGTTATGTGGGCTTTTATCAGTTTTTCTGTCTGTTCGTTAGCGAAAGGTGCAATCTGCTTGGTATTCTCCAAATCTATAGAAGATGCCTTGGCAAGTATAGTGGTGCTCTGCGGGCCCCCCAAAATATGCACCACTTTTGTTCCATAAGACTCCGAAAAAGGGTTTTGTAGAATTATGCTTTAAAGTCTCTTATCAGTTTGCGTGAAATCTATTTAATGAAGGGGTCAATTAGCTCGGTATTCCAGAAATACACAGTAGGTGTCTTGCCAACCACAGTGGTTCTGTGCAGGCCTCCCAAATTTTGCACCCTTCTGGGTCCACAAAGCGACCCAAAAAAGGAAGGGAAGTGTTTTTGTTATATGAGCTAATATCAGTTTTTCTGGCTGTTCGTTAGCGAAAGGGGCAATCTGCTTGGTATTATCCAAATTTACAGAAGTTGCCTTGGGAAGCAGAGTGGTGCTCTGCGGGCTTCAGAATATATGCACCACTTTTGTTCCATAAGGCTCCCAAAAAGGGTTCTGTGGTTTTATGCTTTGTAGACTTTCATCGGTTTGTGTGAAATCATGTTAACGAAAGGGCCAATTAGCTCGGTATTCCAGAAATAAACAGTAGGTGTCTTGCTGACCCCAGTGGTTCTGTGCGGGCCACCCAAATTTTGCACCCTTCTGGGTCCCCAATGCGACACAAAAAAGGAAGGGAAATGTTTTTCTAAAATGGGATATTATCAATTTTTCTCGCTGTTCTTTCGTGAATGGGGCAATCTGCTTGGTATTCTCCAAATTTATAGAAGATGCCTTGGCAAGTATAGTGGTGCTCTGCGGGCCCCCCAAAATATGCACCACTTTTCTTCCATAAGGCTCCCAGAAGGGTTCTGTAGTTTTATGCTTTATGGTCTATTATCGGTTTGTGTGAAATCTTGTTAATGAAAGGTCCAATTAGCTCGGTATTCCAGAAATAAACAGTAGCTGTCTTGCTGACCACAGTGGTTCAGTGCGGGCCCCCCAAATTTTGCACCCTTCTGGGTCCACAAAGCGACCCAAAAAAGGATGGGAAATGTTTTTGTTATATGGCCTAATATGAATTTTTCTCGTTGTTCGTTCGTCAATGGGGCAATCTGCTTGGTATTCTCCAAATCTATAGAAGATGCCTTGGCAAGTATAGTGGTGCTCTGCGGGCCCCCAAAATATGCACCACTTTTGTTCCATAAGGCTCCAAAAAAGGGTTTTGTAGTTTTATGCCCTATAGTCTATTATTGGTTTATGTGGAATCTTGTTAATGAAAGGGTTGATTAGCTCGGTATTCCAGAAATAAACAGTAGGTGTCTTGCTAACCACAGTGGTTCTGTGCGGGCCCCCCAAATTTTGCGCCCTCTGGGTCCATAAAGCGACCCAACAAATGGAGAGAAGTGTTTTTGTTATATGAGCTAATATTAGTTTTTCTCGCTGTTTGTTAGCAAATGGGGAAATCTGCTTGGTATTCTCCAAATTTACAGAAGATTCATTTGGAAGCAGAGTGATGCTCTGCGCCCCCCACCCCCAATATATGCACCATAAGGCTCCCAAAAAGGGTTCTGTAGTTTTATGCTTTGTAGTCTATTATCGGTTTGTGTGAAATCTTGTTAACGAAAGGGCCAATTCGGTCGGTATTCCAGAAATAAACAGTAGGTGTCTTGCTGACCATAGTGGTTCTGTGCGGTACCCCCAAATTTTGCACCCTTCTGGGTCCACAAAGCGACCAAAAAAAGGATGGGAAACGTTTTTGATATATGTGCTATTATCAATTTTTCTCGCTGTTCGTTCGGGAATGTGGCAATCTGCTTGGTACTCTCCAAATCTATAGAAGATGCCTTGGCAAGTATAGTGGGACTCCGCGGGCCCCCCCCAAAATATTCACCACTTTTGTTCCATAAGGCTCCGAAAAAGGGTTTTGTAGAATTATGCTTTATAGTCTCTTATCAGTTTGTGTAAAATCTTGTTAATGAACAGGTCAATTAGTTCGGTATTCCAGAAAAAAACAGTAGGTGTCTTGCTAACCACAGTGGTTCTGTGCGGGCCCCCCAAATTTTGCCCCCTTCTGGGCACACAAAGCGACCCAAAAGAGGAAGGGAAATATTTTTGTTATGTGGGCTTTTATCAGTTTTTCTCGCTGTTCGTTAGTCAATTGGGCAATCTGCTTGGTATTTTCCAAATTTACAGAAGGTGCCTTGGGAAGGATAGTGGTGCTCTGCGGGCCCCCCAAAATATGCACTACTTTTGTTCTATAAGGCTCCCAAAAAGGGTTCTGTAGTTTTATGCTTTGTAGGCTTTTATCGGTTTGTGTGAAATCTTATTAATGAAAGGGCCAATTAGCTCGGTATTCCAGAAATAAACAGTAGGTGTCTTGCTGATCACAGTGGTTCTGTGCGGGCCCCCCAAATTTTGCACGCTTCTGGGTCCCCAAAGCGACCCAAAAAAGGAAGGGAAATGTTTTTCTACAATGAGCTATTATCAATTTTTATCGCTGTTCTTTCGCGAATGGGGCAATCTGCTTGGTATTCTCCAAATTTATAGAACATGCCTTGGCAAGTATAGTGGTGCTCTGCGGGCCTCCCAAAATATGCACCACTTTTGTTCCATAAGGCCCCCAAAAAGGGTTCTGTAGTTTTATGCTTTATAGTCTTTTATCGGTTTGTGTGCAGTCTTGTTAATGAAAGGTCCAATTAGCTCCGTATTCCAGAAATAAAAAGTAGGTGTCTTGCTGACCACAGTGGTTCAGTGCGGGCCCCCCAAATTTTGCACCCTTCTGGGTCCACAAAGCGACCCAAAAAAGGATCGGAAATGTTTTTGTTATATGGCCTAATATGAATTTTTCTCGCTGTTCGTTCGTGAATGGGGCAATCTGCTTGGTATTCTCCAAATCTATAGAATATGCCTTGGCAAGTATAGTGGTGCTCTGCGGGTCCCCCAAAATATGCACCACTTTTGTTCCATAAGGCTCCGAAAAAGGGTTTTGTAGTTTTATGCTTTATAGCCTATTATCGGTTTGTGTGAAATCTTGTTAATGAAGGGGTCAATTAGCTCGGTATTCCAGAAATAAACAGTAGCTGTCTTGTCAACCACAGTGGTTCTGTGCGGGCCCTCCAAATTTTGCGCCCTTCTGGGTCCACAAAGCGACCCAAAAAAGGAAGGGAAGTGTTTTTGTATATGAGCTAATATCAGTTTTTCTCGCTGTTCGTTAGAGAATGGGGCAATCTGCTTGGTATTCTCCAAATTTACAGAAGATGCCTTTGGAAGCAGAGTGGTCCTCTGCGGGCCCCCCAATATATGCACCACTTTTGTTCCATAAGGCTCCCAAAAAGGGTTCTGTAGTTTTATGCTTTGTTGTCTATTATCGGTTTGTGTGAAATCTTTTTAACGAAAGGGCCAATTAGCTCGGTATTCCAGAAATAAACAGTAGGTGTCTTGCTGACCACAGTGGTTCTCTGCGGGCCCCCCAAATTTTGCACCCTTCTGGGCTCACAAAGCGACCCAAAAAAGGAAGGGAAATGTTTTTGTTATGTGGGCTTTCATCAGTTTTTCTGGCTGTTCGTTAGTGAATGGGGCAATCTGCTTGGTATTTTCCAGATTTACAGAAGGTGCCTCGGGAAGCATAGCGGTGCTCTGCGGGCCCTCCAAAATATGCACCACTTTTGTTCCATAAGGCTCCCAAAAAGGGTTTTGTAGTTTTATGCTTTATAGCCTATTATCGGTTTGTGTGAAATCTTGTTAATGAAGGGGTCAATTAGCTCGGTATTCCAGAAATAAACAGTAGGTGTCTTGCCAACCACAGTGGTTCTGTGCGGGCCCCCCAAATTGTGCGCCCTTCTGGGTCCCCAAAGCGACCCAAAAAAGGAATGGAAATGTTTTTCTAAAATGGGCTATTATCAATTTTTCGCACTGTTATTTCGCGAATGGGGAAATCTGCTTGGTATTCTCCAAATTTATAGCAGATGCCTTGGCAAGTATAGTGGTGCTCTGCGGGCCCCCCAAAATATGCACCACTTTTGTTCCATAAGTCTCCCAAAAAGGGTTCTGTAGTTTTATGCTTTATAGTCTATTATCGGTTTGTATGAAATCTTGTTAATGAAAGGTCCAATTAGCTCCGTATTCCAGAAATAAACAGTAGGTGTCTTGCTAACCACAGTGGTTCTGTGCGCCCCCCCCCCCTCACCCAAATTTTGCGCCCTTCTGGGTCCATAAAGCGACCCAAAAAATGAAGGGAAGTGTTTTTGTTATATGAGCTAATATCAGTTTTTCTCGCTGTTCGTTAGCGAATGGGGCAATCTGCTTGGTATACTCCAAATTTACAGAAGATGCCTTGGGAAGCAGAGTGGGGCTCTGCGGGCCCCCAATATATGCACCACTTTTGTTCCATAAGGCTCCCAAAAAGGGTTCTGTAGTTTTATGCTTTGTTGTCTATTATCGGTTTGTGTGAAATCTTGTTAATGAAAGGGTCAATTAGCCCGGTATTCCAGACATAAACAGTAGGTATCTTGCTAACCACAGTGATTCTGTGCGGGCCCCCCAAATTTTGCACCCTTCTGGGGTCACAAAACGACCTAAAAAAGGAGGGGAAATGTTTTTGTTATGTGGGATTTTATCAGTTTTTCTGTCTGTTCGTTAGCGAAAGGTGCAATCTGCTTGGTATTCTCCAAATCTATAGAAGATGTCTTGGCAAGTATAGTGGTGCTCTGCGGGCCCCCCAAAATATGCACCACTTTTGTTCCATAACACTCCGAAAAAGGGTTTTGTAGAATTATGCTTTAAAGTCTCTTATCAGTTTGCGTGAAATCTATTTAATGAAGGGGTCAATTAGCTCGGTATTCCAGAAATACACAGTAGGTGTCTTGCCAGCCACAGTGGTTCTGTGCGGGCCTCCCAAATTTTGCACCCTTCTGGGTCCACAAAGCGACCCAAAAAAGGAAGGGAAGTGTTTTTGTTATATGAGCTAATATCAGTTTTTCTGGCTGTTCGTTAGCGAAAGGGGCAATCTGCTTGGTATTATCCAAATTTACAGAAGTTGCCTTCGGAAGCAGAGTGGTGCTCTGCGGGCTTGAGAATATATGTACCACTTTTGTTCCATAAGGCTCCCAAAAAAGGGTTCTGTAGTTTTATGCTTTGTAGACTTTCATCGGTTTGTGTGAAATCATGTTAATGAAAGGGCCAATTAGCTCGGTATTCCAGAAATAAACAGTAGGTGTCTTGCTGACCACAGTCGTTCTGTGCGGGCCACCCAAATTTTGCACCCTTCTGGGTCCCCAATGCGACCCAAAAAAGGAAGGGAAATGTTTTTCTAAAATGGGATATTATCAATTTTTCTCGCTGTTCTTTCGTGAATGGGGCAATCTGCTTGGTATTCTCCAAATTTATAGAAGATGCCTTGGCAAGCATAGTGGTGCTCTGTGGGCCCCCCAAAATATGCACCACTTTTGTTCCATAAGGCTCCCAGAAGGGTTCTGTAGTTTTATGCTTTATAGTCTATTATCGGTTTGTGTGAAATCTTGTTAATGAAAGGTCCAATTAGCTCGGTATTCCAGAAATAAACAGTAGCTGTCTTGCTGACCACAGTGGTTCAGTGCGGGCCCCCCAAATTTTGCACCCTTCTGGGTCCACAAAGCGACCCAAAAAAGGATGGGAAATGTTTTTGTTATATGGCCTAATATGAATTTTTCTCGTTGTTCGTTCGTCAATGGGGCAATCTGCTTGGTATTCTCCAAATCTATAGAAGATGCCTTGGCAAGTATAGTGGTGCTCTGCGGGCCCCCCAAAATATGCACCACTTTTGTTCCATAAGGCTCCGAAAAAGGGTTTTGTAGTGTTATGCCCTATAGTCTATTATTGGTTTATGTGGAATCTTGTTAATGAAAGGGTTGATTATCTCGGTATTCCAGAAATAAACAGTAGGTGTCTTGCTAACCACAGTGGTTCTGTGCGGGCCCCCCAAATTTTGCACCCTCTGGGTCCATAAAGCGACCCAACAAATGAAGAGAAGTGTTTTTGTTATATGAGCTAATATTAGTTTTTCTCGCTGTTCGTTAGCAAATGGGGGAAATCTGCTTGGTATTCTCCAAATTTACAGAAGATTCATTTGGAAGCAGAGTGATGCTCTGCGCCCCCCCCCCCCCCCCGCCCAATATATGCACCACTTTTGTTCCATAAGGCTCCCAAAAAGGGTTCTGTAGTTTTATGCTTTGTAGTCTATTATCGGTTTGTGTGAAATCTTGTTAACGAAAGGGCCAATTAGGTCGGTATTCCAGAAATAAACAGTAGGTGTCTTGCTGACCATAGTGGTTCTGTGCGGGCCCCCCAAATTTTGCACCCTTCTGGGTCCACAAAGCGACCAAAAAAAGGATGGGAAACGTTTTTGATATATGTGCTATTATCAATTTTTCTCGCTGTTCGTTCGGGAATGGGGCAATCTGCTTGGTACTCTCCAAGTCTATAGAAGATGCCTTGGCAAGTATAGTGGGGCTCTGCGGGCCCCCCCAAAATATTCACCACTTTTGTTCCATAAGGCTCCGAAAAAGGGTTTTGTAGAATTATGCTTTATAGTCTCTTATCAGTTTGTGGAAAATCTTGTTAATGAACGGGTCAATTAGTTCGGTATTCCAGAAAAAAACAGTAGGTGTCTTGCTAACCACTGTGGTTCTGTGCGGGCCCCCCAAATTTTGCACCCTTCTGGGCACACAAAGCGACCCAAAAGAGGAAGGGAAATATTTTTGTTATGTGGGCTTTTATCAGTTTTTCTCGCTGTTCGTTAGTCATTTGGTCAATCTGCTTGGTATTTTCCAAATTTACAGAAGGTGCCTTGGGAAGGATAGTGGTGCTCTGCGGGCCCCCCAAAATATGCACTTCTTTTGTTCTATAAGGCTCCCAAAAAGGGTTCTGTAGTTTTATGCTTTGTAGGCTTTTATCGGTTTGTGTGAAATCTTATTAATGAAAGGGCCAATTAGCTCGGTATTCCAGAAATAAACAGTAGGTGTCTTGCTGATCACAGTGGTTCTGTGCGGGCCCCCCAAATTTTGCACGCTTCTGGGTCCCCAAAGCGACCCAAAAAAGGAAGGGAAATGTTTTTCTACAATGAGCTATTATCAATTTTTATCGCTGTTCTTTCGCGAATGGGGCAATCTGCTTGGTATTCTCCAAATTTATAGAAGATGCCTTGGCAAGTATAGTGGTGCTCTGCGGGCCTCCCAAAATATGCACCACTTTTGTTCCATAAGGCCCCCAAAAAGGGTTCTGTAGTTTTATGCTTTATAGTCTTTTATCGGTTTGTGTGCAGTCTTGTTAATGAAAGGTCCAATTAGCTCCGTATTCCAGAAATGAAAAGTAGGTGTCTTGCTGACCACTTTGGTTCAGTGCGGGCCCCCCAAATTTTGCATCCTTCTGGGTCCACAAAGCGACCCAAAAAAGGATCGGAAATGTTTTTGTTATATGGCCTAATATGAATTTTTCTAGCTGTTCGTTCGTGAATGGGGCAATCTGCTTGGTATTCTCCAAATCTATAGAAGATGCCTTGGCAAGTATAGTGGTGCTCTGCGGGCCCCCCAAAATATGCACCACTTTTGTTCCATAAGGCTCCGAAAAAGGGTTTTGTAGTTTTATGCTTTATAGCCTATTATCGGTTTGTGTGAAATCTTGTTAATGAAGGGGTCAATTAGCTCGGTATTCCAGAAATAAACAGTAGGTGTCTTGCCAACCACAGTGGTTCTGTGCGGGCCCTCCAAATTTTGCGCCCTTCTGGGTCCACAAAGCGACCCAAAAAAGGAAGGGAAGTGTTTTTGTATATGAGCTAATATCAGTTTTTCTCGCTGTTCGTTAGAGAATGGGGAAATCTGCTTGGTATTCTCCAAATTTACAGAAGATGCCTTTGGAAGCAGAGTGGTCCTCTGCGGGCCCCCCAATATATGCACCACTTTTGTTCCATAAGGCTCCCAAAAAGGGTTCTGTAGTTTTATGCTTTGTTGTCTATTATCGGTTTGTGTGAAATCTTTTTAACGAATGGGCCAATTAGCTCGGTATTCCAGAAATAAACAGTAGGTGTCTTGCTGACCACAGTGGTTCTCTGCGGGCCCTCCAAATTTTGCACCCTTCTGGGCTCACAAAGCGACCCAAAAAAGGAAGGGAAATGTTTTTGTTATGGGGGCTTTCATCAGTTTTTCTGGCTGTTCGTTAGTGAATGGGGCAATCTGCTTGGTATTTTCCAGATTTACAGAAGGTGCCTCGGGAAGCATAGCGGTGCTCTGCGGGCCCTCCAAAATATGCACCACTTTTGTTCCATAAGGCTCCCAAAAAGGGTTTTGTCGTTTTATGCTTTATAGCCTATTATCGGTTTGTGTGAAATCTTGTTAATGAAGGGGTCAATTAGCTCGGTATTCCAGAAATAAACAGTAGGTGTCTTGCCAACCACAGTGGTTCTGTGCGGGCCCCCCAAATTATGCGCCCTTCTGGGTCCCCAAAGCGACCCAAAAAAGGAAGGGAAATGTTTTTCTAAAATGGGCTATTATCAATTTTTCTCACTGTTCTTTCGCGAATGGGGAAATCTGCTTGGTATTCTCCAAATTTATAGCAGATGCCTTGGCAAGTATAGTGGTGCACTGCGGGCCCCCCAAAATATGCACCACTTTTGTTCCATAAGTCTCCCAAAAAGGGTTCTGTAGTTTTATGCTTTATAGTCTATTATCGGTTTGTGTGAAATCTTGTTAATGAAAGGTCCAATTAGCTCCGTATTCCAGAAATAAACTGTAGGTGTCTTGCTGACCACAGTGGTTCAGTGCGGGACCCCCAAATTTTGCACCCTTCTGGGTCCGCAAAGTGACCCAAAAAAGGATGGGAAATGTTTTTGTTATATGGCCTAATATGAATTTTTCTCGTTGTTCGTTCTTGAATGGGGCAATCTGCTTGGTATTCTCCAAATCTATAGAAGATGCCTTGGCAAGTATAATGGTGCTGTGTGGGCCCCCCAAAATGTGCACCACTTTTGTTCCAAAAGGCTCCGAAAAAGGGTTTTGTAGTTTTATGCCCTATAGTCTATTATCGGTTTGTATGAAATCTTGTTAATGAAAGGGGTAATTAGCTCGGTATTCCAGAAATAAACAGCAGGTGTCTTGCTAACCACAGTGATTCTGTGCGCCCCCTCCCCCCAAATTTTGCGCCCTTCTGGGTCCATAAAGCGACCCAAAAAATGAAGAGAAGTGTTTTTGTAAAATGAGCTAATATTAGTTTTTCTCGCTGTTCGTTAGCAAATGGGGCAATCTGCTTGGTATTCTCCAAATTTACAGAAGATTCCTTTGGAAGCAGAGTCATGCTCTGCGGGCTCCCCAATATATGCACCACTTTTGTTCCATACGGCTCCCAAAAAGGGTTCTGTACTTTTATGCTTTATAGTCTATTATCGATTTGTGTGAAATCTTGTTAACGAAAGGGCCATTAGGTCGGTATTCCTGAAATAAACAGTAGGTGTCTTGCTGACTACATTGGTTCTGTGCGGGCCACCCAAATTTTGCACCCTTCTGGGGTCACAAACCGACCCAAAAAGGGAAGGGAAATGTTTTTGTTATGTGGGCTTTTATCAGTTTTTATGGCTGTTCGTTAGCGAAGGGGGCAATCTGCTTGGTATTCTCCAAATTTACAGAAGATGCATTGGGAAGCATAGTGGTGCTCTGAGTCCCCCCTCCCCCCCCAAAAAAATATGCACCACTTTTGTTCCATAAGCCTCCCAATAAGGGTTTTGTAGTTTTATGCTTTATAGCCTATTATCGGTTTGTGTGAAATCTTGTTAGAGAAAGGGTCAATTAGCTCGGTATTCCAGAAATAAGCAGTAGGCATCTTGCTAACTACAGTGGTTCTGTGCGGGCCCCCCAAATTTTGAACCCTTCTTGTTCCACAAAGCAACCCAAAAAAGGAAGGGATAATTTTTTGTTATATGGGCTATTATCATTTTTTCTGATTAATTGTTAGCAAAGGGGGCAATCTGCTTGGTGTTCTCCAGATTTATAGATAGGTTCTTGGGAAGCATGTTGGTGCTTTGCGGGCCCCCCGAAATATGTAGCCATTTTGTGTCATAAAGCTCCCAAGAGGGATTCTGTGATTTTTGGATTGACAATCTATTATCGGTTTGTCTAAAATCTTGTTAGAGAAAGGGTCAATTAGCTCGGTATTCCCGTAATGAACAGTGTTTGGCTTGCTAGCCAACAGTTATTAGATGAACCATACACATGGAGAATTTTCTTCACACAATATATACATTACAATGGATGGCATACCATCCATCCCTCTCTACTCCCTGACAGGTTGTAATTATGGACGGTCATACAGACGGACAGAAGATGGAAGCAGGACAACTGGCAGTTAATAGTCATTAGGTGAATTATATTCGGGAAAGTAAAAAAAGAAAAAAATAATATATATATTATAATGGCTGGCATGCCACCTGCCCTCTCTGCCCTCCCTGCCATCAGGTTACTCACGGTTTATCCAATCTCATCTCTCCATTGTAATGTATATATTGCGTGAAGAAAATTCTCCTTGTGTATGGTTCACCTAATAACTGTTGGTTAGCAAGCCAAACACTGTTCATTACGGGAATACCGAGCTAATTGACCCTTTCTCTAACACGATTTCACACAAACCGATAATAGACCACAAAGCAAAAAAATGACATAACCCTTTTTGGGAGCCTAATGGCACAAAAGGGGTGCATATTTTGAGGGGCCCGCAGAGCACCACTATGTTTCCCAAGGCACCATCTATAAATTTGGAGAATACCAAGCAGATTGCCCCATTCGCTAACGAACAGCGAAAAAAACTGATAATAGCCCAAGTAACAAAGCCATTTCCATTCCTTCTGGGATGCCCTGCGGACCCGAAAGGGCGCACAATTTGGGGGGCCCGCATAGTACCACTGTGCTTAGCAAGACACCTGTTGTCTATTAAGGGAATATCGAGCTAATTGACCCTTTCTCAAACAAGATTTTAGACAAACCAATAATAGATTGTCAATCCAAAAATCACAGAATCCCTCTTGGGAGCTTTATGGCACAAAATGGGTACATATTTCGGGGGGCCCGCAAAGCACCAACACGCTTCCCAAGGACCTATCTATAAATCTGGAGAACAAGCAGATTGCCCCCTTTGCTAACAATTAATCAGAAAAACTGATAATAGCCCATATAACAAAAAAATGTCCCTTCCTTTTTTGGGTTGCTTTGTGGACCCAGAAGGGTTAAAAATTTTGGGGGCCCGCACAGAACCACTGTGCTTAGCAAGATGCCTACTGATTATTTCTGGAATACCGAGCTAATTGACCCTTTCTCTAACAAGATTTCACACAAATAGATAATAGACTATAAAGCATAAAACTACAGAAGCCTTATTGGGAGCCTTATGGAACAAAAGTGGTGCATATTTTGGGGGGCCCTCAGAGCACCACTATGCTTCCCAATGCATCTTCTGTAAATTTGGAGAATACCAAGCAGATTGCCCCTTTCGCCAACGAACAGCCATAAAAACAGATAAAAGCCCACATAACACAAACATTTCCCTTCCCTTTTTGGGTCGCTTTGTGACCCCAGAAGGGTGCAAAATTTGGGGGGCCCGCACAGAACCACTGTGGTCAGCAAGACACCCACTGTTTATTTCTGGAATACCGACCTAATTGGCCCTTTCGTTAACAAGATTTTTATGGAACAAAAGTGGTGCATATATTGGGGGGCCCACAGAGCACCACTCTGCTTCCAAAGGAATCTTCTGTAAATTTGGAGAACACCAAGCAGATTGCCCCATTCGCTAACCAACTGTGAGAAAAACTAATATTAGCTCATATAACAAAAACACTTCTCTTCATTTTTTGGGTCGCTTTATGAACCCAGAAGGGCGCAAAATTTGGGGGGCCCGCACAGAACCACTCTGGTTAGCAAGACACCTACTGTTTATTTCTGGAATACCGAGCTAATTAACCCTTTCATTAGCACGATTTCACACAAACCGATAATAGACTATAGGGCATAAAACTACAAAACCCTTTTTCAGAGCCTTATGGAACAAAATTGGTGCATATTTTGGGGGGCCCGAACAGCACCACTATACTTGCCAAGGCATCTCCTATAGATTTGGAGAATACCAAGCAGATTGCCCCATTCACGAACGAACAACGAGAAAAATTCATATTAGGCCATATAACAAAAACATTTCCCATCCTTTTCTGGGTCGCTTTGTGGACCCAGAAGGGTGCAAAATTTGGGGGGCCCGCACTGAACCACTGTGGTCAGCAAGACACCTACTGTTCATTTCTGGAATACGCAGCTAATTGGTCCTTTCATTAACAAGATTTCACACAAAACGATAATAGACTATAAAGCATAAAACTACAGAACTCTTTTTGGGAGCCTTATGGAACAAAAGTGGTGCATATTTTGGGGGGCCCGCACAGCACCGCTATACTTGCCAAGGCATCTTCTATAAATTTGGAGAATACCAAGCAGATTGCCCCATTCGCGAAAGAACAGCGAGAAAAATTGAAAATAGCCCATTTTAGAAAAACATTTCCCTTCCTTTTTTGGGTCGCTTTGGGGACCCAGAAGGGTGCAAAATTGGGGGGGGGCGCCCAGAACAACTGTGGTCAGCAAGGCACCTACTGTTTATTTCTGGAATACCGAGCTAATTGGCCCTTTCGTTAACAAGATTTCACACAAACCGATAATAGACTATAAAGCATAAAACTACAGAACCCTTTTTGGGAGCCTTATGGAACAAAAGTGGTGCATATATTGGGGGGCCCGCAGAGCACCATTCTGCTTCTCAAGGCATCTTCTGTAAATTTGGAGAATACCAAGCAGATTGCCCCATTCGCTAACGAACAGCGAGAAAAACTGATATTAGCTCATAAAACAAAAACACTTCCCTTCCTTTTTTGGGTCGCTTTGTGGACCCAGAAGGGCGCAAAATTTGGGGGGCCCGCACAGAACCACTGTGGTTGGCAAGAAACCTACTGTTTATTTCTGGAATACCGAGCTAATTGACCCCTTCATTAACAAGATTTCAAACAAACCGATAATAGGCTATAAAGCATAAAACTACAAAACCCTTTTTCGGAGCCTTATGGAACAAAAGTGGTGCATATTTTGGGGGGCTCGCAGAGCACCACTATGCTTGCCAAGGCATCTTCTATAGATTTGGAGAATACCAAGCAGGTTGCCCCATTCACGAACGAACAGCGAGAAAATTCATATTAGGCCATATAACAAAAACATTTCCCATCCTTTTTTGGGTCGCTCTGTGGACCCAGAAGGGTGCAAAATTTGGGGGGCCTGCACTGAACCACTGTGGTTAGCAAGACACCTACTGTTTATTTCTGGAATACGGAGCTAATTGGAACTTTCATTAACAAGATTTCACACAAACCGATAATAGACTATAAAGCATAAAACTACAAAACCCTTTTTCGGAGCCTTATGGAACAAAAGTGGTGCATATTTTGGGGGGCCAGCACAGCACCACTATACTTGCCAAGGCATCTTCTATAGATTTGGAGAATACCAAGCAGATTGCCCCATTCACATAACGAACAACGAGAAAAATTCATATTAGGCCATATAACAAAAACATTTCCCATCCTTTTTTGGGTCGCTTTGTGGACCCAGAAGGTTGCAAAATTTGTGGGGCCCGCACTGAACCACTATGGTCAGCAAGACTCCTACTGTTTATTTCTGGAATACGGAGCTAATTGGACCTTTCATTAACAAGATTTCACACAAACCGATAATAGACTATAAAGCATAAAACTACAGAACCCTTTTTGGGAGCCTTATGGAACAAAAGTGGTGGATATTTTTAGGGGCCGGCAGAGCACCACTATACTTGCCAAGGCATCTTCTATAAATTTGGAGAATACCAAGCAGATTGCCCCATTCGCGAAAGAACAGCGAAATTGATAATAGCCTATTTTAGAAAAACATTTCCCTTCCTTTTTTGGGTCGCTTTGGGGACCCAGAAGGGTGCAAAATTTGGGGGGCCCACACAGAACAATTGTGGTCAGCAAGGCACCTACTGTTTATTTCTGGAATACCGAGCAAATTGGCCCTTTCGTTAACAAGATTTCACACAAACCGATAATAGACTACAAAGCATAAAACTACAGAACCCTTTTTGGGAGCCTTATGGAACAAAAGTGGTGCATATTTTGGGGGGCCCGCAGAGCACCACTATGCTTGCCAAGGCATCTTCTATAAATTTGGAGAATACCAAGCAGATTGCCCCATTCGCGAAAGAACAGCGAGAAAAATTGATAACAGCCCATATAAGAAAAACTTTTCCCTTCCTTTTTTGGGTCGTTTTGGAGACCCAGAAGGGTGCAAAATTTGGGGGGGCCCGCAGAGAACCACTGTGGTCAGCAAGACACCTACTGTTTATTTCTGGAATACGGAGCTAATTGGCCCTTTCGTTAACAAGATTTCACACAAACCGATAATAGACTATATAGCATAAAACTACAGACCCCTTTTTGGGACCCTTATGGAACAAAATTGGTGCTTATTTTGGAGGGCCCGCATAGCACCACTATGCTTCCCAAGGCACCTTCTGTAAATTTGGAAAATACCAAGCAGATTGCCCAATTCACTAACAAACAGCCTGAAAAACTGATAAAAGCCCACATAACAAAAACATTTCCTTTCCTTTTGGGGTCGTTTTGTGAGCCCAGAAGGGTGCAAAATTTGGGCGCCCCGCAGAGAGCCAATGCAATCAGCAAGACACCTACAGTTTATTTCTGGCATACGGAGCTAATTGACCCTTTCGTTAACAAGATTTCACACAAACCGATAATAGACTGTAAAGCCTAAAACTACAGAACCCTTTTTGGGAGCCTTATGGAATAAAAGTGGTGCATATATTGGGGGGCCCGCAGAGCACCACTCTGCTTCCCAAGGCACCTTCTATAAATTTGGAAAATACCAAGCAGATTGCCCAATTCACTAACGAACAGCCAGACAAAAACTGATAAAAGCCCACATAACAAAAACATTTCCCTTCCTTTTTGGGGTCGCTTTGTGAGCCCAGAAGGGTGCAACATTTTTTGCGGCCCGGTGAGAACCACTGTGGTCAGCAAGACACCTACTGTTTATTTCTGGAATACCGAGCTAATTGACCCTTTCGTTAACAAGATTTCACACAAACCGACAATAGACTATAAATATAAAACTACAGAACCCTTTTTGGGAGCCTTATGGAACAAAAGTGGTGCATATATTGGGGGGCCCGCAGAGCACCACACTGCTTCCCAAGGTACCATCTATAAATTTGGAGAATACCAAGCAGATTACCCCTTTTGCTAATAAACAGTCAAGAAAATTGATAATAGCCCATATAACAAAAACTTTGCCCTTTTTGGGGATGCTTTGTGGACCCAGAAGGGTGCACAATTTGGGGGGCTCGCACAGAACCACTGTGGTTGGCAAGAAACCCACTGTTTCGTTCGGGAATATCGTGCTAATGGGCCCTTTTTCTAACTATATTTCAGATAAACCGATAATAGATTCTACATCCAATAATGAGAGAACCAACCCCATTTGGCGTCCTTATGGCACAACAGGGGTTCATATTTTGAGGGACCCGCAGAGCACCGCCATACTTCATAAGAAAATAGTTGCTTTCCTTTTTTGGGATGCTTTGTATACCCTGAAGGGTGCACAATTTGGGAGGCCTGCACAGAACCACTGTGGTTAGCAGGACACCTAATGTTTATTTTGAAAAAAAAAAAATCTAATTGACCCTTTCTCTAACAAGATTTCAGACAAATCGATAATAGATTCTAAATCCAATACTGAGAGAACCCCTTTTGGGGACCTTATGGCACAAATGTGGTGCATACTTTGAGGGACCCCAGAGCACCGCCATGCTTCTGAAGGCACCATCTATAAATTTGGAGAATACAAAGCAGATTGCCCCTTTCCTTAAGAAACAGTCAGAAAACCTGATAACTGGTCATATAATAAAATCCTTTCCCTTCCTTTTAGGGGATGGGTTGTGGACCCAGAAAGGTGCACAATTTTGGGGGAGGGGAGGTTGCACAGAATCACTATGGTTAGCAAGGCACCTACAGTTTATTTCGGAAATACTGAGCTAATTGACGCCTTTCTCCAACATCATTTCACCCAAACTGATAATAGACTGTATATTCCTTTTTGGGAGCCTTATGACACAAAAGGGTGCATATTTCGGGGGCTTGCAAAGCATCACTACGCTTCCCAAGGCGCCATCTACAAAGAATACCAATCAGATTGCCCCTTCACTAACAAAAGCAAGAAACACTGATAATAGCTCATAAAACAAAAACATTTCCCTTTGTTTCTTGGGATGCTTTGTCGACCCGGAAGGGTCCAAAATTTGGGCGGGGGGTGGGGGCGCTCAGAACAACTATGGTTAGCAAGAGACCTGCTGTATATTTCGGGAATACTGAGCTACTTGATCCTTTCTCGAATAAGATTTCACACGAACCGAAAATAGACTGTAAAGCAAAAAATGACAGAACTCTATTTGGGATCTTTATGGTAGAAAAGGGGTGCAAATTTTGTGGGACCCGCAGAGCACTCCTATGCTTCCAAGGGCACCATATATAATTCTGGTGAATTCCAAACAGATTGCCTCTTTCGCTAACAAATAGCACGAAAAACTGATTATTAATAGCGCATATAACAAAAACATTTCCTTTCCTTTTTTGGGATGGTTTGTGGACCCGGAAGAGTGTAACATTTGGGAGGCCTCACTGAACCACTGTGGTTAGCAAGACACCGATCGTTTATTTCGGGAATACTGAGCTAATTGACCCTTTCTCTAACAAGAGTTCGCACAATCCGATAATGGACTGTACAGCGAAAAATGACAGAACCCTTTTTTGGAGCCTTATGGCATAAAAAGGGTGCATATTTTGTGGGGCCAGCAGAGCAACACTATGCTTCCCAAGGCACCATCTATAAATTTGGAAAATACCAAGCAGATTGCCTTTTCGTTAACAACCAGTGGGAAAAACCGATAATAGCCGATATAACAAAAAACATTTACCTTCCTTGTTTGGGATGTTTCGTGGATCCAGAAGGGTGCAAAATTTGGTGTGGTTAGCAAGGCACCTACTTTTTATTTCGGGAATACCGAGCTAATTGACCCTTTCTCTACGATTTCACACAAACCGATAATAGACTGTAAAGCAAAAATTGACAGTACCGTTTTTTGGGAGCCTTATGACACAAAAGGGGTGCATATTTTGGGGGAGGGGAGGGGAGGTCGCAAGCACCAATATGCTTCTCAAGGCACCATCTATAAATTTGGGGAATATGGATAAGATTGTCCCTTTTTGTACACTTCAGTACTATCTTGGGGAGCTTTGTGGGGTGGGGGCGCACAGCACCACTTGGGTTAGCAAGACACCCTCTATTTATTTTGGGAATACCTTCCTCTAACAAGAAATCAGACAAACCTGATGATAGGTCTTAAAGAAAAAAATGTTAGAACCCATTTTAGGAGTCTTTTGGCACAAAATGGGTGCATATCTTTTCAGAAAGGCACCCACTGTTCCATTAGGGAATGCCAAGCCAATTAACCATTTCTCTAACAAGTAGTCAAAGAAACCGATTATAGCCCATTTAGCCAAATGTGCAAATACATTTTAAAGTCATTGCGAGCTCTATTACACCAAATGGGTGCATATTTTGTCGGGTCCGCAGAGCACCACCATGTTTAACTAGGCATTACTTATATATTTTCATACTATCAAACAATTGCGGCTTTCTCTAAAAAGTAGTCAAAGGAATCGATAATGGCCGAGCAAGAGAGGGTAGTAATTCCTTTTAGGGCATTGTGCCACTACAAGAGTGCACACTGTTTAGAAATCCACACGCCACAAATTTCGAGAATAACGAACCGGTTACATTCTCATCGAACAAGCAGTTTAAAAAACTAATAATAACGCACACTGCAAGAAAATGCAAGAAAATGTTATTATTTGTTTGGCTTCGATGTGGTCCGAAGATGGTGCTAATTTTAAAGAACGGTGGTTGAAGGCAAGTGGACATCATAGATATAGCTGTTCAGTACTCCTTAGTGCACAGCACTGCAATGCCACCACATGAGCATTGGGGATTACGTGCCTTACCAAAGGACGCAGTTACTGTTGGTCATAGTCAAACCACCGACCTTGTTGTTTAAAGTCCAATGCTCTAACCAATATGCCCCAATGCTCCTCACGAAACCTGTTCATGTTGCACAGCACACAGGATTGCCCAGCTTAGCAATCACACTATCATAAAGTTTGAGAATACCAATATTTTGGTAGATTTGAGGCACAACATGAGTGCGTATTTTTGGGGCCCGTAGAGCAGCACCTTGTTTATTTCTGTTCCGTAATGTTTCATGAGGTGATTTTTTTTGTCTTCCAAAATCAGCCCAACATACATTTAATAGCATGTAAAGCACCGGTGTGTAAAAATGATCTCAGGTATCAACGTACATTTGGCAAGAGTGGGGATGGGGCAACTACCCCTTGAAAAGTTTGTCTCAAAGGGAAATTTTGCATGCTTTTCATGATGCATCAGTGAGGGTCTTGTATATGAAAATGGAGAATAAAGTAACTACCGTCGGTTGTCTCCTCGTACTAATCACAACTGAGACGTCCATGACCATGCCTATGGAGGGACGTAGGTTTCGGCCGGGGCACAGATTCAGGCGACACTCTTTGAGTTTAGCCTGAACACGTGGCGTGGATCTATTTCTCCCAGTAATGACCATGCCCGGTTCTCGACCAGCCCCAGGAAGGACCTAACTTGTTACTTCGTCTGATGGTGTGTGTGTGGGGGGAGGGGGGGGGGGGCACATTGCGGATCCTCTCAACCTTGCCTTCACCAATCTTGTGATTGAGAAACTTGATGGTCCTAAGCCCTATCTGACATGGTGGGAGTTTCACTGTGACCTCCGTCTTCTCGAGTCCCTTAAACAGCACCCTAAGATCTGCCATATACTCTATACTCTGCCATATACTCTGCCCATGTCTTTGTTTTAGAGATGATGTCGTCCACATAGTTGGCCAAGTTCGAAGTTGGTCAACAGCTTCCGTATCGTCCTATTAAAAGTGGCATCAGTGTTTACCATCCCAAAAGGGAGCTTACAGAACTTGTAACAGCCGTCCGGAGTTGTAAATGCAGTCATGTGTCCATCTTCTGATATGACTGAGGCCTGTCAGTAGCCCTTGCTCAATTCAACCTTACTGAAATACTTGGCCTGCCAGTAGGTCGTTCATGTTTCCCATGAGTTCATTTTCAAACTTTGCTATGTCGTTGAGTCGTCTAAAGTCAATACAAAATCATAAACAATTGTCCTTCTTAACTAAAACAAGGGGAAATTGGAATGTTCGATGACTCCCACCTCCAACATTTTCTCTACCTCCTCCCTCATTTTGGTCGGTGGGCAATAAGACGGTTACCTTCTGACCTTCCTCAAACTTCCTCTGCTTCGTTCTGCGGTCACAGTGGTTTTTACGTAGACTCTCACGTGCCAGTGGAATCTTTCTGTCAGCTTGTTTCGGAGGCCCAACACATTTTGGTATGCATAACGTACTGGAGTTGTATCCTCCTCTGTCCAAAGGTCATTGAGTACTTGCAATGTGCCTCTCACTGTTCGGTTGTAAAGTAGCTCGAATGGAGAGAACCATGTGCTCGCCTGGGGAATTCCCTCGCGTCAAATAGAACTCTGGTAGATACCAATTCCTTGGGCCTCTCCTGACACATTTTTAAGCATCGCCTTTAGACTCTCATCGATCCTGCCCCATTGCTTTTGGGGTTGTAGGGGATGGTGAATAGTTGTTTAAACGCAACCAAACGGCACACCTCTTCCAACATCCCAGAGGTGAATTGGGACCTCTGATCTGTCAGAGTTTCCTTTGGGAAACCCAACCTGCTGAACATCTCGAGCAAAACTTCAATCTAAAATTTGGGAAGAGCGATTGCTTCGGGGTACCTTGTGGTATAATCCGCAGCTGTCAGAATATACCTATTTCCCATTTACCTTTCCGACACGTGTGTAAATCGGACCGACTAAGTTCACCCTTACCCTGTCAAACGGTTCGTTCATTAGAGGCATTTCCCCTAACGGAACCCCGGGGAGGTTACCTTTGGGCGCAGTCTTCTAGCATACGTTGCAAGACTGACAACATTTTGCGACGTCCCCTATAATGTCAATCCAATGGATAATGGATGTGATGCGGTCGACCAGCGTCCTCGACCCCAGGTGCCCTCCCACTAGCGATTCATGCGCTAGGGTCATCACCTGCTTCGGATACTTCTCCGGAGCCAATTTTTCACCTCGCTGTTCGACCTACCCTCCTGTTCTTCATACATCGGATATAGAACCTTACCCCTTGTAGCTACTGGCTCACTACTGTTCGCCAACTCCCAAACCTTCTCAAATGTGGAGTCCTTCTTTTGTGCATACATACGGTCTTCCACGTGGACGTTTTCAGTTGTCTCCCCAGATAGCTTTCCCCTCGCAGCTTGTGACCACCGCAGACGCCTCCTCAGGTGAGTCACAGATGGGTGCCTCTATACACATGGCCTCCACTTCGCCAATGACGGATGGGCTGTCCACCCCGACCCGCGCAAGGGGGAACCTCCTCGCCATTCCATCTATGAGTACACACATGTGATCGTGTCCAATCAGTTGTTTGTCACAGACGAGTGCCCGCTTGACAGCCACGCTACTGCACCCCGTGTCTCATAACCCACCCCATAAACCCCAGACATACTGGCATCTCTCCCTTTTCCTGATCGGATGGGTATTCCTCCCCTTCCAACCTAAGATGTCCAACGTCTTTACACCGCCGCAGTGGGTTCTCTTCGGGCCCAATTCTTTGGCACAGTGCGACCGCTCATCTCTTCCCAGTGGACTGATTGGCATTTGTCCAGTTTTTCGGGGATGGGTCTCTCCTCCCATTCTTGCTGGACTCCAACCATAGCCTTCTGCTAACAGTTCCGGTCCAGGTGCCCCTTCTTGTCACAAATGTAGCAAGTTAACGCCTTGAATCGCGACCCGGTGGGCCACAGCCCGAATCTGTGTTGGGCTCTTACAGGTGCCTTTGCAACCACGTTACCCCCACGCCTGCCCTGCCAACTTTGTGTCAGACTTTCCCCATTAGCCTCGAAATACTGCTCGGTCACCCTAGTCATTTCTTCCACCATACCCTGCTTCTTCTCCTCAAAAGGCAATGCCATCTCGAGGGTCCACGACAACACAAATTGCTCCCTGATAAGTAGGTCCTTCAAGGAGGGAAATGACTCTTCATCTCCCAATAGTTTGACGCAACTGTCGAAATGACACAACCTAGTACACACTTACACCCTCCCCAGCCTCACACTTTCTGAATTTCATCCTGACCCCCTCCTCGGTGAGCTGGTACCTATTGAGGATAGCTTTTTTCAGCTCACCGTAATCATTAGCTTGGGTAGGAGACATGCTCACAAAATCTGGTAGCGATTTGCCTGTTAGCAGCGAAAGAAGACTGAAGCCCCCCCCCCCCCCCCCCCGTCCCAGGCGTCATCGGGCCAACCCCGAGTCGAAGCAAACCTTTCGAACCTCTGTAAGCAAGTGTCAATGTCTTCAGTCTGTTCATGGAACTCGTGTAACTGGGGATAAGGTGCCTTCACGTTTCCCCCAGGATTTTCTCCACCCAGTCTACCATTAGCTTCAGGTAACCGTGCCCATGCCCTCAAAATTTCCATTTCCCTCTCGTGTTGCCTTCCAGCTTCCTCGACAGCCTTCTCAGCTTCCTTACGTGCCCTTTCAGCTTCATCAAGCGCCTTTTCGGACCTTTCGCGCCCAACCTGAATATCTTTCTCTCGCTGTGCAACTCTTACTGCTGCATCTCTCTCTACTCCATTTCACGCTCTAACGCAGCTTCTCTTTCAGCTCTTTCTCGCTCTAACGAAGCTTCTCCTTCAGCTCTATCAAACTCTTTCTCACGTTCGGCCAGACTCCTCGCGATCCAACGTAACCCAACGCTCTAACATGCTTTTGCTCTTCTTTTACAATTTTAATTTTTTGTAATTCACAACCTGTAAAGCACAATAGCTCGCCCATACTAATTAGCTTTTCCAAGCTTGGGGTATCCATTTCTGAAATTTATCACTGAAAATTTCACACAAAAATATTTTTGACTTAAAGGGTTAATTATTCCTTTACCTACAATGCATCCTATTCTTCTGCTAGAATTTCCACCACTGTTATGTTCGATTTCGCCGATCGAATTGAAGAGCTAATTTAACCAAATATTACCCACTAAACCACTTTTTAAAACTACAAAAAAAGTATTGAGGCAACCTGTATGAATATGAAAACCGAAATGTAGTAAAATTAACATTGAGTGATCCTGTTGATTTTTAACTTTTTAATATTTACCTGATTCGGGAACCGGGCGTGATTGTTGCCAAGAGACATTGATTAACGTCGTGTATTCGACCAAGACTCAAGGAGTGTCACCTGAATCGGTGCTTGAACGTATCTCTCATCGATTCGAACCCGCCTGTTTCGTTTTTGTTGGGGGTGTTTCTTATCCTAAAGAGGTCAGTGACATTTCACCAAAAAGCACAATTAACAGGGCTTCACTGAAAATAACAATTTTAATACATTTAAAAAAATATAGTAACTTGTGACTTAATTACATCGAATCCAATGAATGGAACACAAAATGTAATCACACCCCACCCACACAGGTTTTGAGTCACTTTGCGGGCCCTTGTTTTCTGTTTTCGTTGGTTGATTCTTCCTAGTCACTGGTGTTTGATCTTCTCGGCTCAATGTTGTGTCTCTGGACTCAGATCGCTTTTTCACAAACATGTAACGGAATGTCGCACGAACATGTAACGGAATGTCGCAGAGTCCATGTAACGGAATGTAGCAAGGCCACTAAAGCATTGTCACTTTACTGGACGCCTTTACTCTTACAGCTGCTACTTCGAGGGTTAGCTGTTTCACTCTAGCTACCTAAGTCTAATTTTTATACATGCAAAGCCCACTCTGTACACGTGTGGCTTGCCTTGTATAACAGGCAGTACCGTCTACATGAATGCCAATATTCGTGAGCTCCCGGAGCTTGTACTATCTATTTAGATCCTCCACTCTTAGATGGCCACCGACTTGGCCCGCGACTGTTCCTGCTCTAAATATGAGCTCTGTGACCCCCCTACATTATATCGAGCCTATAATTTCGCAACGATGCGGCATCTCCTCTAACCTATAGCATGGACATATGCAGCGCTTTGTCTACGGCCCACAGTCTTACATGCCCTGAGACTAGAATGAACTTTTTTAGAAAACACCCGACGCATATACGATTGCTAGGACACTTCCCAGAGCTACGTAGTTAGGTTTTCAATTGGAGGTGGGAGGGTGGGGGGAGGCGGTGTAGATCTATGAAAAATCCATCTAGGAGTGGATGATTAAAGGGGTCCCCCTCACTCCATCCCATCTCACCCACCACATTTTTCAAAAGGCTGACTCCGAATGACTGTACTGAGAGATTTTAGGCATTCTCAGAACATTTCCAAGAATTTTAAATGGCTGCAGTTAAATATCTATGCACATAATTTGAGGTTTTAAGACAGCACAAAATGTCATCTTCTTGTGGTACAGCAGTCTGCAAGTAGGCCCTATTTGGCTCCATTAGGCATTGTGTCAATTACATGAATGTGCATGTATGGAGAATGCTGAAAAAATCAGTATTCAACCAATAATTTATTAATTAATCATATCAAATATGAGTAGTGAATTAGCTAACTAACTCAGCCTTTTTGTCACAATATGTGTGAGATAATAATTGAATAATACCAAATACAAATCAAAATTTTCAGTCTGGCTATATTCGTCTTTCATTAGAATGCAGAGCCATAGAAAACTCAACTTTGGTTGTAACTTAAAAAAATTCAGGATACGACCTCACAGGTGGAGGGATGAGGCACATTTTGGGTCCTAAAGTATACTGTAGTCTGTAAGTGCATTGCAGGTAGGTCCCATACTGTGCCCTGTGTACTGGCTTCATAAATCATCTGCACTGCTTATGACTATTGAGCGTACCAAATTAACCAATTTGTTTGCATTTCTGTTATAATTTAAGAAACGGTTTGCTAAATGCTTGTTACAACATAAAAGTTTGAGGTTAGACATAGAAGGGAACAAAACACGCAACATGACCACCGTTGGTGAATTAACTTTGGAACCGCTGAGTAGTCGGAAAATCTTGCGTTGTTGGATCAGAATCTGTGGAAGCTGCGGGTGGGAATTTTCATGGAAATGTAATGCCACATTCGGAAAAAACCTCCGTCCCTACAATGCTTCGAATTTCCAACTGTTGGAATTTTTGCCTGAAAAATGTCCAACTATCTGAATATTTGGACAAATATTGGGGGTGGGAGTAGACGACCTCTCCTTCTCCCAAAAGAGTCAATTAGCTCGATGTTCCTAAAATGAACAGTAGGGGTATTGGTAACCACAGTTGTGTTGTGCGGACACCCCTAATATGAACACTTCAGGGGCCACAAAGCCCACAAAAATGGTACCGAAATGTTTTTGCTATATGGGCTATTATCATTTTTTCTGGATATTTTTTTAGAGAAAGGGGCAATCTCCTCGCTATTCTCAAATTCCATAGATGTGCCTTTGGAAACATGGTGGTGCTCTGCAGGGCCCCAAAATATGCACCCCTTTTGTGCCATTAGGAACCAAAAAGGGGTTCTGCCATTTTTGGATATACAATCTTTTATGGGTTTGATTAAAATCTTGTTTGTGAAAGAGTCAATTAGCCCGGTATTTCCGAACTAAATAGTAGGTGTTTTGCTAACGACAGTGGTTCTGTTCGGACACTCCCACCACCCCCCCCCCCACCCCACCCCCAATTTTGCACCCTTCCGGGTCCACAAAGCATCCCCAAAAAGGAAGGGAAATGTTTCTATCAGTTCTTCTGACTGTTCGTTGGCGAAAGGTGCAATCTACTTGGTATTCTCCAGATTCAAAGAAGGTGCCCTTGAAGCATACTGGTGCCCGGCGGGCCCCCAAAATATGCACCACTTTTGTTCCATAAGGCCCCCCAAAAGAGTTATGCAGTTTTATGCTTTATAGACTAATATCAGTGTATGTGAAATCCTGTTAATGAAAGGGTCAATTCACTCGGTAATCCAGAAATAAACAGTAGGTGTCTTGCTAACCACAGTGGTTCTGTGCGGGCCCCTCAAATTTTCCTCCCTTCTGGGCCCACAAAGCGACCCAAAAAAGGAAGGGAAATGCTTTTGTTATGTGGGCTGTTATCAGTTTTTCACGCTGTTCGTTATCGAATAGGGCAATCTGCTTGGTATTCTCCAAATTTACAGAAGCTGCCTTGAGAAGCATAGTGGTGCTCTGCAGGCCTCCCAAAATATGCACCACTTTTGTTCCATAAGGCTCCCAAAAAGGGTTCTGTAGATTTATGGTTTATAGTCTGTTATCGGTTTGTGTAAAATCTTGTTAATGAAAGGGTCAATTAGCTCGGTATTTTAGAAATAAACAGTAGCTGTGTTGCTGACCAAAGGGATTCTCTGCGGGCCCCCCAAATTTTGCAACCTTCTGAGCCCTCAAAGCCACCCAAAAAAGGAAGGAACATGTTTTTGTTATATGGGCTATTATCAATTCTTCTCGCTGTTCTTTCGCGAATGGGGCAATCTGCTTGGTATTCTCCAAATTTATAGAAGATGCCTTGGCAAGTATAGTGGTGCTCTGCGGGCCCCCCAAAATATGCACCACTTTTGTTCCTTAAGATTCCCAAAAAGTGTTCTGTAGTTTTATGCTTTATAGTCTATTATCGGTTTGTTTGAAATCCTGTTAATGAAAGGTCCAATTAGCTCGGTATTCCAGAAATAAACAGTAGGTGTCTTGCTAACCACAGTGGTTCTGTGCGGCCCCCCCCCCCCCAATTTTGCGCCCTTCTGGGTCCATAAAGCGACCCCAAAAATGAAGGGAAGTGTTTTTGTTATATGAGTTAATATCAGTTTTTCTCGCTGTTCGTTAATTTTTGTTTGAACGGATGAGTTGTTAGAGTTACTTCCCTCGAACCTAACCTAAAAAAAACATTTTTCAAGCACTTCTTAGTATGGTGCATCGAATTTTAATTTTGTTTGGATGAATGAGTTGTTACATAGTTACTTCCCTCTGCTTGGTATTCACCAAATTTACAGAAGATGCCTTGGGAAGCAGAGTGGTGCTCTGCGGGCCCCCCAATATATGCACCACTTTTGTTCCATATGGCTCCCAAAAAGGGTTCTGTAGTTTTATGCTTTGTAGTCTATTATCAGTTTGTGTGAAATCTTGTTATCGAAAGGGCCAATTAGCTCGGTATTCCAGAAATAAACAGTAGGTGTCTTACTGACCACAGTAGTTCTCTGCGGGCCCCCCGAATTTTGCACCCTTCTGGGTCCCCAAAGCGACCCAAAAAAGGAAGGGAAATGTTTTTCTAAAATGGGCTATTATCAATTTTTCTCGCTGTTCTTTCGTGAATGGGGCAATCTGCTTCGTATTCTTCAAATTTATAGAAGATGCCTTGGCAAGTATAGTGGTGCTCTGCGGGCCCCCCAAAATATGCACCACTTTTGTTCCATAAGGCTCCCAAGAAGGGTTCTGTAGTTTTCTGCTTTATAGTATTTTATCGGTTTGTGTGAAATCTTGTTAATGAAAGGTCCTATTATCTCCGTATTCCATAAATAAACAGTAGGTGTCTTGCTGACCACAGTGGTTCAGTGCGGGTCCCCCAAATTTTGCACCCTTCTGGGTCCACAAAGCGACCCAAAAAAGGATGGGAAATGTTTTTGTTATATCGCCTAATATGAATTTTTCTCGTTGTTCGTTCTTGGAAGGGGCAATCTACTTGGTATTCTCCAAATCTATAGAAGATGCCTTGGCAAGTATAGTGGTGCTCTGCGGGCCCCCCAAAATATGCACCACTTTTGTTCCATAAGGCTCCCAAAAAGTGTTCTGTAGTTTTATGCTTTATAGCCTATTATCGGTTTGTGTGAAATCTTGTTAATGAAGGGGTCAATTAGCTCGGTATTCCAGAAATAAACAGTAGGTGTCTTGCCAACCACTGTGGTTCTGTGCGGGGCCCCCAAATTTTGCGCCCTTCTGGGTCCACAAAGCGACCCAAAAAAAGAAGGGAAGTGTTTTTGTTATATGAGCTAATATCACTTTTTCTCGCTGTTCGTTAGCGAATGGGGCAATCTGCTTGGTATTCTCCAAATTTACAGAAGATGCCTTGGGAAGCAGAGTGGTGCTCTGCGGGCCCCCCAATATATGCACCACTTTTGTTCCATAAGGCTCCCAAAAAGGGTTCTGTAGTTTTATGCTTTGTAGTCTATTATCAGTTTGTGTGAAATCTTGTTAACGAAAGGGCCAATTAGCTCGGTATTCCAGAAATGAACAGTAGGTCTCTTGCTGACCACAGTGGTTCTGTGCGGGCCCCCCGAATTTTGCACCCTTCTAGGTCCCCAAAGCGACCCAAGAAAGGAAGGGAAATGTTTTTCTAAAATGGGCTATTATCAATTTTTCTCGCTGTTCTTTCGCGAATGGGGCAATCTGCTTGGTATTCTTCAAATTTATAGAAGATGCCTTGGCACATATAGTGGTGTTCTGCGGGCCCCCCAAAATATGCACCACTTTTGTTCCATAAGGCTCCCAAGAAGGGTTCTGTAGTTTTATGCCTTATAGTCTATTATCGGTTTGTGTGAAATCTTGTTAATGAAAGGTCCAATTATCTCCGTCTTCCATAAATAAACAGTAGGTGTCTTGCTGACCACAGTGGTTCAGTGCGAGTCCCCCAAATTTTGCACCCTTCTGGGTCCACAAAGCGACCCAAAAAAGGATGGGAAATGTTTTTGTTATATGGCCTAATATGAATTTTTCTCGTTGTTTGTTCGTGAATGGGGCAGTCTACTTGGTATTCTCCAAATCTATAGAAGATGCCTTGGCAAGTATAGTGGTGCTCTGCGGGCCCCCCAAAATATGCACCACTTTTGTTCCATAAGGCTCCCAAAAAGGGTTTTGTAGTTTTATGATTTATAGCCTATTATCGGTTTGTGTGAAATCTTGTTAATGAAGGGGTCAATTAGCTCGGTATTCCAGAAATAAACAGTAGGTGTCTTGCCAACCACAGTGGTTCTCTGCGGGCCCCCCGAATTTTGCGCCCTTCTGGGTCCACAAAACGACCCAAAAAAGGAAGGGAAGTGTTTTTGTTATATGAGCTAATATCAGTTTTTCTCGCTGTTCGTTAGCTAATGGGGCAATCTGCTTGGTATTCTCTAAATTTACAGAAGATGCCTTGGGAAGCAGAGTTGTGTTCTGCGGGCCCCCCAATATATGCACCACTTTTGTTCCATAAGGCTCCCAAAAAGGGTTCTGTAGTTTTATGCTTTGTAGTCTATTATCGGTTTGTGTGAAATCTTGTTAACGAAAGGGCCAATTAGCTCGGTATTCCAGAAATAAACAGTAGGGGTCTTGCTGACCACAGTGGTTCTGTGCGGGCCCCCCGAATTTTGCACCCTTCTGGGTCCCAAAAGCGACCCAAAAACGGAAGGGAAATGTTTTTCTAAAATGGGCTATTATCAATTTTTCTCGCTGTTCTTTCCTGAATGGGGCAATCTGCTTCGTATTCTTCAAATTTATAGAAGATGCCTTGGCAAGTATAGTGGTGCTCTGCGAGCCCCCCAAAATATGCACCAATTTTGTTCCATAAGGCTCCCAAGAAGGGTTCTGTAGTTTTCTGCTTTATAGTCTTTTATCGGTTTGTGTGAAATCTTGTTAATGAAAGGTCCTATTATCTCCGTATTCCATAAATAAACAGTAGGTGTCTTGCTGACCACAGTGGTTCAGTGCGGGTCCCCCAAATTTTGCACCCTTCTGGGTCCACAAAGCGACCCAAAAAAGGATGGGAAATGTTTTTGTTATATGGCCTAATATGAATTTTTCTCGTTGTTCCTTCTTGAAAGGGGCAATCTACTTGGTATTCTCCAAATCTATAGAAGATGCCTTGGCAAGTATAGTGGTGCTCGGCGGGCCCCCAAAAATATGCACCACTTTTGTTCCATAAGGCTCCCAAAAAGTGTTCTGTAGTTTTATGCTTTATAGCCTATTATCGGTTTGTGTGAAATCTTGTTAATGAAGGGGTCAATTAGCTCGGTATTCCAGAAATAAACGGTAGGTGTCTTGCCAACCACTGTGGTTCTGTGCGGGGCCCCCAAATTTTGCGCCCTTCTGGGTCCCCAAAGCGACCCAAAAAAGGAAGGGAAGTGTTTTTGTTATATGAGCTAATATCAGTTTTTCTCGCTGTTCGTTAGCGAATGGGGTAATCTGCTTGGTATTCTCCAAATTTACAGAAGATGCCTTGGGAAGCAGAGTGGTGCTCTGCGGGCCCCCCAATATATGCACCACTTTTGTTCCATAAGGCTCCCAAAAAGGGTTCTGTAGTTTTATGCTTTGTAGTCTATTATCAGTTTATGTGAAATCTTGTTAACGAAAGGGCCAATTAGCTCGGTATTCCAGAAATGAACAGTAGGTGTCTTGCTGACCACAGTGGTTCTGTGCGGGCCCCCCGAATTTTGCACCCTTCTAGGTCCCCGAAGCGACCCAAAAAAGGAAGGGAAATGTTTTTCTAAAATGGGCTATTATCAATTTTTCTCGCTGTTCTTTCGCGAATGGGGCAATCTGCTTGGTATTCTTCAAATTTATAGAAGATGCCTTGGCACGTATAGTGGTGTTCTGCGGGCCCCCCAAAATATGCACCACTTTTGTTCCATAAGGCTCCCAAGAAGGGTTCTGTAGTTTTATGCCTTATAGTCTATTATCGGTTTGTGTGAAATCTTGTTAATGAAAGGTCCAATTATCTCCGTATTCCATAAATAAACAGTAGAAGTCTTGCTGACCACAGTGGTTCAGTGCGAGTCCCCCAAATTTTGCACCCTTCTGGGTCCACAAAGCGACCCAAAAAAGGATGGGAAATGTTTTTGTTATATGGCCTAATATGAATTTTTCTCGTTGTTTGTTCGTGAATGGGGCAGTCTACTTGGTATTCTCCAAATCTATAGAAGATGCCTTGGCAAGTATAGTGGTGCTCTGCGGGCCCCCCAAAATATGCACCACTTTTGTTCCATAAGGCTCCCAAAAAGGGTTTTGTAGTTTTATGCTTTATAGCCTATTATCGGTTTGTGTGAAATCTTGTTAATGAAGGGGTCAATTAGCTCGGTATTCCAGAAATAAACAGTAGGTGTCTTGCCAACCACAGTGGTTCTGTGCGGGCCCCCCAAATTTTGCGCCCTTCTGGGTCCACAAAGCGACCCAAAAAAGGAAGGGAAGTGTTTTTGTTATATGAGCTAATATCAGTTTTTCTCGCTGTTCGTTAGCTAATGGGGCAATCTGCTTGGTATTCTCTAAATTTACAGAAGATGCCTTGGGAAGCAGAGTTGTGTTCTGCGGGCCCCCCAATATATGCACCACTTTTGTTCCATAAGGCTCCCAAAAAGGGTTCTGTAGTTTTATGCTTTGTAGTCTATTATCGGTTTGTGTGAAATCTTGTTAACGAAAGGGCCAATTAGCTCGGTATTCCAGAAATAAACAGTAGGTGTCTTGCTGACCACAGTGGTTCTCTGCGGGCCTCCCAACTTTTGCACCCTTCTGGGCTCACAGAGCGACCCAAAGAAGGAAGGGAAATGTTTTTGTTATGTGGGCTTTTATCAGTTTTTCTGGCTGTTCGTTAGTGAATTGGGCAATCTGCTTGGTATTTTCCAAATTTACAGAAGGTGCCTTGGGAAGCATAGTGGTGCTCTGCGGGCCCTCCAAAATATGCACCACTTTTGTTCCATAAGGCTCCCAAAAAGGGTTCTGTAGTTATATACTTTATAGTCTATTATCGGTTTGTGTGAAATCTTGTTAACGAAAGGGCCAATTAGCTCGGTATTCCAGAAATAAACAGTAGGTGTCTTGCTGACCACAGTGGTTCTGTGCGGGACCCCCAAATTTTGCGCCCTTCTGGGTCCCCAAAGCGACCCAAAAAAAGAAGGGAAATGTTTTTCTTATATGTGCTATTATCAATTTTTCTAGCTGTTCTTTCGCGAAAGGGGCAATCTGCTTGGTATTCTCCAAATTTATAAAAGATGCCTTGGCAAGCATAGTGGTGCTCTGCGGCCCCCTGAAATATGCACCACTTTTGTTCCATTAGGCTCCCAAAAAGGGTTCTGTAGTTTTACGCTTTGTAGTCTATTATCGGTTTGTGTGAAATCTTGTTAATCAAAAGGTCAATTAGCCCGGTTTTCCAGAAATAAACAGTAGGTGTCTTGCTAACCACAGTGGTTCTGTGTGGGCCCCCCAAATTTTGCACCCTTCTGGGGTCACTAAACGACCCAAAAAAGGAGGGGAAATGTTTTTTCATGTGGGCTTTTATCAGTTTTTCTGGCTCTTCGTTAGCGAAAGGCGCAATATGCTTGGTATTCTCCAGATCTATAGAAGATGTCTTGGCAAGTATAGTGGTGCTCTGCTGGCCTCCCAAAATATGCACCACTTTTGTTCCATATGGCTCCGAAAAAGGGTTTTGTAGAATTATGCTTTAAAGTCTCTTATCAGTTTGTGTGAAATCTTTTTAATGAAGGGATCAATTAGCTCGGTATTCCAGAAATAAACAGTAGGTGTCTTGCCAACCACAGTGGTTCTGTGCGGGCCCCCAAAATTTTGCGCCCTTCTGGGTCCACAAAGCAACCCAAAAAAGGATGGGAAGTGTTTTTGTTATATGAGCTAATACAAGTTTTTCTCGCTGTTCATTAGCGAATGGGGCAATCTGCTTGGTATTCTCCAAATTTACAGAAGATGCCTTGGGAAGCAGAGTGGTGCTCTGCGGGCTCCCCAATATATGCACCACTTTTGTTCCATAAGGCTCCCAAAAAGGGTTCTGTAGTTTTATGCTTTGCAGTCTATTATCAGTTTGTGTGAAATCTTGTTAACGAAAGGGCCAATTAGCTCGGTATTCCAGAAATAAACAGTAGGTGTCTTGCTGACCACAGTGGTTCTGTGCGGGCCCCCCGAATTTTGCACCCTTCTGGGTCCCCAAAGCGACCCAAAAAGGGAAATGTTTTTCTAAAATGGGCTATTGTCAATTTTTCTCGCTGTTCTTTCGCGAATGGGGCAATCTACTTGGTATTTTCCAAATCTATAGAAGATGCCTTGGCAAGTATAGTGGTGCTCTGCGGCCCCCCCCCCCCCCCAAAATATGCATCACTTTTGTTCCATAAGGCTCCCAAAAAGGGTTTTGTAGTTTTATGCTTTATAGCCTATTATCGGTTTGTGTGAAATCTTGTCAATGAAGGGGTCAATTAGCTCGGTATTCCAGATTTAAACAGTAGGTGTCTTGCCAACCACAGTGGTTATGTGCGGGCCCCCCAAATTTTGCGCCCTTCTGGGACCACAAAGCGACCCAAAAAAGGAAGGGAAGTGTTTTTCTTATATGAGCTAATATCAGTTTTTCTCGCTGTTCGTTAGCGAATGGGGCAATCTGCTTGGTCTTCTCTAAATTTACAGAAGATGCCTTGGGAAGCAGAGTGGCGTTCTGCGGGCCCCCCAATATATGCACCACTTTTGTTCCATAAGGCTCCCAAAAAGGGTTATGTAGTTTTATGCTTTGTAGTCTATTATCGGTTTGTGTGAAATCTTGTTAACGAAAGGGCCAATTAGCTCGGTATTCCAGAAATAAATAGTAGGTGTCTTGCTGACCACAGTGGTTCTCTGCGGGCCCCCCAAATTTGGCACCCTTCTGGGCTCACAGAGCGACCCAAAAAAGGAAGGGAAATGTTTTTGTTATGTGGGCTTTTATCTGTTTTTCTGGCTGTTCGTTAGTGAATTGGGCAATCTGCTTGGTATTTTCCAAATTTACAGAAGGTGCCTTGGGAAGCATAGTGGTGCTCTGCGGGCCCTCCAAAATATGCACCACTTTTGTTCCATAAGGCTCCCAAAAAGGGTTCTGTAGTTTTATGCTTTATAGTCTATTATCGGTTTGTGTGAAATCTTGTTAACGAAAGGGCCAATTAGCTCGGTATTCCAGAAATAAACAGTAGGTGTCTTGCTGACCACAGTGGCTCTGTGCGGGCCCCCCAAATTTTGCACCCTTCTGGGTCCCCAATGCGACCCAAAAAAGGAAGGGAAATGTTTTTCTTATGTGGGCTATTATCAATTTTTCTAGCTGTTCTTTCGCGAAAGGGGCAATCTGCTTGGTATTCTCCAAATTTATAAAAGATGCCTTGGCAAGCATATTGGTGCTCTGCGGGCACCCTGAAATATGCACCACTTTTGTTCCATAAGGCTCCCTAAAAGGGTTCTGTAGTTTTACGCTTTGTAGTCTATTATCGGTTTGTGTGAAATCTTGTTAATGAAAGGGTCAATTAGCCCGGTTTTCCAGAAATAAACAGTAGGTGTCTTGCTAACCACAGTGGTTCTGTGCGGGCCCCCAAAATTTTGCACCTTTCTGGGGTCACTAAACTACCCAAAAAAGGAGGGGAAATGTTTTTGTTATCTGGACTTTTATCAGTTTTTCTGGCTGTTCGTTAGCCAAAGGTGCAATCTGCTTGGTATTCTCCAAATCTATAGAAGATGTCTTGGCAAGAATAGTGGTGCTCTGCGGGCCCCCCAAAATATGCACCACTTTTGTTCCATAAGGCTCTGAAAAAGGGTTTTGTAGAATTATGCTTTAAAGTCTCTTATCAGTTTGTGTGAAATCTTTTTAATGAAGGGGTCAATTAGCTCGGTATTCCAGAAATAACAGTAGGTGTCTTGCCAACCACAGTGGTTCTGTGCGGGCCCCCCACATTTTGCGCCCTTCTGGGTCCACAATGCGACCCAAAAAAGGATGAGAAATGTTTTTGTTATATGAGCTAATATCAGTTTTTCTCGCTGTTCGTTAGCGAATGGGGCAATCTGCTTGGTATTCTCCAAATTTACAGAAGATGCCTTGGGAAGCAGAGTGGTGCTCTGCGGGCCCCCCAATATATGCACCACTTTTGTTCCATAAGGCTCCCAAAAAGGGTTCTGTAGTTTTTGTGCTTTGTAGTCTATTATCAGTTTGTGTGAAATCTTGTTAACGAAAGGGCCAATTAGCTCGGTATTCCAGAAATAAACAGTAGGTGTCTTGCTGACCACAGTGGTTCTGTGCGGGCCTCCCAAATTTTGTACCCCTCTGGGTCCCCAAAGCGACCCAAAAAAGGAAGGGAAATGTTTTTCTAAAATGGGCTATTATCAATTTTTCTCGCTGTTCTTTCGCGAATGGGGCAATCTGCTTGGTATTCTCCAAATTTATAGAAGATGCCTTGGCAAGTATAGTGGTGCTCTGCGGGCCCCCCAAAATATGCACCACTTTTGTTCCATAAGGCTCCCAAAAAGGGTTCTGTAGTTTTATGCTTTATAGTCTATTATCGGTTTGTGTGAAATCTTGATAATGAAAGGTCCAATTAGCTCCGTATTCCAGAAATAAACAGTAGGTGTCTTGCTGACCACAGCGGTTCAGTGCGGGCCCCCCAAATTTTGCACCCTTCTGGGTCCACAAAGCGACCCAAAAAAGGATGGGAAATGTTTTTTCTTATATGGGCTAATATTAATTTTTCTCGTTGTTCCTTCGTGAATGGGGCAATCTACTTGGTATTCTCCAAATCTATAGAAGATGCCTTGGCAAGTATAGTGGCGCTCTGCGGGCCTTCCAAAATATGCACCACTTTTGTTCCATTAGGCTCCGAAAAAAGGGTTTTGTAGTTTTATGCTTTATAGACTATTATCGGTTTGTGTGAAATCTTGTTAATGAAGGGGTCAATTAGCTCGGTATTCCAGAAATAAACAATAGGTGTCTTGCCAACCACAGTGGTTCTGTGCGGGCCCCCCAAATTTTGCGCCCTTCTGGGTCCACAAAGCGACCCAAAAAAAAGAAGAGAAGTGTTTTTGTTATATGAGCTAATATCAGTTTTTCTTGCTGTTCGTTAGCGAATGGGGCAATCTGCTTGGTATTCTCCAAATTTACAGAAGATGCCTTGGGAAGCAGAGTGGTGCTCTGCGGGCCCCCCAATATATGCACCACTTTTGTTCCATAAGGCTCCCAAAGAGTGTTCTGTAATTTTATGCTTTGTAGTCTATTATCGGTTTCTGTGAAATCTTGTTAACGAAAGGGCAAATTAGCTCGGTATTCCAGAAATAAACAGTAGGTGTCTTGCTGACCACAGTGGTTCTCTGCGGGCCCCCCAAATTTTGCACCCTTCTGGGCTCACAAAGCGACCCAAAAAAGGAAGGGAAATGTTTTTGTTATGTGGGCTTTTATCAGTTTTTCTTTCTGTTCGTTAGTGAATTGGGCAATCTGCTTGGTATTTTCCAAATTTACAGAAGGTGCCTTGGGAAGAATAGTGGTGCTCTGCGGGCCCTCCAAAATATGCCACACTTTTGTTCCATAAAGCTCAGAAAAAGGGTTCTGTAGTTTTATGCTTTATAGTCTATTATCGGTTTGTGTGAAATCTTAACGAGAGGGCCAATTAGCTCTGTATTCCAGAAATAAACGGTAGGTGTCTTGCTGACCACAGTGGTTCTGTGCGAGCCCCCCCCCCCCCCAAATTTTGCACCCTTCTGGGTCCCCAAAGCGACCCAAAAAAGGAAGGGAAATGTTTTTCTTATATGGGCTATTATCAATTTTTCTCGCTGTTCTTTCGCAAAAGGGGCAATCTGCTTTGTATTCTCCAAATTTATAGAAGATGCCTTGGCAAGCATAGTGGTGCTCTGCGGGCCCCCTGATATATGCACCACTTTTGTTCTATAAGGCTCCCAAAAAGGTTTCTGTAGTTTTACGCTTTGTAGTCTATTATCGGTTTGTGTGAAATCTTGTTAATGAAAGGGTCAATTAGCCCGGTATTCCAGAAATAAACAGTAGGTGTCTTGCTAACCACAGTGGTTCTGTGCGGGCCCCCCAAATTTTGCATCCTTCTGGGTCCACAAAGCGACCCAAAAAGGGATGGAAAATGTTTTTGTTATATGGTCTAATATGAATTTTTCTCGTTGTTCGTTCGTGAATGGGGCAATCTACTTGGTATTCTCCAAATCTATAGAAGATGCCTTGGCAAGTATAGTGGTGCTCTGCGGGCCCCCCAAAATATGTACCACTTTTGTTCCATAAGGCTCCGAAAAAGTGTTTTGTAGTTTTATGCCCTATAGTCTATTATCGGTTTGTGTGAAATCTTGTTAATGAAAGGGTTAATTAGCTCGGTATTCCAGAAATAAACAGTAGGTGTCTTGCTAACCACAGTGGTTCTGTGCGGGCCTCCCAAATTTTGCGCCCTTCTGGGTCCATAAAGCGACCCAAACAATGAAGAGAAGTGTTTTTGTTATATGAGCTAATATTAGTTTTTCTCGCTGTTCGTTAGCGAATGGGGCAATCTGCTTGGTATTCTCCAAATTTACAGAAGATTCCTTTGGAAGCAGAGTGGTGCTCTGCGGGCCCCCCAATATATGCACCACTTTTGTTCCATAAGGCTCCCAAAAAGGGTTCTGTACTTTTATGCTTTATAGTCTATTATCGATTTGTGTGAAATCTTGTTAACGAAAGGGCCAATTAGGTCGGTATTCCAGAAATAAACAGTAGGTGTCTTGCTGACCACAGTGGTTCTGTGTGGGCCCCCCAAATTTTGCGCCCTTCTGGGGTCACAAAGCGACCCAGAAAGGGAAGGGAAATGTTTTTGTTATGTGGGCTTTTTCAGTTTTAATGGCTGTTCGTTAGCGAAAGGGGCAATCTGCTTAGTATTCTCCAAATTTACAGAAGATGCATTTGGAAGCATAGTGGTGCTCTGAGGGCCCCCAAAATATGCACCACTTTTGTTCCATAAGACTCCCAATAAGTGTTCTGTAGTTTTATGCTTTATAGTCTATTATCTATTTTTGTGAAATCTTGTTAGAGAAGGGGTCAATTAGCTCGGTATTCCAAAAATAAGCAGTAGGCATCTTGCTAACCACTGTGGTTCTGTGCGGGCCCCCCAAATTTTGAACCCTTCTGGGTCCACAAAGCAACCCAAAAAAGGAAGGGAAATTGTTTTGTTATATGGGCTATTATCAGTTTTTCTGATTAAATGTTAGCAAAGGGGGCAATCTGCTTGGTGTTCTCCAGATTTATAGATAGGTCCTTGGGAAGCATGTTGGTGCTTTGCGGGCCCCCCGAAATATGTACCCATTTTGTGCCATAAAGCTCCCAAGAGGGATTCTGTGATTTTTGGATTGACAATCTATTATCGGTTTGTCTAAATAAAATCTTGTTAGAGAAAGGGTCAATTAGCTCGATATTCCCTTAATAGACAACAGGTGTCTTACTAAGCACAGTGGTACTTTGCGCCCCCCCCCCCCCCAAATTGTGCGCCCTTTCGGGTCCACAGGGCATCCCAAAAGGAATGGAAATGGCTTTGTTACTTGGGCTATTATCAGTTTGTTTTCGCTGTTCGTTAGCGAATGGGGCAATCTGCTTGGTATTCTCCAAATTTATAGATGGTGCCTTGGGAAACATAGTGGTGCTCTGCGGGCCCCTCAAAATATGCACCCCTTTTGTGCCATTAGGCTCCCAAAAAGGGTTATGTCATTTTTTTTGCTTTGTGGTCTATTATCGGTTTGTGTGAAATCGTGTCAGAGAAAGGGTCAATTAGCTCGGTATTCCCGTAATGAACAGTGTTTGGCTTGCTAGCCAACAGTTATTAGATGAACCATACACATGGAGAATTTTCTTCACACAATATATACATTACAATGGATGGCATACCATCCATCCCTCTCTACTCCCTGACTGGTGGTAATTGTGGACGGACATACAGACGGACAGAAGACGGAAGCAGGACAACTCGCAGTTAATAGCCATTAGGTGAATTATATTCGGGAAAGAAAAAAAAGAAAAAAATAATATATATATTATAATGGCTGGCATGCCACCTGCCCTCCCTGCCCTCCCTGCCATCAGGTTACTCACGGTTTATCCAATATATATATATATATATATATATATATATATATATATTATATATATATATATATATAATGAATTATACCATGTAATGCAGATGAAATCAGTGAGAATCAATCTCTTTTCCAAATTTCCTGCTTACGGTACAGAATACAGAATTCGGCACTTCTGTTATGCATTTTTTAGGATGAAAGACTCTGACGCCGATGGGGATCGAACCACTGCCTTGATGAGAGTACACTTCTGCGGCACCAATCGCCTAGCGAAACTGGACCAGCGCCATAGACCACTCGACTACCGACAAGCCCCATAAAAGGCATGCTAGCAGATCGAGCGTCCATGGAACTGGCACAGTCCACACGAAATTACTCGGTATCCCCCAGAATTAGTTTTTTACAATGAATTATACCATGTAATGCAGATGAAATCGGTGAGAATCAATCTCTTTTCCAAATTTCCTGCTTACGGTACAGAATACAGAATTCGGCACTTCTGTTATGCATTTTTTAGGATGAAAGACTCTGACGCCGATGGGGATCGAACCACTGCCTTGATGAGAGTACACTTCTGCGGCACCAATCGCCCAGCGAAACTGGACCACCGCCATAGACCACTCGACTACCGACAAGCCCCATAAAAGGCATGCTAGCAGATCGAGCGTCCATGGAACTGGCACAGTCCGCACGAAATTACTCGGTATCCCCCAGAATTAGTTTTTTACAATGAATTATACCATGTAATGCAGATGAAATCAGTGAGAATCAATCTCTTTTCCAAATTTCCTGCTTACGGTACAGAATACAGAATTCGGCACTTCTGTTATGCATTTTTTAGGATGAAAGACTCTACGCCGATGGGGATCGAACCACTGCCTTGATGAGAGTACACTTCTGCGGCACCAATCGCCTAACGAAACTGGACCAGCGCCACAGACCACTCGACTACCGACAAGCCCCATAAAAGGCATGCTAGCAGATCGAGCGTCCATGGAACTGGCACAGTCTGCACGAAATTACTCGGTATCCCCCAGAATTAGTTTTTTACAATGAATTATACCATGTAAAAAAATAGCAGAAGTGTACTCTCATCAAGGCAGTGGTTCGATCCCCATCGGCGTCAGAGTCTTTCATCCTAAAAAATGCATAACAGAAGTGCCGAATTCTGTATTCTGTACCGTAAGCAGGAAATTTGGAAAAGAGATTGATTCTCACTGATTTCATCTGCATTACATGGTATCATCCATTGTAAAAAAACTAATTCTGGGGGATACCGAGTAATTTCGAGTGGACTGTGCCAGTTCCATGGACGCTCGATCTGCTAGCATGCCTTTTATGGGGCTTGTCGGTAGTCGAGTGGTCTATGGCGCTGGTCCAGTTTCGCTAGGCGATTGGTGCCGCAGAAGTGTACTCTCATCAAGGCAGTGGTTCGATCCCCATCGGCGTCAGAGTCTTTCATCCTAAAAAATGCATAACAGAAGTGCCGAATTCTGTATTCTGTACCGTAAGCAGGAAATTTGGAAAAGAGATTGATTCTCACTGATTTCATCTGCATTACATGGTATAATTCATTGTAAAAAACTAATTCTGGGGGATGCCGAGTAATTTCGTGTGGACTGTGCCAGTTCCATGGACGCTCGATCTGCTAGCATGCCTTTTATGGGTCTTGTCGGTAGTCGAGTGGTCTATGGCGCTGGTCCAGTTTTGCTAGGCGATTGGTGCCGCAGAAGTGTACTCTCATCAAGGCAGTGGTTCGATCCCCATCGGCGTAGAGTCTTTCATCCTAAAAAATGCATAACAGAAGTGCCGAATTCTGTATTCTGTACCGTAAGCAGGAAATTTGGAAAAGAGATTGATTCTCACTGATTTCATCTGCATTATATGGTATAATTCATTGTAAAAAACTAATTCTGGGGGATACCGAGTAATTTCGTGTGGACTGTGCCAGTTCCATGGACGCTCGATCTGCTAGCATTCCTTTTATGGGGCTTGTCGGTAGTCGAGTGGTCTATGGCGCTGGTCCAGTTTCGCTAGGCGATTGGTGCCGCAGAAGTGTACTCTCATCAAGGCAGGGGTTCGATCCCCATCGGCGTCAGTCTTTCATCCTAAAAAATGCATAACAGAAGTGCCGAATTCTGTATTCTGTACCGTAAGCAGGAAATTTGGAAAAGAGATTGATTCTCACTGATTTCATCTGCATTACATGGTATAATTCATTGTAAAAAACTAATTCTGGGGGATGCCGAGTAATTTCGTGTGGACTGTGCCAGTTCCATGGACGCTCGATCTGCTAGCATGCCTTTTATGGGGCTTGTCGGTAGTCGAGTGGTCTATGGCGCTGGTCCAGTTTCGCTAGGCGATTGGTGCCGCAGAAGTGTACTCTCATCAAGGCAGTGGTTCGATCCCCATCGGCGTAGAGTCTTTCATCCTAAAAAATGCATAACAGAAGTGCCGAATTCTGTATTCTGTACCGTAAGCAGGAAATTTGGAAAAGACATTGATTCTCACTGATTTCATCTGCATTACATGGTATAATTCATTGTAAAAAACTAATTCTGGGGGATACCGAGTAATTTCGTATGGACTGTGCCAGTTCCATGGACGCTCGATCTGCTAGCATGCCTTTTATGGGGCTTGTCGGTAGTCGAGTGGTCTATGGCGCTGGTCCAGTTTCGCTAGGCGATTGGTGCCGCAGAAGTGTACTCTCATCAAGGCAGTGGTTCGATCCCCATCGGCGTCAGAGTCTTTCATCCTAAAAAATGCATAACAGAAGTGCCGAATTCTGTATTCTGTACCGTAAGCAGGAAATTTGGAAAAGAGATTGATTCTCACTGATTTCATCTGCATTACATGGTATAATTCATTGTAAAAAACTAATTCTGGGGGATACCGAGTAATTGCGTGTGGACTGTGCCAGTTCCATGGACGCTCGATCTGCTAGCATGCCTTTTATGGGGCTTGTCGGTAGTCGAGTGGTCTATGGCGCTGGTCCAGTTTCGCTAGGCGATTGGTGCCGCAGAAGTGTACTCTCATCAAGGCAGTGGTTCGATCCCCATCGGCGTCAGAGTCTTTCATCCTATATATATATATATATATATATATATATATATTATGCAAATTATGAAACTGTGGCCCAGTTTTATTTTGTTCAGCCAATCAAATTGTCAAGTTTGGAAATCGACCAATGAAATTGACGGAAGGCTTTATTTATCACTGAGTAATATGAAAACAAAATATCAAATTTTTTAAAGTGAACCAAACGGACGAGTCATATGATAAAATAAAATACTTCACTGCTAGTGATCAGTAAGTTATTCAAACACAAGAAAGACTCGAGACTTGTCTTCTGGTGCATTCATTGAACACCCCTTACATAATACCCTCTGAATGCGCCGGCCGACATGGACGCCCAATGCACGCAGACGTATCCCTCTATCGCACCCAGAACGCCGTGGAGTGCTTGAAGAGACTAAGCGCCGAGTATCTGAGTGATCACAAGTGCAGCTTGTTTCGTACCAATGTATCAATCCCTAACCACCAATCTCCCTCTGGTTTTATGTGCTGGAAAATATCCCGCAAATACATCTTGATAATGAAATAACTCGAGCCCCACTCTCAACTTTGCGTCACATACTTTTCTTTTTTGTGAGTGAGAACCATTAGATCACAGAATATTTGCAAGTACTACACGTACTTCCGGGGGGGGGGGGGGGGGTGACAGACAGGTAGACAGCCAGTCTGGCCATGACACCCCCTACAGTATACTGTTTACTAAACCTATGAATTATATTTATTTGTAACTGTTGCTGTATTTATAACCATCTATGTATACCGTGAATAAATTATCTGAATCTGAGAAATGAAACGAAAGCGATCTCCATTGAGAAAACGAAACGTCTTCGGCTTTAAACGAAAGTGTGCCGGTTTTTTGAATGTGCAACCTATCAGGAATTACGCACAAATCGGCGTTCAGCCAAACCGGTTACGACAGTGGCGACGGAACGATTTTCAAAGTGTGTGTGGAGGGGGGGGGGGGGGGCTGGATCGGGCGATGGATGGTCGTCGGTATGACGGGCCGACCAAGGAAAATTTTAAATCCAGGGTCCCAAAATCCCCATTTCCATGCATCTGAGCGGATATTTTGAGATTTTTCAGGAGATGTATTTGAAAAATTTCACACTTTGAGAGCCGTTAAAAAACGTCGGTAAAGCATACAGGTGAGGTCTATTTATCAGCTTTGGTCGTAACGACAAACAGACCTCACCTGTATGCTTTGCCAGACGTTAACAACAACTATACTGTCTGTGGATTATTTTGTCTGGGGTGGATTTGGTACTTGTATGTCTATAAGATTACGATCTATTTCAGTTAACCGATTCTTTAACAAACTGTATACATTTTAGCGTTTGCTGCTACTTACTGATCCGAAATCCTCCGAAACTGAACCAGTACGAGAGAAACATAGCTGGCAAAAATATGGGGAGGCTCTGGATCCGCCCCTTGTTTCACAAGTCATTGGTTGTGTTAAAATTTATACATACAAAAAAACATGGCCAGGCACAAAAGTGGGGGGGGGGCTGAAGAGCTCCATACCCCCACCCCACCCCACCCCCGTTCCGCCGCCTCTGTACCACAATATCCATAAGCCGGAATCTACTAATATTTTCATCAAATTCGACAAACCGCCATTCCCTAACGTCGTTCAGTCTCTCCTCAGCTTTTCCCCCATACCAAGCTTCTAGAATCTTTATTTGAGAAACCATGATCAAGTGAAAATGAAAATGCTGGAAGATAATAAATAATGGAACCTTGCTTGGGTAAAAAAATTGATGCCCCGCAGTGAGTCAATGCAGAACAAGTGCAACCCCAATCGATGGCCAGAGTTCCGCCACTTTAACATAACAAGGGCAATAACTCTTAAAGAAAAACTTGGACACATTTGGTTCGCAAAACATTCGGGACATCATCAAAAATCTGTATATTTGGGAATACATCTTGAACGGGTTTCTTTGACATGTGATCACAAGAAATGGTTACGTGATGACAATAAATTCTAAGTTCAACAAGAACAGTACCTTTGGAAAAAATACTTGGCCACAGCTGGTTCGCAATCCCATTCGTGATATTATCACCAAAATGATACATATTAAATTTGGGGAAAATATTTTAAACGGGTTTCCTTAAAATGTGATAAAAAGACATGGGGAAGGACGGATAGAAGGAATAATGAACTGCCCGGCAGAAGGACGGACGACCCACCCGATGCACGGACGGAGGATGAACAGACGGACGGACGGTCGGACGGACGGACGGACGTTCTACACCTCGCAAGGCCATCTGCGGTGGCACGGACGGACGGACGGACGGACGTTCTACCGCAGAAGTACTTGTGAGGTGATTTTAGTGTTAGGTATGGGGAAAATTTCGCAACTCACAAGTGCGTTTTTCGCACCTCACAAGTTGAAAAAAACCTCAGAAGTGGCTGGTGTACTAACGGTTTTATCCCCCAACCTCACAAGTAACGACTGTACACGGACGGTCACCTCGCAAGGTGATATGCGGTGGCCTGGACGGACGGATGGACGTTCTACCGCAGATGTACTTGTGGGGTGATTTTTAATGTTAGGTATGGGGAAAATTGCGCAACTCACAAGTAGCTTTTCGCACCTCACAAGTTAAAAAACACCTCAGAAGTGGCTGGTGTACTAACGGTTTTATCCCCAACCTCACACGTAACGACTGTACACGGACGGGCACCTCGCAAGGCCATCTGCGGTGGCCCGGACAGACGCACGCACGGACGGACGGACGGATGGTCTTAAAAATGGGAGTTGTGGCCTTAATTTTTTACGGAAAAATTGATCATTTTAATTCGTTAAAACCTCGTTTTTTCGGTAAATATTTTTTTTGGGGGGGGGGGGGGGTTGACATGGTTACATCCCCCAACGTAATGCTTGATAGTAACTAACACTAACCCTAACCCTTAATATAAACCCGGAAAAAGCGCTATTTGCTTCATAAGTCTCATATCTTAGTAATTAAGCTCATAATATATCAAATAAGCTCATAATATTTCGGTAAGCTCATAATGCCTGACCGGACAAAAAAAACTCGTAACTCCCGTAGTATAGCGCGGGCGGGCGGGCGGGCGGACGGACGGACGGACGGACGGACGGACGGACGGACGGACGGACGGACGGACGGACGGACGGACGGACGGACGGACGGACGGACGGACGGACGGACGGACGGACGGACGGACGGACGGAAGGGAGGCCGGTTGGAACCTATTCAAATGACTCCTTCCCATTTTGTGACGGAGGATAAAAATTGAGGTGACAAGTTTGAGTGAAATGTTTGCTTGACACCTAAAGTAATCTTAAAGATGCCAGTTTAGGTAAAATTGTTGAGGCCGGTTCGGGTTAGGTGGAGGCCGATTCGGGCGAGGATATTCAATGGACGGATTGGCTGGAGGTCAGCTAGTTTAGAAAAGGGAAATAACTGCAAAAATCTGCCATTGCTGATGATGAGTGTTCAATTTTTAAAATATTTTTTCATCATTATGTGTCAGATATACTTTGTTTCATTTCTTGATTGAGGCTCCTTAGTCTCTAAGTTTAGTTTACACAGTATTTATTTCAACAGCTTACATTTTAACAAAACAATAATGAAATGAAGCCAATTCAGCAGTCAACTACATGGAGTTGCTTACACAGGGCTGTTTCCAAAATGTTGTTGAACCCTGGAAATATTAACAGATAGTACAGGGAGTAATTTAAAGTCCTTTATGTAAGTGTATATTTATGTATGTAAAAAGGAGTAAATTATTTATTTATTGGGGTTTAAGGTCACATACTTATGCACAATGGCTAATCGTGACCGTGACAGTTTATGGGTGGAGGAAGCCTGAGTACCCGGAGAGAACCACCGAGCAACGACGAGCAACTGTCAGCTCAACATTCTAACTCTGTTCAAGCTCCGCTCAAGCAGGGTTACAGCGCTTGGAGACATGCGCACCATCGACGAGCAGTACGCCTAAGTACACGGCGTCATCGTGCCCCCCGTGTAGGCAACGGGGATAAAGTGCCTTGCCCAAGGACACAACGCGGGTCGTCCCGGATGGGGATCGAACTCGGGACCTCCAGCATAGAAGTCCAACAGTCTGCCACTGAGCCACCGCGCTCCCAAAAAGGAGGAAATAAAAAGAAAAATATTCAGAAACTGATGGAATGAATAGAGTGTGACGAGTGAGAAAGACGATCCAAGGCCAAAATGTGACCAGTGGTTAACTGACCTCTTGTAAGACATATTTAAAAACAATTCGTCTTGACTTCTTTCCAGGGGAGTGGGTATGGAGGAGCGGGGTGTAGTGTTACGGACCTCTCCCTGCCCTCTCCCTGAGTACATTTTGTTTTCTGCTTTGTAGACTTAGATGTCGATTCCCTCGTGTTGTTACTTAATTATCTCTTAACCCTTTACCCAACGTAACGGCAAAAACCGCCCAGCTCTATTCTCAAAAATCGCCAATTAATTTTCATTATTTTTTCATTTTTTGTCTCAAACATATAGGTTATGACCCCTCGTTGGAACGAGCTCGTCGAGCTCGTTCCAACGAGGGGTCATAACCTATGTTTTTGAGACAAAAAATGAAAAAAAATAGTTATTCAATAATTTTGTTTGCAAGTGTCGTCTGCTTTTCGTGGTAGGTAAAGGGTTAAGAGACTAGTTTGGTACTTGACCATGCGTGATAAATTTTTGTGGTAGACACTTTGGGCTGATGGGTGATCGGAGGTGCCCAGGATGGCCAATGTGGTGTACGATACGTGCAAATTAAACAAGAAGTGTGGAAACCCATGGGTCAACCGTACTTCATATATTCATCCACGAATAAATCTTCAAGAACTTGAGTTGCGAACTATAATTCCGACTGACTAATATTCCAATATGTTGCCTTCGATGAATGTTACTTGATGACGTTGGAATATTTTATCAGTCGGGATGTAGCTATCGCAATCAGGGTGAATTGTGTTTACAATGCCTCTCCTCCCCAATCGGTCATGCTCGCGACGCCCATGATATCCATTCTATTGTTTGTAATTAACCGATGGAAGGTTCATCTGCTAACCACCTGTGAGTGTGCAATACATCTAAAAATAACTCATTTAAGGGGACGTCCAACGTAAATTTGGTCAAATTTCAGGTAATTTTCTCCAGAGAAGGTCAGAAAGGAATAACCCCAACAAATTAAATATCATTTTGTTTGTAATGACACATAGATTTTGTGGAAACTAATATTTGCCATGGAACCGTTAGCATGTGGCAGAAAGCACTGCCTGAAAGTCTGCTATGGCATAAGTAAGAGATCAGATTTTATACAATATAATGCCTTAAATTTATTGAATAGTTAAATTTTGCAATTCTTCTAGTACAGACTCGGAGAAATCTTTTTATCATTCTTGCAAGGAACGGACAAGGAGACCAACTGTGATTTCGGATGCCTACATTTCAAAAGGGCTGCCATTTTTCTGGTGTTTTTTTACCTTTTATGAAGTTCACCAAGGGTCAAATCCACATAGTTCAGAAGAACAAGTATGGAGTCATGAGAGAGTGCATCAATGAAAAATGAAGAATGTCCAATGTGGCTTTTGTGAGTCTGCTGTGACCATACCACCCCTCCCCCCAATCCTGATCCATTTTTCATGAGATCTGTATCAAATTGGTAAAATAGGATGAGATTGATACACCAAAAAAGGGTAAACGCCAAACTTCCACATTTAGTATTATATGTGTCCATTTCTCGGGTTGCATGAGCGATGACAGCTGCCAAGTGTCATTTGAATGTTCAAGTGTGGCCAAAACAACCAAAATTGACCTGTCCTGCGTGCAGAATACTTTCACCAATCGGCTACACTTAGCTAGAAATCTTGGCTTCCAATTCATTTGTGTGTGTACATGATTTGGTATGCTTCATTTGTTTTGGAACTATCGCACTTCCGTAGTTGCTGTTTGGGGAGACTTGACTGTTGTTTTATCGTGATATTTAAGAACATTAATAACTGATCTGCTTACCAACACTCATTTGATTTTCGAAGGGTTATCGGCCTGAACAATATCGGAATTGTGTTGGTTATTATATTCATTTATCTAAACACTTATGACACGTTGTGGTCTCATTTCGGTAATTCGTGTGAATTTTTGTATTTATTTAAGTCTATGATGGTACGACATTTCACTATATTTGGTGAACAGGGGGAAACCTTTCTGATAATTCTCCTTGACATTGGTCTTCTTTTTTCGTAGCAGACCTCATCAAGCCTTCTTTACGTCACTAATATAGTTCGGCGACTATGAAATTACTTTTTCGTAAATGTATATACAATTGTGTGGACGGTAATGTATGTTGATGTGAATATATTTTTGTTTTCAAATATAATTTTCAACTTTTATGTTTTGATCATCGTCAAACAACCAAATAATAGTAGTTCGAATCGGTGGCGTATTAATCCCTTGCTGACACTTGCGTCACATTGCAGTTTCTGATTTCCACACCCATATAAAAAAGTACCATGGTAAATCCCAAAATACCCTGGTAATACCACGGTATTACCAGGGTATTTTGGGATTTACCATGGTTTACTATGGTACTTTTTTATAAGGGCAGCGCTACTATGGACCGTATCTGGCAATTAACACATTGTCAATTGAATATTTTCCTATGAATGCGTGAGATGTACATTACATCGCCTGCCAGATTCAAAAACAGCAGTGAAATGTTTGAAGATTTCAGATCGTGGGAAATCAAATCATTTCCCAACTTTGCCCAAAACCCACGTGATCATAGCATTATTAACAAACGTGTCGTCCAAACAGAATGAAGGGTTTGTGGTCATCCATTTACCCTGAGCGTTCTCACCACGTTGGTGAGGAAATGATAATATGCTTCCTCCGAGTTTGCAGTGTGGAGTCTTTTATTTACAACTCGGACATTAGAATTACTGATCTATTCCTTGTTAATCCCGACGATTACTTATGCGGCTGGCAATTTCTTTGTCATCAAAAGCAAAACAAAAATTTTTTTTTTACATTTCAAAAAGTGGATAAATTCGGATTTTGTATACTTTTGTCATTTTTTTGGTATATAATATGTCGTTATTCACCGCTTTAATTCGTATTTAGGGCATTGTGAAAAAAAATTTAAAAAATGCCCAAAGTTACGTTGGACGACCCCTCAGTGATGTTTTATGAAAATTATATTACTCTTTATTTACCTAACATGAAAAGCACTCGACAGTTGCAATCTATTTATTTAATGGTGTTTGAGGCCACATACTTATGCACAATGGCTAATCGTGACCGTCACAGTTTTACAGGTGGAGGAAGCCGGAGTATCCGGAGAGAAACACCGAGCATCGACGAGCAGCTGTGTCAGCTCCTCAACATTCTAACTCTGTTCAAGCTCGGATCGAGCAGTGTTACAGCGGTTTAAGACATGTGCACCATCGATGCGCACTATGCCTTAGTATATGGCGTCACCGTGCCCCTATGTAGGCAACAGGGATAAGGTGCCTTGCCCAAGGACACAACGTGGGTCGTTCCGGACGGGGATCGAACTCGGGACCTCTAGCATAGAAGTCCAACAGTCTCCCACTGAGCCACCGCGCTCCCCGACACTTGCATTAAAACTTCTTGAACAACTAACTGACCCCTCACTGGAACGAGCTCGACGGTTTTGGTCGTTCCGTCGGGTAACGGGTTAAGCTACAACAGTCGGTGTGACACAAATATACATTTTCACTGCTGTTCCTAAAGCACAATATATTAATCATCACGCCCACGCCCGAACACACAAGACCCCCCCCCCCCCCCCCCACACACACACACACACACACACACCACACACAGAGGCTTGTTTAGACGTTGTGGTGGGGGACGTACAGTACGTGGAGAGTGTATTATCACTAAATCATCCGCAGAGTGGAGATTCCACCCAGGCAATAATTGCAAATTTGTTGCAAAGCATAACCAGCACAAGCAAAGTTTCAGCCAATGGACCTCCGGGTTAAACCCGGAGGTCCATTGGCTGAAACATTGCTTGTGATTTTTGTCGATATGTACAAAATTTGAAAGTAATAGCTTGGGTGATAACTCCACTCCGCGGATGTTTTGGTTGCAGTCCACTCTCCACGTACTGTATTTTTCCTTTTGTTCTCGATAACAAACGATGACAAACAAGTTCCCACAAAATCAGGAAGATGAACCCCAGCCCATTGTTTTCTTTCTAAGGACATTGCGTAGCGTAAACAAAGGAAATCCTTGTGGGGATGCACACACTATTGTCTAGGTTCTCACAAAATCGGGAAAACAAGCCCACATACACTTTTGAGCACCTTCTGTAGCACTCATCAACATCTAAGAACCGAGGAAAATAGCATTTTTAACTGTCTATTTTTCAAATTGTTCTTCCAAGACGAACCATAGTAAGTTTACGGCGTCTCAAAAATAAATTCGTGCCTTACCCTCCCACTTTCATTGATACTCCCTCGCATCTGGGTGTATGACATGATCGCATGATGATCTATCTAGCACTGTTACACTTATTCACAAAAACAAACCAATAGAATAACGACAAAATGATGACATCCATTTAATAACTCTACTCCGTTTATTCAGAAACAACAGAATTTCATGTTTATGAAACAAAAAATCATGTACAACAAATAGTTAAGACCAAATAAAAAATGCATTTGGTTCTCGAGCAATTATTTTTTTTCAAATCAATGAGGGAGGGAGGTAGGTAGGTAAGAAGGCTTTTGTTTTAATTTCACCTTTTCTGCCTGTTAACTGGTTGAGTGCTGGAAGCCCACATTTGTACGCCATTCTCAAGTGCAGGTACCACAACTTTAGTGTTTCACATTCTTTGGGGGTGGTCCACATCATCTTTGAAGCGCATTTATTTATTCTGTATGAGTTTGCATTGTTACAGTTTATGGGAGAGTGCCAATAGGAACTCTCCCATAAATTGTAACAAGGCAAAGACATGATGACAAATTTTGGAAACCGAGAAAAATTTAGCAATCTACCATTTAATAAAAAAATATCAAATGCATTTATGTTCAGTTATATTTATGCACCCTTTTCGAAAAGAAAAATAAATACGTCCATGAAATATGCGAGTTATTTTCTACACAACACAGCAAACATGCTGTTTACATGGCAGTTATAATAAACAGACTTCTAAATAATGCTTTCTTGCAAACACGTGTAAGTAAATACACGTTTACATCCACCAAAAAGGTAAAAAGTTTGAAGTGTCACGATTTCATAGTACTTTTGTAAGACAATGCAAACAAATAAAAACGTTTTCAGCGGAGGAGTGTGGGGGGTGGGGGGGGGGGGGGTCATTTCAATGAGGGAATGCTCGCCCTAGAACCAAAATCTTTTCTTTGGTTTAACTTCTCAACAACTTATTTACAAGGACTATAGAACAAGTTACAGAGTAAACTTACAGAGTAAACTTACAGAGTAAAGTTACATAGTGAACTTACAGAGTAAAATTACAGAGTAAAGCTTCAGAGTAAAGAGAACTATTGCAAGCAGAGCATAGTACTAATTCCCAAAGCACTAATAACAAGCATGATATATAACTTCCTTTCTCTGTCATGTAAAAGCCACTCTTTGTTCTTATTTGTTATATACATGATCTAGGGTAGGGCGGCTTTCAAAACTCATCCATGTGTTTCTCACTTATTCTTATCGAGATGAGACTACAATCTTGTGTCAAATACTATTAGTTACCCCGTGTCTGATCACGTGGTACGGGTTTTTACCTACCCGAAGCCAGCCGTGTGGCTTTTTGTGGCGAGTTGACTCACTTTTGATAAGTTTTCTTCCAAGATCTTTCTCCTTTATTTAACATTTTTTTTTTAAAAAAATAAATGTTATTGTACTTACTGTTCAATCCGTGACCATCCGAGAATGATTTTCCCATAAAAATGAATAATAGAAGATACTTTTGGGTTTGTTTTGATTGCACAGATTGTTGAATCAGCTGTCGTTGAAAGGTGATGCCGGTGTGACAGGAATGATAGTCCGTGGGAACGTTAGTCCCTCTGGACTATTATTTCGCGGAATTATAGTCCTAGGTCTAACATTTCTAGGAATAGTAGTCCGCCGGACTACTATTCCTAGAAATGTTAGACCTAGGACTATAATTCCGCAGAATAATAGTCCAGAGGGACTAATTTTCCTACGGACTATCATTCCTGTCACACCGGCTCAATACTCTTATTCTTAACTTATTGTTGATTTGGTTATATTTCCATAATCCTTAATTTTCCAAATATTTGACTAGTCAGGGCTTAAATTTCGTCTGGTATCGCGAGAATCTAACTAGAAATATATTCGAGCGAATCCATATAGGCCATAACATGAAATTCTGCAAACGCCAGCTGAATGTTGCTGTGGAGATCACGAAATAAGTTAACATTTCCACCCATGGTTTACCACATGCTTCACATTTTCTTGAGTTTGGTATCAAATCAAGTCATGGCTGCTTGACCCGTTCCCATGATTATGAGGATGTAAAATAAATTACTTCAGCACAAAGCGTGCGTCCTATCATGCCAATTTGTAAATTAAATTGATGATTCAAATGTATATGCATACCGTTTTCTATATCACAAAAGTCAGGCGAATCATGTTACTTCATCCAGTCTTCAATTAATACACTTCCAAGTGAATATTTCTTCAGTAGGTGAATCGGCTAAAAATGCAACAGGCCGAAACGAATTGACTTGACGCCCAACTGACTAAAGTTGTCAGTGGCCGAAATGGCTTGCATCCCATACGCGCGTATCCTTGAAAATCAGAAGACAAAACCAAAAGACAAAACAAATGAGATGCCTTCGTAACATAAATAATCCATAAAGGACCCACCAAGCCGCGTTAATGAAGGAGAGTGTTTAGGAAGCACCGGGATGCTTAATCTGTTCCTGAAATACTTAGGTTCCACGGTGTTGACAAATGGAACACAACCAACGGTATTCAATGTCACCTGTCAAAAGGTTACAATACAGTAGTTTTTTTTCCCCCTCTCCCCATCTCATCAAGCTCATTTGGGCAAAAACAACCATCTATCCATTTAGTTTATCATCTCATGAAAAAAAGATACAGGTCGCCATATGAATTTTGCCTTTAAATTTGGAGCTTCCTGTACTCCCGTCCAGTTTCGCACTGAATGAAATAGACATATTTTTACCTACCCCCACCCAATTTTAATCTTCTCTCACCCATTCCAGAAGACAATAGTCACCAATATTTAAAATCTTTTCCAAAACATGCACTTTCAAATTTTATTCACACTTACAAGCTCAGTTCCTTTTCCACCAATCGGATAATTCCAGAAACGTTTATCCTCCATTAAAGGTTAGGTGCAAACCACTAGAGGTGCTGTTTGCACGAAAACACTGTATTGTAACAAAAAAATTGGTTCAGACTTTCTCGGATTGTTTTCATGTCACTCAGTGGCGTGGCCACGGGGGGGGTGGGGGGTGCGTCGCCCCTGCAAAGTTGGTCCTCGAAATATCTCCAAAAATGGCATAAAAATCGTAGGGGAGTAAGGTCCATGGGGGTGTGGTTGTAGATTTGTAGATTGCTTGTCCTAATGTCTGTGTCGGTGAAAAGGTAGACAGTCGTCAATACATGAAAAACCTCAAAATATCCGCTCAGATGCAAGGAGATGGGGGTTTTTGAGTCCTGGAATTCAAAATTTTTCTACCACGAGCCGAACCAAAAATTTTTGAATTCCAGGGTTCAAAACCCCCCATCAACGACCCTTGACCGCTCCATATCGGACACATTTAGTTCCCTCCAGTGGAAACCCTGATTATTGTTACCTTTGTTATCTAGCTCAAACTTTAAGGACGCAAAATTCTGAGATGTGAAGGCTTAGAAAGTTTTTCCCACACACACCACCCTCCCCCCTCCCCCATTAACATGGAGCTAAGACAGGCTCTGCGAGTGCCCCCTTCCCCCCACACTTGCTTTGGGCTGGCTACGCCTCTGAATTGTCACTGTTGCAAAAACACTTTAGCAGACGGCATAACAGTACATATATCTATCAAGGATTTGTTCCGTGTATTTTTTAAAGACAATGCACAGAAATGAAAATAAAGCAAAATAAAATAACGGAGAATTCCAAATATTTGTTTGGGATTTTGCAAATGTCCAATTTATTTTTCGTAAATTGAATCTTACAGGTATCACGGAACTACATATTTTCCCATAGGCGACCATTATAACGTTCAGGCAAAAACAAATATGATCGCATCACTTTAATTTTGGCATTCAAATATCTTTGTCAAGTATAGACCTTCCGACAACTTTTTCTGACCCAAAAACATGGCTTCATTTTCAGAATCTTTCTCGGTAGTGAATTTCCAACTAGGGGGAGGGACTGAGAGGGTCCCCCCCCCCCCCCCAGTTGAAAATTCACTACCATACCCCCCCCCCCCCCTCCAATCGGAAACCTCTAGCCACGTCCCTGAAGGAATACGTACATCATTATTTATGCTAACATTTGAGATGCAACTATTCTCCGGGGTTTGTGAGACGTGACTTTGTCTGGAACAAATAGGCCTACATACATTTCTATTGTTATCGTGACCGTCTGAGCGATCGATTCGGACTCCCGCGTTGTGTCCTTGGGCAAGGCACTTAACCCCGATTGTTCACATGGGGCACGATGACGCCGTGTACTAAGGCGTACTGCACGTCGATGGTGCGCATGTCTTCAACCAATCTAACCCTGTCTGTGCTGCAGTGCGGAGTTACGGTGTTGGGGAGCTGGCAGCTGTTCGTCGTTGCTCAGTGGTTCTCTCCGGGTACTCCGGCTTCCTCCACCCGTAAAACTGTTACGGTCATGATTAGCCATTGTGCATAAGTATGTGACTTTAAACGCCAATAAATAATAAATAAATAACAAATATTCTATTGTTATCATTTAATAATTACATTGTTAATGTAGTTATACGTTTTGGGTCCAAATACTCAATTCCCATTGGTCAGCTGAATGAAAAGGTCATGACCAAATATAATTCATTTTCCAATGATTACATTTGGTCGAACTTTGACCCGCATTTACGTTACAGCGCAGTTGACAGAATGTAATTGAGGCGGTGTTTGGGTGGGTTTATAACTTTTAACGCCTCTCGCAGTGATCAGTGATTATAGTTTACTGATATGTTAAATAAATTGTTTTGAACATTCCAAGTTTCGTTGCGAAAGACGGCAATTTGACAAATTTGGGTCAATGCCGAAAACCGGCGCTCAGCTCAGAGTTGTGCGCTTTGTCTTTTGTGTGAGGGTGGTGTTTCGCCTCGTTCGTTCGTACATGTTTTATTTCGTCTTTCTGCTTTGTTGTTTGTTAAAAAGTAGTTTGAACAGTTACGGAATGTAATTATAAGAATTGAATGCAATTTTTATAATCTTTATTAGAGTATGAACGTGTGGGAATGGGTACAAATTATGTATGAATCATTTCAGTCCATACTGTCAACGGTGAAATGGGAGAAACTATCCTGCTTCGTTGGGAAGTTCAGGAAAAATTTAATCCAACAGCTCTGTCGAACTGTTGGTTTAAATTATTACCGAGCGTCGCTTCAGATTTTTTGCTCTTTATAGCGTCTGCTCGCCAACTACCATTTTTTCATGCTAAATTTTATGTACACCGGGCTGAAAGGGTTAAGATCAGTTTCTGCATCAGTGCCCATTTTGAGGATGACTGGATAACAACGAGTATGCAGTTAAGTTTAATCACTTGATTAAGCCTATGCTGCCCACTTTAGTGGACTTCGATCCAGAGGCGTAGCCATGAGGACCTGGAGGACCATGCCCCAATCCCAACGACTCCCTAAAATTCTTCAATTCTGCGATCTTTATGTAACGTCAACTATTGAAATTATAGATGACAATCCACGCTTGGTGAAGGTTGGAGTTCTCTCGAGTCGGAAAATGTCGCCAAATATGATTTGCGGCTTATTTTTTTTAACCCTTTACCCAACGCAGACGATATCAAAATTTATTTTAAATATCATTTTTTTTAATTTTTCAAAACATTTCAACAAAACCGTATCATGTGACCCCTCGTTGGAACGAGCTCGACGACCTCGTTCCAACGAGGGGTCACATGATATGGTTCTGTTGAATTTTTTTGAAAAATAATATTTTTTCAACTGCTGAATTTGCATATTACGCGGGCGGATGCGGCCGATTCGTTGGGTAAAGGGCTAAAAACTTTCACCGCAGAGGCCCAGGCGTGGGCCTCCCACAGAGAAATGTTTGAGAAAATATTTGCCCCAAGTTAAACCCACGCGAGAAGGATACCATCTCCATACCTTCCCAAACTCAAGATTTTGATCTTCGGGATATGCTTGCAACATAAAAAAAAATGCTTGGATCCACTCCGCAAGGCCGGTGCACTCTCCTCCTGATGTAGATACCTGACTATGTGCCTTTTTCTAGCTTGGGCACTGGTTATGGATTCTAATTTACCGCTAAAGCGGAACATGTTCATCACAATAAACAATCAATCCTCGACTTTCTGAGGTAGATACATACATAAAATATACAACTTTTCATCTGACTTCTCCGTTTTCCCGGCTTATTACTGTTTCAGATTTTTAATAAATATGAATTAGTACCTCATAACACATTCAGTTGATTTGATTGGTCAGTTTCAAAAAGAACGCTTTCTGATTGGTTAAATTAATGCTGATCTTGAACTTATGTTTTTTGGATTTATGACGCATGATGTTCGACGTGAAATACCATTCTTTAACCCTTTTCTATCTAAAAGATGTGTTTTTGGTAACTGTTGTGTCATATGATAAACTGAGGCTCGGCAAAACGGAAAATTCTTAGACTCGTTTTATAAATAACGAGTGACCAAAACACTCATTTCATAGCCTCTGTATCCACAGACACCGATACACAATATACTTGTACAGAAATGGTAGTGCTAATTTCCAGACATACATTCATAGAGTTATCTGAAATTCTTAAGACATAATTGGTTAGTAACATCAAATCGTCAGTCGAATATAATTTATATTTTGATAAATATATGTAGCCAAGCTTAACCCTCTGTATATTGCTGATATAAAAATGGAAGCTGTCTGTTACGTTTGCTTTTTCGGGGATGAGCAAGAACGGTAATGTTTAGATGTTATAACTCGGCTAGTTTCATATTGGCCAAGATATCGGCCCGAGATAAAATCCACATCAGCCTGGGACCGACGGTCGAAGACTGATGTGAAGTTACCGAGGGTTGATATTTCGACTCACGTCAAACTAACCAAGTTATAACCTCTTTATCTATCAGACCAAAACAAATAATTATAAAAGGTTCTCAGATCTGTTACAGTTTTCTGACAGTGTTATTGTTCAGTCCTGGAAATGGGACGTGTGTGAGTACAATTGCTCCCATCAGCACCCGTGATTTCTATTTTTCGAGAGCTAAAAAATGCACTCTTTGAAAAATATTGTGGAGCACTAATATACTGTGAGGAAATAGAAATGTGTGTTGTTTTGAGATAGCAGCACACTGTGGCCTGTGGCAAGTTACTGTCATAATTCAGCAATTCCTTATACATTTACCCCTTTGAACACTAGTGGTATCTACCATGCCAGGTCAATGGCAGCAATTAGAAGAGTCCATATTCATTATTTTGGGTAGACCAATCAATATTTTCAACGTGCAGCCTCTAGGCTGCACGTTGAAAATATTGCTTGCTCTGCCCCGTAAATTTACTGAACAGCCATCCTATTTAATGACGTTATGGCGTATCATGCTCCTGGCTAGAAAGGCAGCCGCTCAGGTTCAAATGGTTAAGGTTTCTGGTGTTTGGTGCCAGTATTCCCTCAAAAATTCATGTACTAACATTTTACGGGTGCCAATTACTCTCGTCTCTGATTTCGCGGGAGCTTAAAACTGCACCCGTCAGTTTTGTTCATTTCCAGCTCTGTTATTGTTTCTCAGTCTTTTACAAAGTGCGAAGTTTCTTCTCGGCTTACTGGGGAAGCCACGACGTTCAGAGAGCTGAACTATCGCTTCTCCCACTTCAATGAATAATCACCACTTTAGACGTTGAAATTTAAGTTTGCGTTAAATGCTCTGAACTACGTCTCTTCTTCTTTTCCTCAGCAAACGTTTCACTCATTTACGTCATCAATTCCGTGTCATTCACAAACTCCGCTTCAAACCACCCCATATTTATATTATTTATTATTGGGGTTTAACGACATTTTCGCCAGCCAGGATCACCTCGTGTCGGACAGTTTTGCGGGTGGAGGTTTCGGAGTACCAGGAGAGAACCACCGAGCAACGGCGAGCAGCCGTCTGACTCCCCAACGTACTAACTCCACACAAGCAGGGTTAGCATTGGTTGAAGACAAGTGCACCATCGACGTGCAGTACGCCTTAGTACACAATGCCACCGTGCCCCTACGTGGGCAATTGGGATTAAGTGTCTTGACACAACGCGGTTGTTGCAGGTGGGATTTTAACCGAGGACTTCTCGGTTTGCAGCCTGCATATCTGTCTACTGAGCCACCGCGCTCACGAATCCACTCCATTAAAAAAAACAGTTTTCTTGATCGCGTTCGACGAGTAACAGTTTCGAAATTGACTGTGCCTGGTAACGACCCATCAAGGAGAACAACTCTGGCTTGGTTTAAATCAGCCGAGATCGGCGTCATATCACCCAAGTTTGAAGTCATATAAGCCGAGTTTGAAGTCATATCAGCCACGCTTTAAAATGAAATGTTTGGGAAAGAAAATCATTTACAAAATATGAGTAAACGCATAGGATATATAAATCTGTTTATTTTTTTCCAATTTTCGAATTTTCCCCAAATTCCACCAAAACCATATGCTTTTGCTGACATTTTTTTAAAAATATTTTTATTTCAATTGCTCAGTTTGTAAATAACGTGGACGGATGTGGCTGATTCTTAAGGTAAAGGTTAATGGAACAGACATTTGATTAGGCCAAAATTATTCAAATACAAAATTATTCGAATAACAGCAAATTTCTATTATCCCAGTACAAATGAAATATATTATAATAAGAATATAATAATAAATCTGTAACCCTAAAGGGCCTAATTCCGACCTTGATCACATGTTTTGCAACAGAACAGGTGCCCTTACAGTATTTGGGTTAACTCGCAAGTTCTTTGGTAGTTGTTTTTAGGCAAGTCTTGGCTGCCTGTATAGGCAGCCAAGACTTGCCAAAAAACAACTGCAACCTCTCAGGAAGAGGACTTTCAATGTGTAGCAAAAATATGTCAAAATCTGTAGGCCCTTAAGGTTTAATGAACTTGCCTTTTGCTAGTGGAATTTTCCCGCACTGATACAGTACGCCTACTTTGCACTAGTTTAAGGTGCGACTTATTATATGTTTCCTTCAAGGCTTGGGTACAGTGGCGGCGCCATGGGGTGGGGGGGGGGGGGTATGAGGGTACTTACCCATCCACGTTTTTCGCCAAGCATAGTAAAAAAATACTATCATTTTAATTTTTGTATTGAACGTTGCGGTGTAATGGTGGGTATGCTTAATTCCATATTCCCAAGTGCACTAAATCAGAGAAGTTTTTAAATTATGTTTGTGTGTGCCCCCCCCCCCCCAACCCCCACCCCTACACACACACACACATTAGCTGCAAACAACAAACAAGGCGTGCCGGGTTCAAACGGTCTGAAACATACCGCTTAAGAGTATTCGAGGAATGCTAGAATCGAGAGCGTGCAACGCATCCGTTTGGAATGCAGCCTACTTTCATTTTCGATTTGAGTGTAGTTTGGTGCTTTGTGCTCGCACTTTACAACAGCGTTCTTCCGTCAAAATGTCACCATATACGACTTTTTCTATAACTGAAAGACCTAACCAATAAGTTTCAAAAGGATAAAACTGTTTTAATTTAATTGTTTGAGAATGCTCCAGAGAACACCATTTACAACGTAAGTTTTAAAAATTTTCTCAACTTCCGCGGAGGGGACACCCCTCCCGAAACCCACCCCAGTTCGGCGCTGCGCGCCAAGGACGCCGCTGTGCGGCGGACAATACCCAACTGTACCCCCTCACTTCTGTAACTCTGGAGCCGCCACAGCTTGGGTAGATCTGTCAAACAACTTGAGTATTTCTTGCACTGCTTGGTAGGAATGGGAGCTATATATGTGTTTTTAATTTGACTTTAGAGCGATCTGAGTTATCTACTGTGGGTAACGTGAGATAAAAATGAAGGAAAATGCATGCATTATTGAACATTTGTTTTTTCGATGGGAGAGATTTAACTGGTTGAGTGCTAAATTATCTTTTAAAGGTAATTTGAATTTATTATTTATTTATTGGTGTTTAAGGTCACATATTTCTGCACAATGGCTAATCATGACCACGACAGTTTTACGGGTGGAGAAAGCCGGAGTACCCGGAGAGAACCACCGAGCAACGGCGAGCAACTGTCAGCTCCCCAACATACTAACTCCACAGCTGTGCACTAAGGCGTACTGCACGTCGATGTTGCACTTGTCTTCAACCAATGCTAACCCTGCTTGTGTGGAGTTAGTATGTTGGGGAGCTGACAGTAGCTCGCCGTTGCTCGGTGGTTCTCTCCGGGTACTCCGGCTTTCTCCACCCGTAAAACTGTCGTGGTCATGATTAGCCATTGTGCAGAAATATGTGACCTTAAACACCAATAAATAAATAGATGTGGAGAGAAAATCAGAAAGACAGTTGGTATTATCACATAAAATACGTCAATGGTTTTAAAGAGTAAAATAAATACAGCGGGATTCCAGTGACGTAGCTAGAGGGCCTTTAATATGGTGCTGGTGGTGGGGGTGGGGGGGTGATCAGTTAGGGAGGCAGTTAAAACAATGATATTATCCAGCGGGTGCTATTCACTAAAACAACCCTTTAATTTTTGTTTTTTCAATTTTGTCTCAAAACGCAGCTGATGTGCAGAGGAGCCATAAGCTATGTATTTGAGACAATAAATTAAAGTTGTTTAGCTGTTCGAAAATTTGTTTGTCAAGTGTCGTCTGCAAGACATGTTTGAAAAAAGAGTTCAAGTGCTTCTGTAAATCCCCGCCTTTTTTCCTGTGGCAATCAACAAAATGATTTATTTTGGCCAGAATGGAGGTTACGGCCCACGCCACAACAATTGCTAAAGCGTATCATCTCACAACGGAACTCCAATTCATCAGATACTGCTGCATGCCTTCATGTACAAGAAACATAATCCAGATATAAGAACTTTGGAGTACTCATTTTCACAACCATCACATGTAAGATCAATTTTTCTTTCCTGGAGTCCTGTTTTTGATTGATACTTTCCATTTGGCCTGTTTGTGTCTACAGTGCGTCCAAATGTATATTGCACTGGTCTGAAATTATCCACAATATGATAGTGCTTTTTTTTGTCAATCTCTGGATGAACGCCTAATTTTTTGAGATTATTCGGATTTTTTGTAGAATCGAATGACTGAAGATTTAGCTGCATCTCTGGGTTGTTTTTCGATTTCGATGATGCTGGTACATGTGGGTCTGCGTAGGACAGGTCCCAGAATTCACCTCTAGCTTGTTTCCTTTTGAAATCATTTTTATCGATCTCATAGATCAGGCGGAAGTGTTCAAGCTGCAAAGAGAAATTTGTTGATTTGTGATAATTATTTTTTTTTAATTACCATGAACAATAGAGTCCACTTAATTGCATACTTCTTAACTGGATATCTCTATTAATTACATATAAATTCCAATCACCACATCATTTACCATACCTTCAGTACATATATGACTTGTTAACTGCATACAGCTTCAAACCAAAAAATAAGCAGACTGTCATCTGCGAAATGAGGTCCCCAGAGGGTGAATTTAGTTATGCTACCCTGCTGCGGCAGGGTAGCATCACTAAATTTACCCTCTGTGAATCTCAATCTGAAATCTAAACAGAAAGAGGCACTCAGAGGATAAATTGGACCACTGTATGGATAGGATCATCGAATTCTCTCTCTGGGGACCTCATTCTGCAATTGTCAGACTGCTTATTTTCAGGCCTGTACAGCTTAACCCTTTGAACCCAAGAGGCCGTTTTTCCGGCAGGATCACAAGCTGCGTGATAATGTCATTAAGAGGGATGGCTACAAGATAAATGTGTAGTGTAGACCAGTCAATATTTTCAATGTGCAGCCCAAAGACTGCATGTTGAAAATATTAATTGGTCTAACCCCATATAATAAATATGGACTCTTCCAATTCTTGCCATAGAACTGACATGGAAGATACCACCAGGGTTAAACGGGTTAAATCGTAAACTCCTGTTAATTTTATTAAAAAAACAACAAAAAACCATTGTGACCACTCAAAGAATTATACTGCCAACAGCTGAATTCCCCAAGTTCATAAGCCTATTCCAACATAACGCATCCATTGTAAGCATTTAAGGCCAAACGAAATTAAACAATTGATTCTCAGGCAATTTTTTTTAAAACGAATGAGAGTGGGAGGTTTTTATTTTTGTTTTTTATTCCTGATGGAATGGTCGTCAATGCCTTAGATCCAGCTGTGAGAGCCTAAAATTAAATACTACAGCTTCCATGTTGATTTCACAAATAGATTTTTGTTTTGTGACAGTGATCATACAACACAAAATCAATATGGAACAACTGAAGTATGCTTTTACCTGGTTCAGTGATAGAAGCCACAATCATGCCTTTCAAAAAAATGAGGGTATACCAGTGGAAAAGTGACATTTTCCTTACCAATATTTTGTATTCAGTTAAACGTCAGTAATAGTTTGTTTATACAAATTTGTTGTATTTCAAATTCTTGGAGAGTGCCTGTTGGCACTCTCCAATAATTTGTAATAAAACAATTTTTAACTATTTTTGATGAACTAATTCAGACCACCAAAAATAATCTAGCCCTCAACCAGTTGAATAAATATTTATTTTGTACATTCCTATGAGAATCGTGTCGCATTTCGCGAAGAGAATTACAGCACTGTATTAATGTATACGATATATTGCATCGCAAATCACGATGCTATACCGCTAAAATCACACCCTATGATAGCTTTCTACATTTTGAATTTTGTCTCAGAAATAAATATGCCGAACGTGGGCCGAAAAAAACGAATGAGGCGCTGTCTGAGAATCAAAAGATTAATTTTCTTTAGCCTGAATATAACAATAACATGACTTTGGAGGGCATTGTGGTTTATTAACGGCCCAACAGGTGTGAATAACAGCCCGACAGCTTATAAAAGGCCAGAGACGAAGTTGAGGGCCGTTAATAAGCTGAAGGGCTGTTATTTTTACCTGTTGGGCCGTTAATAAACCACAAGGCCCGACAAAGTCATGTTATTACTATTATTACCACTGCGATTCTGAGAAAGTTTTGACTCTGTACTTTACATGGCAGCTACAAAAGGTCAATTGATTTTCATTCAATTCGCTTGATTGAGACGTTTTTAGCGTTTTCAATTATTGCAAATGATATTATCGTCTGTTCTCAAACAAACTGGTGTCACATTATCACGTGATCGGCACCGATACTCTTTCAATTGCAACGAAGTTTGAAAACTTAAAAACAGACCCTATAATTACCGCCTTTAAGTCAGGAATAAAGGCTTAAAATTTCTGCAGACTTACTTACTATATACAGCTGCTTGTTCTTATGGGACTAACTTTGCTGGACATTTTACATATTTAATAATTTTAATAAAAATCACATTGTTTACTAGTTGAAACCATTTCTGAAAGCTTTTTTTCATTTTCGAGTGTTTGACAGCGAGGAACAAAAGTCACTTGACGTGTCGGGCTGTTAATGAGATGTTCAACTCATTAACGGCCCGACACATCACGCGACTTTGTTAGTTGAACGTTGCGTTCTTGTAATGCCTTGTTAAACTGTGTTAATGTACTAGGGAACGCCCTTTAAATTGGTAATAACAGAGGTTATTACTTGAGTAGTTTCATATCGTTCGAGATATCAATCATATCAGCATGAGACCGAAGGTCGGAGCTGATATGAAGTTACCAAGGGCTGATATCTCGGCCGATATGAAACTAACCAAGTAATAACCTCTTTATTTATTTACCAAAAGAAATAATTACAAAATGTCCTTAGATCTGTTACTGTTTTCTGATACTGTTATTATTTCCCCAAAGACACAACGCCGTTACCCCTTTAAGATGCTGTACCCACACTTCACAATTAATCCCAAATAAGGGCTTCCAGTGCTCTACCAGTTAATCCTACACGGCCCAACTCCGACAGGGATCATTTGTACTCAGGCATGTGGCGACAGGGTGTGTGTGTGTGTGTGTGTGTGTGTGGGTTTGTCTTACCAACTTGACGAGGTAACTAGACAAAAGAGTTTGAGTGTTTTGCCTTACCGAGGTACAAAAGACAAAAGAAACCCTTTACCTCGGTTGTTTTCCCAGAACTGTACCGGCAAAACGAGGTAGAAACCGTTAGTCCACACAAAGGACAAACAATGGGGTACCTCGGTATGTAGGGAAGACAAGACTCTGTGTGTGTGTGTGTGTGTGTGTGTGTGTGTGTGTGTGTGTGTGTGTGTGTGTGTGTGTGTGTGTGTGTGTGTGTGTGTGTGTGTGTGTGTGTGTGTGTGTGTGTGTGTGTGTGTGTTTGTTGGGGGGTCCCCCCCCCCCCAGCGTCCCCCCCCCCCCCCCAGCTAGGAGTATTTCTTTTTTCAATAGTTGGATATTCCGAGGTCAAAAATCAAATAGTTGGAAATTCAATTAATTAACATTGTTCATGAAAAATATTAAAATTCCAACTAATGAGAAATTTTGATCTTTTATTTCCAACTGGAAACTTGAGTTTCAAATTTCTTACTCCAAAATTGACATGGCCTCAAAATTTCGACTCTGACACCAATCCGGTAAATGATGCTTTTTCCGTTTCAGGACTAGTGAAAATTTTCAGAAGGGTTCATAACCCAACGCAGACGATTTCAAAATTCATTATTTTAAATATCATTTTTTTTAAAATTGTTTTTAAAAATTTCAACAAAACCATATCATGTGACCCCTCTTTGGAACGAGCTCGGCGAGCTCGTTCCAAAGAGGGGTCACACGATATGGTTTTGTTGAAATTTTTCGAAAAATAATATTTTTTCAGCAGTTGTATTTGCATATTACGTGAGCGGATGCGGGCGATTCGTTGGGTAAAGGGTTAAAATATATCACCCAGCGCTGCATTGCAACCACCTATTGAAACCACTCACATTTGGAATTTACACCGGCGGCACCCCCCCCCCCCCCCCTCCAGCTGAAACCCTCTAGCCACATCCCTGTTTGTACTGCAACAAATAAGATGCCTCAACATGCAGTTTCTGGGTAAGCTCGCGGTTACTTTATAAGTGTACGGGCAATTGTCTATAGCGAAGATTTGGCTGCCAAAAACATCGACATGTGTGGGCTATAGTGTTGAGTAACAGGTAACTATTGGTGTAACCGTCTCGTTTTTGAATATCATATTTTTATTGAATAACACAATATTCTTCAAATATCATATTACCAGTTTCCTGGGTATTGCCTACTGCTATCATGAATCGCTAACACAGGAAGGTTGAGCGCCGGCCTCGGATCCCATGCCTATAGCCTGAGCTCTCAGAGTTGTAGGTTAACCGAACCGAGGTTTTTAGTTTTTTTTAAAAACCGAAACCGTCGACATCCCGTAATCTAAGGTTTTTCGTTTTTTTTTTATTAAATACTCTCTTTTTGCAGAAATTCACAGAATGTAGCCATTCCAGAGTAGTGGGAGTATCCAGACACTGCCAATGGCAGTGTCTGGGTACTCTCACTACTCTGGGAAGGCTACATTCTGTGGATTTCCGACATTTCAGCTTAGTTGTGTTTGCAGCTTTCCTCAAGTTGCGTGTAGGTGTCAGACCTCGAAAAATGGCCAAGCACAATAAAAGTTCTGAAAATTTAGGTAATTATTATATTGGCTTTCCTGATTCTTCGTGTACATGTATTATAGCTTATTTCGGGCATTCATTGAGTTTCATTCAATTTCATTACCATTCAGTTATGACTCCGGACATAAGAATGAGTTTTATTGAATTTTACTTGGCCTCATGAACAAACCGAAAACCGAACCGAACCAAGGTTTTACTCCACCTGAAAAACCAAAACCGAAACCGAACAAGAAATTTAAAAACCTACAGCTTTAATAGCGCTACCCCCCCCCCCCCCACCCCCTCTCTTCCCCCAGCTGACATGCACAGTAAAAATGTGTATGTTGATTAATATCTCATCAGAGGTGGCCGGTAACAGGTGCATTACGAGGACAGCCTATTGGAAAGGTGCAAACACGATTTTCCCTGAGTTCGATGATTTAATTATTTATTTATTAGGGTTTAACGACACATTAACAGCCAAGGTCATATCGTGTAGGTGACAGTTTTACGGGTGGAGGAAGCCGGAGTACCCGGAGAGAACCACTGAGCAACGACGAGCAGCTGTCAGCTCCCCAACATCGTTACTCCACATTGCAGCACAGGCAGGGTTAGATTGGTTGAAGACATGCGTGCCATCGACGTGCAGTACGCCTTAGTACACGGCGTCATCGTGCCCCCCCCCCCCCCCCCCCATGTGGACAATCAGGGTGAAGTGCCTTTCCAAAGGACACAACGCGGGAGTCCGAATCGATCGCTCAGACGGTCATCCAAGTTCGATGGTTCAAATCCCAACTGATTAATAATTTCATCTTCTTCATCAAATTTTGTGTTCATCAATCCTGAGTTTCAAACTATAATTCCAACTAATATTTCGACCAGTGTTCAGGCTGTTAAATGCCAATAGTGCCAAAAAATTGTTTGGCACCCAAAATATAGTATTTGGCACCAAAAATATACATTTACTAGGTCTCAAAGACTGTGTGATTTATTATTTCAGTGGGCCGTTTTCAATAAAATCACTGACGACACGAGTGAGACGGAATCCATGCCCGTTAACCCTTTACCCAACGTAACGACCAAAACCGGCCAGCGCTATTCTCAAAAATCGCCAATTAATTTTCATTATTTTTTTAATTTTTTTTTTGTCTCAAAAACATAGGTTATGACCCCTCGGTGGAACGAGCTCGTTCCAACGAGGGGTCATAACCTATGTTTTTGAGACAAAAAAGTTAAAAAATTAGTTATTCAAGAAATGTTTTTGCAAGTGTCGTCTGCTTTTCATGTTAGGTAAAGGGTTAAGTAATTTATAGATAATATATAATAACGGCTCTTTATGGGTTACAACGAATTAACAGTTTATCCATTTCATTGGATTTTTATTAAAACATTTCTTTGCCTTCTGGGAGAAAATAAATTATTTACTGTTAGTTTATTTGAAGTGAATAAACAGTGAGTAAATATAAACATGAAATTATTTTGTAACCGTCAATAAAAGACTTTTACTTTATTTGTTTATTCATTTTTTTTTTTATTTATTCATGTTTTATTTATTAGTTTTAGTTTTTGTTCTTGTTCTTTATTATCAGTATTATTATCATTTGTGGGTTTTTTGGCAACAAAAATACTTGAAAGATTGGTGTTTAAGGTCACATATTTCTGCACAATGGCTAACCATGACCACGACAGTCTTACGGGTGGATGAAGCCGGAGTACCCGGAGAGAACCGCCGAGCAACTGTCAACATCCCAACATACTAACTCCATGCAAGCAGGGTTAGCATTGGTTGAAGTGCATTATCGACGTGCAGTACGCCTTAGTACACAAGGCCACCGTGCCTCCACGTGGGCAGTGGGGGTGAAGTCTCTTGTCCAAGGGAACAACACGGTTGCCGCAGGTGGGATTCGAACCGAAGACCTTTTGGCATTCGGCCTACACCTCTACCTACTGAGCCACTGCGCCACCGAAAGCGACAGGTAATACTAACATAAAATATCGAAATATTTGTGTAACATGGCACCATATGCAATGCTTTAGCATTGCAGATTGCACCTTGTTGCATTCAAATGACGATACATGGTTATTTTGTTCTCATATACGATCAGATTCCATTTGGCACTAATATCTTCCATTTGACACAAAAAAATTAATTTGGCACCGCACAAAAATTCCACTCAGCCCTAAACACAATCAAGTCAGCGTGAGCACCGATTACAGCCACATCAACAAAGATAACCTTCACTTTAACACTAGTTTTTTTTCTTGGAAATTTTTATTGATAATAAATTTAGCAGTCATGGCGCAAGGACCTCTTAACGTCGTATCTATTTAGTACATACCAAACTCAAAACTGGTCATGTTGAACCCCCCCCCCCCCCCCCCCCACAGCCACAACTGGACACCAGAAACCTCAATTTCTATAACCGACTGTGGGTGTGACTAGTACTGAAAAGGTTAATCGGAGAATCGGTTTGAAACCAGTTAGCTACCTAACCGATTAGAAAAACCGTCAACCGGTTATCCGAAATATCGATAGTGATCGTCATTCCACGTTTAAAACGTAGTAAATCTGCCGCTTCTCCTTTGTGATAGATTATACATCGAAGTCGCGTTTTATATATTGAGAAATAATCGACCTGGGCGTTCAAGACTTCGTTAATGATCGGCAGTTTCCGTGAGTAATGAGTAATCGCAGAAACCATTCCGTAGTGTGTATACAAACGAACGTTGTCGAGTTCTCGACAACGTTCGTTTGTATACACACTACGGAATAGTTTGAGAATACTGCTTTCCAATTCCTATAGTTTTGATCCCATATTCGGTGAAATAATGGCCACAGATAACTGGATATTATCCGGTTATAGCTCTTGGTTAGTCGGTTACGAAAATGAACCAACCGTTTCAGCCCAAGGTGTGACAGAAATCCGAGTAAAAAATCTACCACTGTACTTACCTGGGAATTAGCCCAGGGGGTATTTGAAGTAAAAGGTGACATAACTATATCAGTTAAGCCTGAAGAAATTCAACGCAAATGTGACACAAAGTTAGGTGACTCGGTCAATCCAAGAACAAAGATGCATAAACCCTTTATCTGATGAATCGGTGAGGGGCCACATGATATGGTTTCGTTGATTTTCTTTAAACATTTGAAAAAAAAAATTAAAATAACCAATTCTGATACCACGTGCATTCGGTAAGGGCTTATTCACTGCTGTAATAACATTCCAGCACGGTTGTTATTGATGTTATCATTCCAAAGGCAGGGACTGGACTTATTCACAGTGAGGGGACTCAGAAACTGCAATCTGAGAAAGTTGATAGGTCCGCGTATTTTCGATTATGGCCTTACATGTATTTGGGGGCTCAGTGGTTACGGAATTGGATTTCAAACCGAAAGGTCCACTGCGTTGTGTCCTTTGGCAAGACACTTCATCCCGATTGCCCTCGTGGGGACACGGTGGTGCTGGGTACTAAGGTGTACTGCACGTCGATGGTACACTTGCCTTCAACAAATACTAACCCTGCTTGTATGAAGTTAGTAGGTTGGGGAGTCTGGCAGTGGCTCGTCGAGCTCGTTCCAATGAGGGGTCATAACCTATGTTTTGGAAGCAAAAAGTGAAAATATAAAAAAAAATGAATGGCGTTTTTCTTGTAGGTAAAAGATTAATACAATATAACCCACCCTAAATAGGACAGATAACGTAAATTCTCCCTACTGGAATTATGCAAATGTCACCCAGTTGTATTTTGTTTAGCCAATCAAATTGTCCAGTTTAGAAATTGACCAATGAAAGCCCCCAATTCTAATTATGCAATTTATGAAAATGTGGCCCAGTTTTATTTTGTTCAGCCAATCAAATTGTTCAGTTTTGAAATTGACCAATGAAATTGACGGAAGGCTTTATTTATCACTGATTAATATGAAAACAAAATATCAAATGTTTTAAAGTGAACAAAACGGACGAGACATTTGATAAATAAATAAATAAATGGGCTGATTCCCGAGTTAGTGCGTTATGATGATAATGAAAGAACATGATTACTGGCAAGTGTGAAGGGAACAGATTGATATCTTAACTTCAGTCCAGATGAAAATATCCTGTCTGGTAACATTATTGGGGTTGGTGTCACCATCTACACCCCCATCCTTATGTATACCCCTACAGGTAACCATAATACCCTACCTGTTCAGAGGAAATATGAATAGGATCGTGGAAGATAGTCCATATTACACTCTCATGACATCCTGGTGTAGTTAAACTTCCAAGATATCTGTAATAGTATTTCACTGTTTCTGGTACCAGGTTGGTCAGTGGAAATGGTGTCATTGGTACATTTTCATCTGAAAATTGTAATAATTTCTTGCTAAATATTGCGTTCCTTTGAAGGTCACAATTATGTATAGAAGAACCGGTCTTCAAGTAGCCCCATTCCCATGGAAATGCAGATTATAGATTACAATTCACAAAACAAAGCAAATGAACAAAAGTGAAATAAATTTTTAAAATAATAAATTATACAAAAATTAAAGTGTTTTTTTATAGAATTTATTTGTATTTGTTTTATTTCCATTGCAAATAGTAATCCCCTCGCAAGGTCACAGACTTTCAAAAATGTCAAACCTGTCTCGTCCCAGTGGTGACCTCGGGAAGTGCAACAGTACTTGTTTACTATTGTAAACAAGTTTTTATCGCTGTCCTGGAAAATTGGTTAGCAATTTCAATTTCACGCCCCCCCCCCCTTCCAATTTCTATCACATACTGCACTGTCTGGTTACTCGTTTCTGAGCTCATACTCCAGCATAAGCCCATCCCAAACTTTACAAATGTGAGTTATCAAGTGGCTCCTCTGAGTCTCAGCACACCCTTCAACATGTACTTCTCAGTTTTCGAATAAAGACGATTTTTGTCATTGGCAGAAGTATAATTTGGACACGTTCAACCAGTGGCGTTGGGAATGGGTCCATTTTGCGGGGGGAGGGGGCGCTATAAGGGGGGCCCCCGTCTTGAAGGACGTCCCAACGCTGGAAGAAAGAGGAAAAGGGAGAGATAGCGAGACTGTGTGCCAAATACACATAATTTCAAACTCTCACTTGCACTCGACGTACTCTTCGTAGTCTATGTATTATTCTTTTAACCCTTTACCTAACGCATCAGCCAAAACCGGCCAGCGCTATTCTCAAATATCGCCAATTAATTTTCATTATTGTTTTCATTTTTTGTCTCAAAAACATAGGTTATGTCCCCTCGTTGGAACAAGCTCGTTGAGCTCGTTCCAACGAGGGGTCATAACCTATGTTTTTGAGACAAAAAATGGAGAAAAAAATTAGTTATTCAAGAATTATTTTTGCAAGTGTCGTCTGCTTTTCAGGTAAGGTAAAGGGTTAAGTGAACGCTACATCATTGTAACTGATAGGGGTGAGAAATGAACGATATACATACATGGTGCCTCTCAAGTCACACATGTTGGGCGTGCATGTGTGTATCGTTGGATGGTGGGGGTGAAACTTAAAACGTGTAATGAAAAAATCTACAGAGTCGTACATTTAGAATTGATCCTATAGGCTATACCTTCATTTAATTTATGGCGTATGTACTACGTGAAATCCTGTATGCCGTGCACGGTAACAACACTAAATTTTCTCCCGTTTTAAAGGCAACCACCATTATGAAAGGGCCCCGTCTCTATCTCGCGGGGAACCACAAGATTTTCCGCTGCGTCACTGCGTTCAACCAAATTTCCTCCCTTCTAAATTGAATTGATTTTTGACCAATGATTTCTTGAGTTGCATTTAGATGATTTTTATCAAATCTAGTCATGGCTGCTTCACAGCAACCATGACCAGATTTGATGAAAAAGATGGAAAATACTCAGAGGGCCAAGACTTAAACTTACCTTTATACTGAACGGTTTCAAGATATGCAAGAAGATCGTTGTATCGTAAATTATGCGAGTCGGAAAGCTGCAAAAAAAAATATAAAAATAAGGAATTTGATTCTATATTATAAATATATATAATATTATACAATTAGGATAAGCGTGACGCTAAATTTTACGTTCCCATGACGCGATTCTCGTCATTGGTACGGCACTTAACGTTATGAATGAACCGATACCGCATCATTTTCTGACCGAAAACCATACAGTACGTGGAGAGTGTATTATCACTAAATCACCCGCAGAGTGGAGATTCCACCCAAGCAATAATTGCAAATGTGTTGCAAAGCATAACAAGCACAAGCAAAGTTTCAGCCAATGGACCTCCGGGTGAAACCCGGAGGTCCATTGGCTGAAACATTGCTTGCGTTTTTAGTCGATATATACAAAATACGAAAGTTATAGTTTGGGTGATAACCCCACTCCGCGGGTGATTTAGGTACAATCCACTCTCCACGTTCTGTAATATAATTAAGAATTGAATGCAATTTTTATAATCTTTATTGGAGTATGAACGTGTGGGAATGGGTACAAATTATGTATGAATCCCGAAGAGATGCACCCATTCCCACACGTTCATACTCCAATAAAGATTATACAAATTGCATTCACTTCTTATAATTACATTCCGTAACTGTTTAAACTACTTTTCTTTCCACGCATCGTCATTCGCCGTTGTTGAAAACCATACGGCTTTCAGTCGTTGGAATCAAGAACTAGCGCAGGCCTTTGTTCCGTCTAAATGATATCCCAAAGGCAAATAAGCTTTAATTTTCACAACTTTAGAAATGGAAACGAGTATTTTAGTAACGGGCTTTATGCCACAGTTGGGAAATGTCACCAAAGAAACAGCAGCGGAGTTGATCACTGTGAGAAGTGCTAAAAGTTAAAAGCCCACCCAAACAACAGCCGAATTACATTCTGTCAACTGCGCTCTACCGTAATTGCGGATCAAAGTTCCACCAAATGTATTCATTGGAAAATGAATTACATTTGGTCTTGACGTTTTCATCCAGATGACCAATGGGAATTGAGTATTTGGACCCAAAACGTATAACTACATTAACAATGTAATTATTTGGGACTGAACAAATTAATCAACAAAATACAGTTTACAGGAGGGGTCGTGAAGCATTTTGGATTAACAAACTTCAAACACTAGAACCCACTGGGCTCAATAGACATGCAAGACTGATTCCAAATATTCTCATTTATAAATTTGCTGAATTGGGGGGGGGGGGGGTATAAATTAGTATATAGAGCAATTACACCTAAAGGTGCGTTGGTGTTGAACATAGCGTGGAAATGTTGTGAGATTATGATCATTGTGTATATGTCAGTGCGTACATCATGCGTATGTGTGTGTGTGGGGGGGGGGGGGTGCATGGGGTGCATGGAACCCTAGCCTACAATTGGCAGTGTAGATATTACAGCAGGAGCTGCAATCAGATCAGTGGTGGGGGGGGGGCATATATATGCTGCAATAGTGGGTGGGGACTAGACATTTACACACACTGAAAGGATCGGGGCGGGGGGCGGTTACTACGCAGGGAAGGTATAAAAAATTCTATGTTTCATCAGCTGTACTGATGTTTGATTGATGCGGATTGGGTATTGGGGCGGCGATATGGAGGCGCGCTTTTGAATGATTCGGGCCAAGGAGTGGTTGGATATGTGAATACGGTATACGAACTAACTTGCCTCTGCCTCTCTTACCAGGGCGAGGTTTTAGCAATAGTGTGTAATTCATGTTTGCTTTTTGCAAAATGATACGGTATTGTTTCCATAATTTAGAGCAACGCGTTTGAACAATTCGGGTCAAGTAATGGTTGAATGTGTGAATATTGTATGCGAACTCGCTTCTGCCACTGTTACCAGGGCGAGGTTGAGATAAATGATTGAATGCTCGTAATTCTAAAGCTGAGAACAAATTTTGTGCGTAATAACGCGGAATATATCTTCACTTCTTACCACCCAAAGAAGATATGATACGGTATTCTTTGTCCATAATTTACTCTTGAATACAGTGAACAACGTGAAATGCGGAACATATCTTTACTTGTTGCCACCCAAGGAAGATATGGAACGGCGATTTTATACATGGGTTCGCGATTAGGAGCTGGGCGGCCACTTGTCAAATAATAAATCGACCTGTAAGACGTACGCGTATCTCGATCAATTTTATAATTCCCATTTAACAATTAGGATAAGAGTGACTCTAAATTTTACGTTCCCATGACGCACTACACATTGGTACGGCACTTAACGTAATGGAATACGAATTAGTCAAAAATGAAAGCCACTTAGAAGGAAGTAATCTTCCGAGCATGACGGCAAATTGACGAAATTAAACAAAATATTTGATGTAGTGTATAAATATATATATATATAGAATATACCCATAGTAGCTTGGTGCAACAAATGTTCACCACGAGTGGTGAAGTGGTGTTAACCACGAGCCTTCGGCGCGCGGTTTCCACCACTTCACCACGAGTGGTGACCATTTGGTACACCAAGCTACTTTGGGTATATTTTATTTATACCATGATCGTCGGATTAATAAAAGTTTAAATGTTTAATAAATCAGTATTCATACGTGCGAATCTGTTTTCGTTTACATGAGCACAAGTGGGCAGTACTTCCGCTGGAAATTTAATTTTATCGCTGAAACAAAATGGAAAAAGAAACGCGAAAATTACGGGGCCTTTTTCATTTTAATAACATAATCACATACTATTTCGAGTTATGGATGCTTTATTAACACGAGACAAAGCATGTTTGTTAATGTGTGGTGTTTTATGAGGTAAATGTATTTAACTGGAGCGCACTGTCACAGGGCCGAAGCTGCGACGATTCGTACAACGCCAATGATGTTTTAAAACTCGTTGGTGACAAAAAAACTCGTTAGTGACAAGTCCATAAATGTGACAGAAATTATCCGAATGACATGCACTATTGAGAGGGTGTAGACATCATGAAGATACACTTGCATACCACGTGTGGTGTCATTCCATGAAGTATTTTAGGAGTTATGATGTTTTAAAACTCGTTGGTGACAAAAAAAAAACTTGTTATTGACAAAAAAAACTCGTTGGTGACGAGTCCATAAATGTGACAGAAATTATCGGAATGACATGCACTATTGAGAGGGTGTAGACATCATGAAGATACACTTGCATACCAAGTATGGTGTCATACCATCAAGTTCAGACAGACAGACAGACAGACAACGTCGCAGCTAAAAACGTAATAAATAATTACCGGTTTCAATTCACTCTTCAGGAGTGATAAATTTAGACAAGTTTGCATTCAAGACGAAATCATCTAAGGACAGCCTGGATGTAGTTCCACCGAAGGTGTAAATTTTAATCCTATTGCTGGCGTGTTCACCACGGTTGGTGTGTAAAGCTAAAATTTCTGTCATAGGTTTTTTATATGTAGTAGAATATGTTCGATTCTCTTAGTCTTGTGATAAATCAGTTGCTTTCTGTGCAAGAAGTTGTCGGTTCGAGCCTCTGGGATTACCCGAATCACCAAACTTTGCGTCAGCTGTGCGCCCACCATGTCGAAGTTTGCGATGATAGATGGGCTTATTTTCGATTATGGGCTTACTCTCGGGTCAGCACAGTATAAATAATAAAGCATTATTTTTGTTTCCATTACTTACCTCAAACATAAAGCTTAGAACAGATAATCCATCAGGCTTGTCTACAGCATTTGATAAGTTGCCATATTTATCGGCGTAGTGAACAATGTGGAGCTGAAAATAGATGAGATAAAAAGGATCGACATTATTCCATAAAAGAGACAGGCGAGATGTTTAAATGAGACATACAGGTATTAAATCTCCACATACCATACCTGTTGGCGGAGATAACGTTTTCGTCCCGTTTGAAACACAATACAGACATGGTGGAAATAAATGTGTGGACGCCTTCCTCACGCTCCACAATCACTTGGACCAAATTCGTGAATAATTGTTTTGTTTTTATAAACACAGAAGTCAACAGATAGAGTTACATCCCTTGGGTCGTTAAGGAAACGAGTAAACAGTATTTTGTTGACATATCGTCCCCTGAGTTCCAATGTGTTCTATGTGCCTCCCGGCACATAGAACACATCGGCACTCAGGGGACGATATTTGCTCTTATTTTATATTTCTCAGGTTGTTTCATTTAATTATTCGACTATTTAATTTGTAACGGCAAACTATTATCGAATTGTCGAAAATCTGATAATATTTGTGACTATTTTCAGGGGTTTTTTGTTCAATTTTTATATCGAGGCGAGCGGAAGTGAAACGCTTTCATTTAAACCATATACCCCAATGTTCAGCGTGCCCATATGCCCTGGATGTTGCACGCTCTCACATACCTTGGGTGCACCATTTGCCATGGCCTTCTGACCAATCAAAAGACAGAATATATCTGGATATAGTGACAACAACAAATATTCAAGAGAAGGTTTACGATCATATGGTGCCATATGTGTGCCGGATGTCTACCTTTTAAGTTCATCCATTCAGTTAAGAGTATTCTTTTCGGTTCGGTTCCGGTTTTTGTGGCAATCCGGAAAAATGAACCGCAAAACCCAGCAAAAACCGACCAAAAGGTTTTACCGTGTTTGTGCGTGAACTCATCCAACTACCCTTGGGGGGGGGGGGGGCGAGGTGGCTCAGTTGGTAGAGTCCTCGGTTCGAATCCCACCTGCGGCAACCGCGTTGTGTCTTTGGGCAAGACGCTTCACCCCCACTGCCCAAGTGGGGGCACGGTGGCGTTGTGTTCTAAGGCGTAGGCCTACTACACGTCGATGGTGCACCTGTCTTCAACCAATGCAAACCCTGCTTGTATGGAGTTAATATGTTGGGGAGCTGACAATTGCTCACCGTTGTTTGGTGATTCTCTCCGGGTTCTCCGGCTTCCTCCACATGTAAAACTGTCGTGGTCAAGATTAGACATTGTGCAGAAATATGTGATCTTAAACACTAATAAATAAATAAATAAATAAAACTATCCTACTGGGAGGGAACTGGGCTGGTGGCCTATATGGACTCTCGTCACTTACTCTATCTGGCAAATGGACAACTATTTCAGGTCCCCATTGTCACATGTTTTCCTTATTGACTGGTCCAATGTGACAATGAGAACACAACATTACATAGAGAGTAATCGCTTGACTGGACTGGTTACGTGAAATAATTCATGAGAGGTGAGGGACGTTGTACAAACACGAGTGCGCGAATGCGCACGAGTGTTTTACAATATAGTCCCTCGCCTCGAATGTTTTGGCCGTTACGTTAGGTAAAGGGTTAATAACAATAATATAATTATTGTTAACAATGAAAAGTAATAAACAGAGTAATCGCTTGACTGGACTGGTTACATGAAATAATTCATTCGAGGCGAGGGACTCTATTGTAAAACACTCGTGCGCATTCGCGCACTCGTGTTTGTACAACGACCCTCACCTCTCATGAATTATTTCACGTAACCAGTCCAGTCAAGCGATTACTATCTATATTCATTTGTTACCCTAATTTATACTTTTTAGCAACTGATCTCCTGGGATCCCTAAGAATGATCAAATGAAAGTTAGGTTAAACCCAAGGATGATACGTACAGACAGGTCTCTTTGTGGAGAGCGGTGTCATTCACACTATTGCAGATTTTTTACCAAACGCCACGGCCAAAACCGGCCAGCGCTAGTCACAAAATTCACCATCCAATTTTTATTACTTTTTCATTTTGTCACAAAAACATAGCTTATGACCCCTCATTGGAACGAGCACAACGAGTTAGTGCTTCAAGACTTTTATTTGCAAGTGTCGTCTGTTTTTTGTGTTAGGTGAGGGGTTAAAGAGCCTGAAATGCTATTTTCTATATATTCTTAGCATATAGAAAAAACTGAACCGAAACCGATGTTTTTTCTTGAAACCGGACCGAAACCGATCCTGAAAAATCAAAACCTTCCACTTGTAATATTCTGAAAATGCTCTTTTTCAGCCAAAAAAGGCAGCAAAAACAAAATATCGTACACTCATTATATTTATATTACTGTTTTCTGTATTTATTGCAGATTACTAAAATAACGCGTAAAAATTTGACCTAGCATATTCAAAGGTCAAAAAATACATTTAAACACACTTGGGGTCGGCTTTTTTCGTAAAATTTACTAAGGTTCTACATGATGTTCAGGACCAATTTTCAAATTAAAAAGGAAGCAAAAAATAATTGCGCTATAGTCAACATAAAAATATTACATTAAACTAGAATAATGGAACTAAATGGAAATAACGCGTAAAATATTGTCTTTCAACAGGTTATTTGTGTAATTAATGTTTAAAATATTTTGTCCATAGGCATCAGTGTTAAGATTTAGACCCACTTTTTCCCCGAAAGTGACGCATGCGCAGTAGACACCGGACCGAAAGCTGGGTATGAGCTCTACAGTTCATGTATATAGCAGTGGGCAGATTTGGGCTAATTCATTGGGTAAACTTGCGAGCAAATGTTCTTCGACGAAAACATGCAACGTATGTACAATTCAAAATTACCTTAGCTTGTGATCTTATAGATTAACAAACGTTTGGGTAGAATCTTCGAATTTTAAAAATAAAACCCTGAAATATCAGTGTCGCATTCAGCCAGGGTCAGAAACAGTGAACACACAACACCAAAATGTTCCAGATTTTCTTATAAGTACACACGTGTAGACATAATGATGTATTTTGCTTATATTTTTTCTCAGTAAAATGAATTATCCACTTCTAATTTTCACATTTATTTTTACAAACTCAACTCCATTGATAGAAACCTCATGTACAAGGAATCCACCAGTCAATCCTCTTAGAAAAAATATCATAGCGCCCCATCTATCACCACAAAATACTGTGGTATTCCAGGGTAACGTCCCAAGAAATTAATTCTTGGATTAGGCCTAAAAAAATAAAAATCTGTTTCTCAGCCAACCCCCGCCCCCCCCCCACCCCCGCATAGTCCATTTGGCGGCCGCATGCTCTCTTTTTATAACCAGTGTAAACTTAAAACAAATAAAAATTAAATAGTTTATGTCTGATATTTTACCCAAGTTCAACAAAATTGAAAAATCAGTCCCTTGAGTGCAAGAAGGCTTTGCAATGCTTTAGCATTGCAAAGCCTTCTTGCTCTCAAAGGACGAAATAACCACCACCCATCTATTCCGAAGATTATGTGGCCTAAAACATAAACCCAGAACATGAACTTTTGATGGCAAGGAAATAATTACAGAAATAAAAAATAAAATAAAAAGCCACTCGCCCGCATGTGATTTTACAAATAATTGCCTTAGAAACAGAAGATCTACTTTGTGTGGCCTTATCATCGTATTTTGTTGTTTCAAATTGAGTCAGGAGAGAGAATTTTATTTTTTATTATTTATTATCAGGGAATCAATGGCTGATCAAGAATATGATATCTATGCATTAAATTAACTTCGTGTCTTTGAAGACTAATTTTAGGTTTGATCACTTTTTACTGCAACATAACATGTGCCTCAATTTGCAGTCAGTGGTTAAATTCGATAGTTATATTCAAGATATCTTGGCAGTTGTTTCTAGGCAAGTCTTGGCTGCCTATATAGGCAGCCGAGACTTGCAAAGAAGCTAGAGCTGTAGGTTAACCGAAACCGAACCGAGGTTTTTAGTTTTTTAAAAAACTAAAACCGTCGACATCCCGTAATCTAAGGTTTTTCGTTTTTTATTAAATACTCTCTTGCTGCAGAAATTCACAGAATGTAGCCATTCCAGAGTAGTGGGAGTACCCAGACACTGCCAATGGCAGTGTCTGGGTACTCTCACTACTCCTACTCTGGGAAGGCTACATTCTGTGGATTTCCGACATTTCAGCTTAGTTGTGTTTGCAGCTTTCCTCAAGTTACGTGTAGGTGTCAGATCTCGAAAATGGCCAAGCACAATAAAAGTTCTGTATATTTAGGTAATTATTATATTGGCCATCCTGATTCTTCATGTACATGTATTATAGCTTATTTCGGGCATTCATTGAGTTTCGTTCAATTTCACTACCATCCAGTTATGACTCCGGACATAAGAATGGGTTTTATTGAATTTTACTTGGCCTCATGAACAAACCTAAAACAGAACCGAACCGAAGTTTTACTCCATCTGAAAAACTAAAACCGAAACCGAACAAGAAATTTAAAAACTTACAGCTCTAAAAGAAGCGACTGCAAAGCCACGGAATTCAGACTACCAGAGTGTATCCAAATGTATGAAAATCTCTAGGCCTTAAGGGTTAATACAGTAATTACAAATGATTAGTAATTAATTATAGCAGCACTGTTCATATAGTGTACCCAAATGCGGAATGACAGTCACTCCCAAACCGATTCAGCTACTGGGTTCTTTGAGTACATGATACCGATAAAAATCGTCGGTCTCAAATATGGGGTGTGTGCTGATTCCAATCTAGGAATTTTTATAGCCTAATAACTTGGTACATATATACCAAGGTATACAGTACGTGGAGAGTGGATTGTAACTAAATCACCCGCAGAGTGGAGTTATCACCCAACGTGTCACTTTCAAATTCTGTACATATGGACATAAAACACAAGCAATGTTTCAGCCAATGGACCCCCGGGTTAAACCCGGAGGTCCATTGGCTGGAACTTTGCTTGTAATGGTTATGCTTTGCAATAAATTTGCAATTATTGCAATGCTCGGATGAAATCTCCACTCTGCGGGTGATTTAATGATAATACACTCTCCACGTACTGTATGTTGACAATACTATGGTATGCCATGCTACTTTCCTGTAAGGAACACTGAACAAATCAGTTTCCAGATCATGTTAGCAGCTGCCAACTGTTTGTTGATTTGTATTGGATGCAATCCTCCCTAAATCAGAATTACTGTATCCATCACCAAATATCACAATATTTGAATTGAAAGCAAACATACCTCCATCGGAAAGCTCTCTCCATCAATTGTGTGTTCAGATCCTTTCCAATCCTCAGACCCCCAGTGAAAATGGAACTGAGCCGTTCTGTACTTCCCTTTTAGGCCACCACCTTCAATGTACTGTTCACCATCAACATCCACTTGAACTAAAGTGTAAAGATAAAATGAATTATGTTTTATGGACAGACAAATCTATGTGGATTATATAGAGAGTAATCGCTTGGCTGGAGGACTGGTTACGTGACATAATTCATCAGAGGTGAGGGACGTTGTACAAACACGAGTGCGCGTATGCGCACGAGTGTTTTACACTATAGTTCCTCGCCTCGAATGAATTATTTCACGTAACCAGTCCAGTCAAGCGATAACTCTGTTTATTACTTTTCATTATTAACGATAATTATATTATTTAGCGCTTTACCTAACGTAACGGCCAAAAACGGCCAGCGCGATTCTCAAAACTCGCCAATTAATTTTCATTATTTTTTCATTTTTTGTTTCTAAAACATAGGTTATGACCCCTCATTGGAACGAGCTCGTCGAGCTCGTTCCAATAAGGGGCCATAACCTGTGTTTTTGAGACAAAAATTTAAAATAATAGTTATTCAAGAATTTTTTTTGCAAGTGTCGTCTTCTTTTCATGTTAGGTAAAGGGTTAAAAAAAGCAAAAAACACAATGAAGTCCCATTACACTCATGAAGTCACACCTACGGCAAAGCGTCTTCGTTTGCGCGCACGGATACATGACACAATTGTTGATTGTATAATTCACTTGTGAATTTATCGTTTATAATCAAACCCGAAAATCACAGTAAATCACACTTTGGAAAGTAATAAAATTCATTTATTTGGGGGGAGAACCCCGAGTATATGTGGGGGTGGGGCTAGGGATAGACAAGCCATATTCATCAAAAATTTCGTTCTGGAGTTACCTTGTTTGTACACACAATTCCGACATGACCATTACTAATCGATACCTTAACACCTTCAAAAATAAATGAATAAGCACTTTTAAGCACTTTTATAATAAAATGAATTACCTGTGTGTCCATTATTCTTCACTTTCATTTGGCATCCCAGCACACTATTCCAGTTGAAAAACTTGAAGTCTGATAGTGCACTGTTGTGCTTTGTTTTTGCAGTGACAATATTAATAGGAGACTGCCGCTTTCCTGCACAGGTGGAGTAATGCCTGTGCCACTGCATAGGACCTATAAAAAACACAATTCCAGTATTAGGCCTAAAAAGTTAAAAAAAATCTTTTTCTCAGGCCCTTCCGCGTGGTCTTTTTGGCGTCCGCATGCTCTCTTTTTATAACCAATGCAAACTTAAAAAAATAATACTTAAGTGGCTTATGTCTGATAGTTGACCAAAATTAATAAAATTGATAAATTCGTCCCTTGAGTGCAAGATGGCGTTGCAATGCTTCAGCATTACAAAGCCTCCTTGTACTCAAGAGACGAAATACACCACCACCCATGCCAGTCTGTAGATTATGAAGCCTAAAACATAAATCAAGGACATGAACTTTTGATGGCAAAGAAATTATAGAAATAAAAAATAAAATTAAATACGCTCGCTCGCTCGCTTGCAATTATACAAATAATGGCCTGAGAAACAGAAAATCTACTTTGTGGGGCCTTATCGAGTTATATTATCAGGTGGCTCATCTACTGCCACTCATAGAGTGTACTTGAGTGGTTTAAGTGCTGGAAGCCATTATAATGGTTCTATTTGGGAAAGCTGAAAGCCCCTTTAGTGGCTTTACTCTGCATCCATTGCCTTGTTGTTTGTTTGGCTGTAGAGAAAATGTTTTGTTACAATATATTGGAGAGTGCCTTCAGTCACTATCCAATAAAGTGTAACAAAACAATTATTTACAAACAAACTCTTGCCAAATTAGGGGTATCTTTAACTGGTAGAGTGCTGGAAGCCCATATTAGGGCTTTATTCTGAAGTGCAGGTACCACAATTTGAAGGCTCAGATTTAGTGCCTGTGCTTTGTATTATCTTTGAAGTGATATTATTTAGTCTGTAAGGGTTTGCCTTGTTACAATTTATGGGAGAGTGCCCTTAGGCACTCTCCCATAAATTGTAACAAGGCAAAGACATGTGTACAACATTTGATGGCCAAAAATAATTTAGCACTCCACCAGTTAAAAAAATAGTCATATTACAATCACCCTTGAAACAGAATTTAGCAGTCTATCATTTTAAAATTACTTAACCATATTAAATATATTTTAATTTCACAAGATTTTTATACTTTTATAATGAACAAACATAATAGCCGAAAAAAAAATGTGTAAATGTTCTGGTGGAATTTATTGATTAATAATTTCAACACGGCCGGTAATTAATATGTTCTGGGAAAATACGTGAGAAGTTTCAGTCAATGAACTTCTGAGTTGTCTGTATATATAATAATCTTATAACTTCTGAAGACCCCTTAAAAGTTGTTTTAAAAGAACCCACACTTAGTGGGTATAACTAAACCCGAACATCCCCCATATCCGGAGCAGTCGGTATTTATATTTATCATATGACTCGTCCGTTTTGTTCACCTTAAAACATTTGATATTTTGTTTTCATCTTAATCAGTAATAAATAAATCCTTCCGTCAATTTCATTGGTCAACTTCAAAACTAGACAATTTGATTGGCTGAATAAAATAAACTGGGCCATATTTTCATAATTTGCATAATTAGAGTTGGGAGCTTTCATTGGCCAATTTCAAAACTGGACAATTTGATTGGCTAAACAAAATACAACTGGGTCACATTTGCATAATTTCAGTAGGGAGAATTTACGTTTTCTGTCCTATTTAGGGAGGGTTATATTGTATTAATCTTTTACCTACAAGAAAAACGCCATTCATTTTTTTTATATTTTCACTTTTTGCTTCCAAAACATAGGTTATGAAACCCTCATTGGAACGAGCTCGACGAGCTCGTTCCAATGAGGAGTCATAACCTATGTTTTGGAAGCAAAAAAAATGATTTTTTTTAGTTATACGAGGATGTTTTTTCCAAGTGCCGTCTGCAACTCAAGTTAGGTGATGGGCTAAAAAGTCATACTAAGTGGCTAATTTGTGCGTGTCTGTGTCATATGATAAACAGAATATTCAATGAGTGTTTTTCTCATATAATATTTATGAAACTCGTCCGAATTTTCCGTTTGGGCTCACCAGAGGCTCGCCAAAACGGAAAATTCTTAGACTCGTTTCATAAATATTATATGAGAAAAACACTCATTTCCTATCCTCTATATATCGTATATGGCAAGCAGGAATTCCACCAATGCCTTTTGCGCAGGTTGGTATAGTGGCAGAGCATTCATGGCTAGGCGATTGGGAGCCGTGGAGCTGGGATCGACTCCCGCCAGGGCCACCTTCCAAAACAATTTACAGTTTTCAGTCCAGAGGCTCGGTCCCAGGACTATACCTGGTAGAATTCCTGCTTGACATAGACGATATGAAATTAAATTCAAGCAATTGCATCTTCACAGATCTTCCATTAACTGAGATTCCCGTTTTTAAAAGCTGGGACCATAGACTAATATATAAAAAGACAGGCTAGATACGACAGACATATCTTCCAAACAACATATCCGACTGATAATATTGTACTTAAAATCAAGTAACTGTCCCCTTATTAGCACTATAATCCCTCTATCTACCCTTCCCTCACTATACACACATAAAAGATTGCTCAAACACAAATACACCGGGCCACGAGCTTGGGGGTTTTGGATTTCACTGTGACAACACTGATGGGGTAAGCATGCTACTTACCCATTTTTTCTCCTGCATAAGACCAGTGACCTGAAATGGAAAATTTCCTCTTTTAAAATTCCTGACACATTCATGTCTTCAGTGACCAAAAATAATTTCAGACACAGTTCTTTGTTATGTTCTCCATTCATTCCCCTTAAAGTGCCCGTGAACATTTTTTTGCAGTTGGAAAGTTTCCTCACGCACTGGCAGAGTTGTTGATCAGGAAATAACCCACAAATGAGAATTTAGGTTGCGTGGGAGTTACTTCGATCATAAAATACGTGAAGATGCTAAAAAGGAATCTGCTCTAGCACCCAAAACTACTGAAACTAGAGAAAAATCTAAGATGCATTTAACAAGTAAGGTAAAAGTCGGATCATGTTTGTTCAAGTTTTCATGCTGAGACTACTCGCGAGACGGACATTTAAACAAGAAGAATTCCAAGGGGCATAACTCCTGCAAAACATCGGACAGGACTCGTTTTTAACTCATCCAAGACATTTTTAGCAGAACCCACAAATCAAACTTGATAAAAATTGGATAATGTTTCTTCAAGTTATCGTTCTGACACTGTCCGCAAGTCGAAATTAAATCTAAGGGACATAACTCCTGAAAACTAATTATGACAGGAGTAATTTACGAACTCAACCAAGAACTTCTCGGTTAGAAGTCACAGACCAAACCTGGTTAACCCTTTACCCAACGTAACTGATAAAACCGGCCAGCGCTATTCCCCCAAAACTGCCAATTAATTTTTAATATATTTTCATTTTTTGTCTCAAAAACATAGGTTATGACCCCCTCGTTGGAACGAGCTCGTCGAGCTCGTTTCAACGAGGGGTCATAACCTATGTTTTTGAGACAAAAAATGAAAAAAATTAGTTATTCAAGAATTTTTTTGGCAAGTGTCGTCTGCTTTTCATGTTAGGTAAAGGGTTAAAATCGGATAACGTTTGTTAAAATTATCATGCAGACGCCGAGACATGTTTTTTTTTTTTGGGGGGGGGGGGGGGGGGTTACGGGCGGACGGACGCACATCCTGCTACTCGACACAAAGCTGTTACCCATTTCTGTCGAGCCGTTGATACACTGTAATGCCCGACAAAGTCATGTTATTTCTATTATTGCCACTTTCGTACAGTGGGTACATTGCATGTAAATTATATGGGAAATAAGATAAATAAATGAAGTTTGACGTTTTCGAATTTAAAAAAAAAACAGCGAAACTATCGTCTGATTTGTTGACAAACAAACCGGGTAACATGACTATCGTCTGATCAGTCTACGGCGAAATTTGGGAAGTTAGATGATGAAATATATCTTCGAAATGCGAACTTTTGGCAAAGAGTTTATTCATCAAAGATGTCATTACTTACTTTGTGCGTATCGCTTCCTATATTTGATACATTATCTATCCGTGAAAGTCACTTGAAACAAATGTGTTTACAAATTGAAAATCCGAATTGAATTTTACGGCAGCGTATTAGCTCCATTTCGTTTTTTTGCGTAAGTTATGTTAAATTGTAATTACAACTTAATAAATTGCAATTACAACTTAATAAATTGTAATTACAACTTAGCTTAATTACAACTTAATAAATTGTAATTACAAATTAGTTTAAACTGTAATTACAATATAGCTTAAATTGTAATTACACTTTAGCTTAAACTGTAATTACAATTTATTTATATTGTTATTACAACTTGATAAATTGTAACTACAACTTAGCTGTAATTACAGTTTAAGCTATATTGTAATTACAAGTTAAGCTAAGTTGTAATTACAATTTAAGCTACATTGTAATAACAATTTAAGCTAAGTTGTAATTACAATTTAACAATTTAACATAAGTTAAACTTAGCTTAATTACAATTTAACAAAAGTTACGCAAAAAAACGAAATGGAGCTCGTTTCAACGAGGGGTCATAACCTATGTTTTTGAGACAAAAAATGAAAAAAATTAGTTATTCAAGAATTTTTTTGGCAAGTGTCGTCTGCTTTTCATGTTGGGTAAAGGGTTAAAATCGGATAACGTTTGTTAAAATTATCATGCAGACGCCGAGACAAGTTTGGGGGGGGGGGGGGGGTTACGGGCGGACGGACGCACATCCTGCTACTCGACACAATGATGTTACCCATTTCTGTCGAGCCGTTGATACACTGTAATGCCCGACAAAGTCATGTTATTTCTATTATTGCCACTTTCGTACAGTGGGTACATTGCATGTAAATTATATGGGAAATAAGATAAATAAATGAAGTTTGACGTTTTCGAATTAAAAAAAAACAGCGAAACTATCGTCTGATTTATTGACAAACAAACCGAGTAACATGACTATCGTCTGATCAGTCTACGACGAAATTTGGAAAGTTAGATGATGAAATATATCTTCGAAATGCGAACTTTTGGCAAAGAGTTTATTCATCAAAGATGCCATTACTTACTTTCTGCGTATCGCTTCCGAAATTTGATACATTATCTATCCATGATAGACACTTGAAACAAATGTGTTTACAAATTAAAAATCCGAATTGAATTTTACGGCAGCGTATTAGCTCCATTTCGTTTTTTTTTGCGTAAGTTATGTTAAATTGTTAAATTGTAATTACAATTTAGCTAAATTGTAATTACAACTTAATAAATTGCAATTACAACTTAATAAATTGTAATTACAACTTAGCTTAATTACAACTTAATAAATTGTAATTACAAATTAGCTTAAATTGTAATTACAATATAGCTTAAATTGTAATTACACTATAGCTTAAATTGTAATTACAATTTATTTATATTGTTATTACAACTTAATAAATTGTAACTTCAACTTAGCTGTAATTACAATTTAAGCTATATTGTAATTACAAGTTAAGCTAAGTTGTAATTACAATTTAAGCTATATTGTAATAACAATTTAAGCTAAGTTGTAATTACAATTTATTAAGTTGTAATTACAATTTATTAAGTTGTAATTACAATTTAGCTAAGTCGTAATTACAATATGAATAAGTTGTAATTACAATTTAAGCTATATTGTAATTACAATTTAAGCTATATTGTAATTAAAATTTAAGCTAAGTTGTAATTACAATTTATTAAGTTGTAATTACAATTAAGCTAAGTTGTAATTACAATATAAATAAGTTGTAATTACAATTTAAGCTATATTGTAATTACAGTTTAAGCTATATTGTAATTACAATTTAAGCTAAGTTGTAATTACAATTTATTAAGTTGTAATTACGATTTATTAAGTTGTAATTACAATTTAGCTAAATTGTAATTACAATTTAACATAAGTTACGCAAAAAACGAAATGGCGCTAATACGCTGCCGTAGAATTTCGATCCAAATGGAAATCTGGGAAAAAATATTATTGGTCGGCTGAGAGATGTGACGTCAATGTCTATATTTAGACGTGTCGGACTGTTATTGACTTGTCGGGCCATTATGGTCAATAACGGCCAGACAATAACGTCACATGACTTGTAGTTGTTGAGCATTATGAGGTTTCAACGCCCGGTAAAACATCATTAGTGTGATAGGAATGCCCGTAAAAGTGGTAATAACAGAGTGGCATGCCGTTTACATCTTAACATAATTTCCACCAAAATAAATAACAACAATTATTACCACTTTATAGGGCCAATCCTTAAGCTATTATCACTAAAAATGAGGGCGTTCATTTTGTGTATTCGCCCTGTTCCCGATGACGTCACCGGGCCGGCGGGACAATATTAAAATTGATTTTCATTATTGGCCCGGCGGCCCGGTGACGTCAATGTTCATTCAGCATTTCGGAGCATCAAACCGCCGAGGTGACGCTCCTTCACTTCCGAGAAATATCGATATATTTTTGAACGCGGTCGTGTTTAAATTGATCGTTTCTCAGTCGTTTCCTTGAGCTTCCGTTATTTCGTGAGAAAAGAGCATTTCATTTGAGAGCATAATCATCCGATGATCATCGTCAGGTAAGTAACATACATTGTAAATAATATATCATTAGTTGTTCGTCAATTTCGCCTGAACTTGGCTTATGTCTCGCCCATTACATTATTTCTCTCCTTGAAAATCCAATGAAGCAATACCTACATGTACCTAGTGCCCTTGAATATTTATTAACAGTCCATGTGGTAATAATAGTAATAACATGATTTTGTAGGGCGTTATGGTTCATTAACGGCCCTACAGGAATGATTAAAAGCCCTTGGCCTATTAGCGGCCCGAGACGGAGTCGAGGGCCGCTAATAGTCCCTTGGGCTTTTAATCATTCCTGCCGACCAGTTAATGAACCATAATGCCCTACAAAATCATGTTATTGTATAATTAAAGCACGACCTCGCTAAAGCGAGATCGTGCATTAATTGTGTCCATTCAGTTTGACCGCAATTCTGTTAAGATGAAAACGCCATGGATGTCGCGGTAAGAACATGGAGGGCGGAAAACATCACAACCCATTTTCCCTGTAGGTTGCAACCATGCTATATAGCGTAACATTTTAACGGTTATGATGTTGGGTCCCAAAAACCGGAACCGAACCCCAAAACATCCAGCTCTATCAGAAACGCAGTCCATGACCCCTGAATGGAATGAGAGTCCATAAGCTGTACTCTTGAAAACAAAAATGAAAATAACTTGTCAATTGTTCAAAATTTCAGTGTTTTGGAAGGGTCGTCTACTGTTTATGCAAGGCGAAGGGTTAAAAATATATTTTCTTGCGTGTCTGTATAGAGACAACTTGCTGTATACCAGATTGCTAGATATTGTCCAAAATTATGGATTTACTGTTAACGGGTAGAGTGCTGGGAGACCATATTTGGGCTTTACCCTGAAGTACAGGTACCGTAACGCAAAGGCTTCATATTCAGTAGACACGCTTCATATTTTCTTTGAAGTGAAATGATTTTGTCTGTATAGATTAGCCTTGTTATAATTTATGCGAGAGTGCCTGTGGGCACTCTCGCATAAATTGTAACAAAGCAAAGACATGGGAACAAATTTGGGTGTCCAAATTTTTTTTAGCACCCTACCAGTTAAGAATCCAAATGATTTCGAAGCAGTTTTGAAGTCGCCGACGGCACCGGAAGCGGAGAGGGAAAGAGGCTTTCCCTTAGGTTAGGCAGGCAAGTGGATAGTGCGTGCATTTTCCACCAGAAGTGCTCGAGCGGAAAAAAACTTTACTTTTCGAGAACTGAAAACCGTGAAACCGAGAGACTCTCGAGTATTTGTTTCCAATGCATTTACGTGTGCCAATACTAAATGGGGGAGGGGGGGGGTATCTGGTATAATGTTCAATAATAACCAAACAAATAAGCTATACAATCGGCGAGGTGGTTTCTAAAGCTTTACATCGTCCCTTGAAACCAACAAGGTAGAGCTGTAGGTTTTTAAATTTCTTGTTCGGTTTCGGTTTTGGTTTTTCAGGTGGAGTAAAACCTCGGTTCGGTTTGGTTTTCGGTTTGTTCATGAGGCCAAGTAAAATTCAATAAAACTCATTCTTATGTCCGGAGTCATAACTGAATGGTAATGGAATTGAATGAAACTCAATGAATGCCCGAAATAAGCTATAATACATGTACACGAAGAATCAGGAAGGCTAATATAATAATTACCTAAATTTTCAGAACTTTTATTGTGCTTGGCCATTTTTCGAGGTCTGACACCTACACGCAACTTGAGGAAAGCTGCAAACACAACTAAGCTGAAATGTCGGAAATCCACAGAATGTAGCCTTTCCAGAGTAGTGAGACTACCCAGACACTGCCATTGGCAGTGTCTGGGTACTCCCACTACTCTGGAATGGCTACATTCTCTGAATTTCTGCAGCAAGAGAGTATTTAATAAAAAACGAAAAACCTTAGATTACGGGATGTCGACGGTGTCGGTTTCGGTTTTTTAAAAAAACTAAAAACCTCGGTTCGGTTTCGGTTAACCTACAGCTCTACAACAAAGTGCCATCTGTAGTGCTTTAGCGTTGCAGGTGGCACCTTGATCCTCTCAAGAGACGAATTTTGTAATATCTATACTATTGAGTGTCACATCACAGTTTATTACACGTCTATTCTTTGAAATCCCTATCAACAGGAACAATAAACCATGCGGAAAATGAAAATCTGTCGAACGGAAATCGTTGACGGACTATTTTTAAATTAAAGCGAAATTTCACTGGATTTTTCTACAAATCGTGCAAGCGCAATTACAATTTGAGTCGCTAGCGATAGCTAGAAATCGTCCCCGAGTTCCAATGTGTTCTATGTGCCCGAAGGCACATAGAATACATTGGAACTCAGGGGAAAAATAGTAACACGGGTTCCTCTCTCAAATTTGGTTGGCGATAAAATGTGTTCTTTTTGTTGATTAGTGTCAAATGAATTGTTGAGTGTCCTTCCAATAATTGTTTTTGTAGACGTGAAGGCGTGTAATCAGTGGCGGTGCCATGGTGGGGGGGTTCTGTGTATTTATGAAACATTTTAAACTCCAAGTCTGAATTCATGCCAAGAGTCGTGTGCCCTTTTTTATACGTCTGCCCCTTTGCTCTCGGTTGCTTTCGGCTCCCATGCAAATCGCCTCTGACCTCACCTTCATCTTCATCATGATCTGTATTTGGCTGAAAACTGGCGTAAACCTGTCTGCCATACAACTCCTGTACTGGACGGAAGTTGTCGACAATATAATTCAGTGAATGTCTTTTTATATTTGATACGGCGGTATTGATGCCTGTGTTGTTTGGCTGATTCCATGGATGATGCTGACTTTTAATACTGTAGAGAGTTCGGAATTTTTTCAGCTGAAAAGACAAACAAATGTTCAGAATTAGAGCTGGCAGGATGGGGGGAGGGGCTATCTCTAGATTTCCAACTGCACCTATCCCCGTACTGCTAAATAATTTTCAACAAGTGGAAAATTCCAGTCTTGGAGATTTTCGTGTTTTACGAACCATCATCACTTGAAAAGCTTCCTATTGTAAATGCTGCGGACTGTATTAATTAATACGAACTTGTTAGCTCCCTGATATGCATGACACAGAAATAGATGCACGTGATATTTTTGTCGTGACGCCAGCAGTGTTCTCGCTCTTGGGTTCTAATCAGGCCTGGCATTCTTTATGAGTGCTGCACGCCTACTGCACGCCTTGAAGAAATTGAGGGGGGGGGGGGGGTTGCACCCCTTGATTTTCTGGAATGCCTGACCTATTTGGGACTGCCTTTAAAATCTATTATCATTAATCGTCCCCTGAGTTCTAATGTGTTCTGTGTGTCCACTGGCAGTCTACTGGCACATAGAACACATTGGAACTCAGAGGACAAGTTGTCAATGTTGCATTGATTCACAATAATTAATGACCCATTCTGTGTCGCATTTCGATACATTTTGAGTGTAGAAGGCAGGCACATTAGAATTGAATGCAACATTTTGAATAATGAGAAGATGTGTGTGCCAATTTTTCCACTGTGCAGCTGAATGTAGAACGATTTTTCAATCACAATATTAATATCTTGAAGTGAATATAACCAAAATAGCATACAAGTTTTTGCACTGAAAATTTCAGGTGCATTTACACTCCCAAGCAATCTGAGGAGGGCAATTGTTTTGCACTCCTTGATTTTCTAGATTGCCAGGCCTATCTTATGGTACAAATTGTACTAACAAAATTCGTTTAGCATCAAAAATACATCAACTGGCACAAAAACATACTTTTGGTAGCAGCCAATGGTTTTAAAAGCCTTTGTGGTTTATTATTGCAGCGTGTCGTTTTCAATAAAAGTGCTGTCTAACGACATAGGTGAGACCAGACAGAATTTATACCAGGTCCTGTCAAGTACGCTGTGGATAACAAATTACATATGGCTCCTTGTTATGCGCCAACTGAATTCACAGTTTATCTATTTAACCCTTTCACTGCCACGCCCAATTTAGCCATATATGGACTCATGGAGGACCTCCATGAACGCCTGTTTGCGAGGAGGTTTAATACAATTTATGACATACTTGAAGCTCTATCATCTGATTAACCCAGATGGTAGGTTTGATCTGCGCATATCAGAACGTACAGATTAAGTGTTAAGGGGAATGTAAGCAGAAACAATTTGGTGACAACTGTCGTAAGGACTTTCTTGTATCCCTAGCTAATGGTGAAATCTTAGGTCTATATCATAAGTAAGATATGCTGAGAACTTCAAAAAATTATTTTATAATTAAATTTTTGATAATCTCACTTTGAAAGAACATTTTATCGAGGCAGTTATTCTCTTTGCGCACTCCAGTCCTAATAAAAACTTTACAGAGAGTTCTGTCTTTTCCCAGTGTTTATGAGCTGAGGCTTGGAATTTTGATACAGTCATGAAAGGATTATGAGTAAAATTGTTGTGAATATGCAAATACTTCTGGGGGTATTTTCTCTCAGCATTTTTGTTAATCAAATGTCCTGAGTTGATTGCCTTTAGAAGTTCATAGTTCATGAGCTCTTCTTGTCATGCATGTTGCGCAATGTTCTGTTGTTTGTCCTTTTATTTAATGTCGGGAATATTCTTCAATACCGAAATTTCGGTAGTTTGAGATTCACTAGGTATGGTAATCTCTAATTATTTTAAAAAAATCTTCATCTGTTTTTTTATTCAGTGTGTATAATATATCATTATAATGTTATTTGTTAATAACTGCTGCTTTGTCCATAAAATCATAAAATTATGCAACACAAATAACTTCCATTATAAACAAATAAAATTCTTGAATGGCACAAAACTATGTGATCCCATTAAGGGGGAGATGTCCTGGCTGTCAATGCAACTAGAGGACAGTTGTCCTGGTTGCCAATTCAACTGGGGGTGGGAGAGTTGGCAGTTGTTCCGGCTGCCAATTCAACCCGTGGCAGTGGTGCAATTGCACATTTTTGGACTGAAGGAGGGGGGTGGGGGGGGGGACTTGTCAAACAACCACTGGGCGCTGAACAATTTTGAAGAATATATTTTTTAAATGATCATCCTCAGCTCTTTAACCCTTAGAGGGCCATTTTAATTATATGACGATTACCAATTATATACATGTACAAAGGTTCCCGAAGCTTAACAGTGTTTCTATATCAATGTTGGCTGCCTATACAAGCAGCCAACAATGCTGTAAAACATTGCCAAGATAAATGCAGTCTATGGATTCAGTTCTTAATGAAGAATACACTTGGGAGCCACTCTTTCAAAGCAATATAACCACCCCACCCCGACAAAATTAGTAAGGTCTTAGAGGTTAATAATTCTTACCAATTTTGTCTGGGGGGGTTATGCCAATCTCTGAAAATTAAAGTGAGGGATTTTGTCAGCCTCTGGAGATGAAGGCGATGGGTTTAAGTCTGAAGGTGATTTTTCCGTGGGATTTCATCCTAAGTGGATTTTGTCTAATGGAGATTTTGTCTGGATATATTTCATTATATTGTTTCATTATACAGTAGAATCCTCTTAATTGAATATCCATTTTGCCAGTGAAAATTATTCAATTAACAGGAGTATACAATTAACATGGATTTGGTCAGTTTCCTGTGTTCTGGAGGTAAACTGGGCATTTATTCTATTATATCTAGTTTGACAGAGCTCATAGAGCTCTGTCAAACAAGATATAAGAGAATAAATGCCTGTATTGGATGTAGTGAGGCCAAAAAGGTTGATAAATAAGGGGAATTTGGTGCGTATCTCAGTAATTTTTGCGACATATTACAAAAATTTATATACAATTAACAGGAGTTTACTCTACAACCCATATTCAATTAACAGATCAAATTTGTACTGAAGGTATGGTAAATGGTTTTGTGTTTGACAATTATATTCAATTAACAGGGATATACAATTAAGAGATATCCAATTAAGTGGGCTCCAATGTATTATCATAATAAAGCTGTTGTAAAGTTGGCAATCTGCCTCAAGTAGGTGTTTACTGCTTCAATAAATCCTATTCTATTCTAATTCTACCAACCTGAGATCGTGAAATTTTTACTGTATTTGTAAATATGGTCCAAATAACACTCTCATAACATCCTGGCGTTGTCAGACTCCCATCATATCGAAAATATTTTGTGAGATCTTTCGGTAAAATGGAAGACATTGGAAATGATTCAACCGAACAAGTCCGATCTGAAAATGAATGAAGATTATCAATATCTTTTACCTCTCAACAATGACTTAAGATTCCTGATAGAGTTGTAGGGCTTCACGCTATTGGAATTTGGAATTTCAATACCAGGTGACGGTATTGAAAAAAGTACTGCGGTATACCGGTATGGTGTCTTCCCATTTCATCAATTCCCATTTCATCAACTGTCTCTAAAATTATATTTTCCCATTTCATCAACTCCCACTTCATCAACAGATTTTTTTTCAGGTGAAAAATCAATATTTTGAGGGTTTATTGTATCACCACTTTCCAGACATTTCTCAGACAAACACACTTTAAATATTTTATTCAGAGCAACTGGATTACTACACATAATAAGTTGGGAAAAGTAACATATAACATTTAAATATCTATCAGAATGTAACATTTAAAGCACAATACTCCAGTAACATACTCACTATTACTTCAGAATGCCTGTTGGCTTTCTAAATTAATTTGTCTCTTTTGAGTAACAAATTAGTTTAGAATGCCTAGTGGCATTCCAAACTAATTTGTTACTAAAAAGAGACAAATTACTTGAGAAGTACAACAGATTTAATTTCTGTTTAATTTAATATTTTTTATAATTGGTAAAAAAAATGCATTTACATAAGATTAAAACATATTTTCATTCTGTTGATGAAGTGGGAATTGATGAAATGGGAAAATATAATTTTAGAGGCAGTTGATGAAATGGGAATTGAAGAAATGGCAATAAACCACCGGCATATCGTGATCAACTCCAGGAGATGAAATTTGGGGAAGTTAGGTCTTTACCGAAGATGACTGTAGATTTGTCTGAAGAGGGATAGTGGGCACATGAAAATCATCCTTTTTATTTATTTTTTTTTTCTATTTTTGTCTGAGGTACCATACCTTATAAAACATACATTTTAATATCACCTATTGTCTTTTTTTTCTTTTGTGGTGGCGGATTAACTGACTGAGCGGACTGCTCAACTAAACAAATTTGATGTGTCCCCCCCCCCCCCCCCCCCCCCCCCCCCCCGCCCCCATGGGAATTGACTACTTTGTGGCATTCTCTGCATACAGCCCTAGTTTCATCTTTTGGTTGACCATGTGCTTACCAAGTAATAAAAATCATCATCAGCAAAGTTTTAATTAATGAAGCACCGGGTTGTTACCGGTGTATCATTAATTAAATTTTTGGTGATATTTCCTATAATAAATGTCTGGAATCTAATATTATTGCGTCTGTGGAAATATTGCCCACTCGCGGAAAGTGACCAGACAGCTGCAGTCGTACTGTATGTATCGTCTTTTGACTTTCCTTCCCGAGAACTGTAACAGAGAAACTCTAGAGTGTTGAGGTGGGGGTGGGGGTGGGGGCAGTGTATCATTAGCAGTATCATGGTGGAGGCCGGTCGATATTCACCAAACCAAAAGCTATGAAATCGGTGGGCGATTATACACAGTACAGCAACCATGGACTACGCGAAATTCACGCATGGGCAGTGATGCCCACTCATGCGCTTACCACGTAATAAAAAACATCATCACCAAAATTTTAATTAATGAAGCACCGGGTTGTACCCGGTGCTTCATTAATTAAATTTTTGGTGATTTTCCTATAATTAGTGTCTGGAATCTAACATTATTGAGTCTGTGGAAATATTGCCCGCTCGTGGAAAGTGACCAGTCAGCGGACTTTTGAGTGGAACAAGGTGCCATCTGCAATGCTTTAGCATTGCTGATTGCACCTTGTTCCACTCAAGGGGCGATATTTTACGCCAATAGTTTTGAGTGTCACATGACGAATTGTGATACGCTGCAAACTCCCGGTCTTGATTCATACCCAGAGTCCAGCTCATTTTTGATACCCATGCAAACTGCCCAACTTGGAACACAAAAATTTCTGTTCAAAAATTTATATTGTTTTCCTTTTACATGCCTAAAGCATATATTTTTACCTTTCCATTTTGAAGATTTGTGTCCTGGAAACAAAGTATATCCTCTCCAAATGCGGTGGAGAGCTATTTTATTTCTTTAAATTTACTTGAAAGGGACTTCTTAGAAAACATTTTCATGCTAATTTTCAAAAAACGAAGAATGTAATATAGAAATAAGTTTTACATTTCACTTTATACCTAGTGGTCCGTGTTCACTATTTTAACCTGTCAACGATCATTATTTATTCTGCCCAGGAAGATTACAAATCTGCGCGGAAAGATTAAATAATCGGTCCAGACAGATTAGATTTTTTCACCATGTCCTAAATATCTTTCGAAACGTTGTGATGTGTTAGTCTTTTGTGAAAACTTCTTCACTGAAGCGATAGTGAAACTAGAGAAACAGAATTTACTGCATCCAGTAAAATCAAGTCTGTGTGGAAGGGGTTAAAGCATCGGAAATAAACAAAATGGAAAGAGAATTTATGGAGGCTTATTTTGGGGCGTGAAATATTTTTAAAGAAATCAGAAATAGGTTTTCGTTAATAGTATTTAAAGATATTCATACAGGAATCAGATAAAAAAAAATTCCAAGAAACCGCAAAAAACATATATGTGAACAGCATTAAAAGGGTTCGATCAATGAATCAGAAATGGACATTTTTGCTTATTTGAATGATGTTTTGAGCAGTAATGTGAGTATGGAAAGGATTAACATTATTCTAAATGAAACAAAATCTTTGGAACCCATATTGAAGTCTTCAGAGGGTTAAAAGCATTAAACTGAATAATTTGTACTTTATTTCCTTGCAAAGCAAAGAGTTTCTCTCAGCTTGGTTTGAAGAGCTGACATCTGATTATAATAATAAGATTACATTTATTGTTTGACATCTACCTCCACTTCTGTTTATATTTCTCCAGTGTGAATCAATACAACATAATATTGCTTGAGGATAATTTACGGTTAATTTACGGTTACAGGAAATTAGAGGCTGTGAAAACCCTGTGCCCACTGGGCCATACTCAAGAGCCCTAGCGACCTTAAAACACAGGGTGCCGAGAACTTGAAACTGTCTATCAATTCGAGTTATAATGCTGACAAGGAAGTGAATAGAAGAAAGAAGACAGGAGAAGAAGAAGAAGAAGAAGAAGAAGAAGAAGAAGAAGAAGAAGAAGAAGAAGAAGAAGAAGAAGAAAAAGAAACTGTACAAAAACAATAGTCTGTGTGTTTCACACAGACGAATTATTGAAAGTTAGCGGAAACTTATTGCAGGGCATGTTGCATAATGTAAAAGGTAATGAAATGTGGTAAAACAAAAATACCTATTTCTCAAGCCATCCATGGCCTTTTTAATTAGTGGAGTGTAAGGTTACATCCGGAATCAGTAATTCCCGGTTCCCGATTCCTGATTAGCAAGTTCCGAAATTTGGCAAATCAAAACCGGGAAACGAGAAATTTGAAAAAATAATTTTTACCCGCAAAAGGTCAAAATTAATTTAGAAATCTTTTCTTTTGACAATTTTTTTCTTTTACCGAATTTTGTGCTGCTTTCTTAAAACATGCCACATAAACTTATTAGTTGTGCCATGACGCCCGCGAACAGCCAACGTAAAAATTATATATTTAATTATTTATTGACACCAATAATAAATAATTAAATATATAATTTGCGTTGGATGATCGCGGGCGTCGTGATACTGATAATTGTATTTTCTCGCGTTTCGAAGAATAGAGAGAAAATATTGTCTTGTCGGAGTGACCAGTGTTAAACGTCTCCTTAGTATGTTTTGTAGCATGGGTTGCAGATTTTAAGCGAGTTGTTTTTTCAGAACGTTTTGCTCATGAGTTGACATCATTTTGTAATGGTTGTATTTTTTGTTGTATGCTGGTCAATTCTAGACAGATTCCAATATGGAGCAGACATTCAATTTCAAGTTTTGATCAAATTTACAAGTGTAATATCAAGATCAACACAAATGTTTTCACATCATGTCTGAGCGTTGGTCTGAACACTCCCTCGAGGTAGCTTTGCACATGTCATTGGACACAGATTTCCAGGGGTTTTTCCATGCATCTCATACATATCACATGGGAGAAAACAAAGTAACGGGTTATTTAACCCTGTTTTTTTCTGGGCGGCGTTGGTGCTGTTAATCGAGGAATATATTTTTGTTTGTCATGTTACGTATAACACATCGTATGTAACCTACTTCTTTAAGGCTCATTTTGTTCTAAAGCCTTCAAATTTGATTTGTACAAAAAATCGCCCCAAGCCTGACTGTCTAGCTGCAAAAGGATATTGTTTTGTTAATGTTTAACCCATAACAAAGATCAGACTAAGTTAGTTGGGGTGTGCTTTAGGAAAGCCTCAAAGTTATCAGTGAAAGAAAATGTCACGACTAGTCCATGGGGACCAATACAATAAATCTTTTACAATTGTATTTTCCCAAATTGTATTTTCTACAAGTGAATATAAATGAAGGAAATGAACCATTAGCATTTTAAAAGATATGGCAATTTGCCAACTGGCAAATTGCCACATCTTTGAAAATGCTGATGGTTCATTTCAGTTGGTTATTTCCATTAATAAAAAAAATAATTCTGAAAAATACAACTGAAATTTTTTTACAGTATTAGTCCCACTGGACTCAGTTTGTGATTGTGAAGCTTGTGTGGATGGGCGATCCAAATTTGATTAAATCAATCTAGTATTTTGAAACAAGACTCTCGTTTTATTTGTCAGGCAATTGACCAAACGACATGCGGAGTAAGAACTGAGTAATTTTCCGGTTCCCTCTGGTTCTCTGATTGAAGCGTGAAAAATGTTTCGGTTCCGTTTTCTTAAAACACCGGGTAAAATTGTAACCGCAGTAGAATCAGTGCTATATTATGTTTGGTCATTGAAATATTTTATACGTGCCTTTCCCTTAATTATTACAATTAATTGGAGAGTGCCTACTTCAAGCTTAGGTCAGTGGGGTAGGGGATGGGCCCGCAGGGCCCGCATTGCGGGGGGCGGCTAGAAGCCCCCCCCCCCCCCCCCCTCCGTCTTGAAGGACGTCCCAACGCTGGAAGAAAGAGGGAAAGAGAGAAAGAGAGCGAGACTGTGTACCAAATACACATAATTTCAAACCCTCACTTCCACACGACGTACTCTTTGTAGTCTATGTATTATTCTTTTAACCCTTTACCTAACGTAACGGCCAAAACCGGCCAGCGCTATTCTCAAAAATCGCCAATTAATTTTCATTATTTTTTTCATTTTTTGTCCCCTCGTTCCAACGAGGGGTCATAACCTATGTTTTTGAGACAAAAAAATGAAAAAAATTAGTTATTAAAGAATTATTTTTGCAAGTGTTATCTGCTTTTCAGGTTAGGAAAAGGGTTATGTGAACGCTACATCATTGTAACTGGGAGGGGTGAGAAATGAACAATATACATACAACATACATGCCTCTCAAGTCACACATGTTGGGCGTGCATGTGTGTATCCTTGGATGGTGAGGGTGAAACTTAAAACATGTAATGAAAAAATCTACAGAGTCGTACTTTTAGAATCGATCCTATAGGCTAAACCTTCATTTAATTGATGGCGTATGTACTACGTGAAATCCTGTATGCTGTGCACGGTAACAACACTAAATTTGCTCCCGTTTTAAAGGCAACCGCCATTATGAAAGGGCCCCCGTTCTGTCTCGCGGGGGGGGGGGGCACAATATTTTCCGCTACGCCACTGGCTCAGGTGTGGTAGCTGCACTTCGGAATGGAGCCCAAATATGGCCTTTTAGCATGCAACCAGGTAACTCTGTGACATTTTACACTATTTCTGTTATCTAGCAGTAAATTACATACCTTTGTATTCAATCTCTCGCAAGTGGTTGAAAATAGGATTATAATTTTTATTTCGGGTGTTATCTTCATCAAGCTGAAATTAAAGAAATTATCATTGTCACCACGAAGTTCGTCACATGAAGAATGACAAATACTAACCAATGAGAATGACACATGAACAAATATTCCCGATCAGGGACAAGGAATTAACCCTTCACCCAATCCACCCGATATCAAAATTTGCCGCAGGTGGGATTCGAACCGAGGACCTCTCGGCTTGCAGCCTGCACCTCTACCAACTGAGCCACCACGCCCCCTGTAGGAATCAGTTACAACAATAGATTATGTTTTCAGCACTAGTGCGGGCAGGGGGATCGGCAGGACAAACTAACCCCCAAATGTTTAACTGTACACCAACACAATAAAATTTCTATCAGGCATATACAGTATAGACTGGCCACTTTTTCACGTGTGGGCAATATTTCCACGGACGCGATAATAGTAGCTTCCAAACAGTAATTATATAAATAATCATCAAAAAAATTAATTAATGAAGCACCGCGCACAACCCGGTGTTTCATTAATTAAAATTTGTGTTATGGTGATCTTCATTACTTAGTAATCGCATGCGTGGACATCACTGCACACGCGGAGATAACGACCAGTCCACGACTCCTCGGCGACTGTACCTGCTTCAAAAGAATGAAAGAACATTTCTGTTACAGTTTTCCTTTGTTGATAATTCCAACAATCTTCCCATTTAATATAACCCTGCTTCAAATTATAGGCACCGTTCCAGAACATTTGTCAGGATGCCAAAATTCCTGAGGCTGCCATTGAGGTATATTGCTGAAAGAACGGAATAAAAAAAAGGAAACTCACCTCAAAGAAAAATCCTAACACAGCCAGTCCATCAGGCTGTAACATTGCATGGGAAATGTTACCATATTTTTCTGCATAGTTCACAATGTGCATCTGAAATATTTCAAAACATTCTCATCTGATGTTGTTTATCTAACTTGGTTTATTTGTTATGTGGTGAATGCACAAAGGAAACTGATGTGATATGTGCGTACGAAACCTATCGAATATGATGGAAAATAATTAACGAAAACATGATTTGAATGTTAAGGTTGATGTCAAACTACCGAAGGTCCTAGCCGCAAACCTTTTCCCCAAAAGGCAACGAGGAATTGAATCAATGCAATCTTGTTTGACAGAGCTCAATGAGCTCTGTCAAACAGGAGTGAATTGGTTAAATTCCTAGTTGCATTATGGGAAGAATGTGCTGATAGAGTTCTTGATTTATTTATATTTATTTATTGGTGTTTAAGGTCACATACTTATGCACAATGGCTAATCGTGACCGTGACAGTTTTACGGGTGGAGGAAGCCGGAGTACCCGGAGAGAACCACCGAGCAACGACGAGCAGCTGTCAGCTCTCCAACATCGTAACTCTGAACTCTGCACCGCAGCACAGGCAGGGTTAGATTGGTTGAAGACATGCGTACCATCGACGTGCAGTACGCCCCAGTACACAGCGTCATCGTGCCCCCGTGTAGGCAATCGGGGTGAAGTGTCTTGCCCAAGGACACAACGCGGTTGCCGCAGGTGGGATTCGAACCGAGGACCTTTCGGCTTGCAGCCTGCACCTCTACCAACTGAGCCACCGCGCCCCCAGAGAGTTTTTGATGTATCAACCCTAGTGTGGAAGGGTTGTCGAACTAGTCAGTCTGAAGATTTGTAAACACATTAAAAATGGGTTAAAATGTATTTTGCATATTATTTATTTATTTATTGGTGTTTAAGGTCACATATTTCTGCACAATGGCTAATCATGACCATGACAGTTTTACGGGTGGAGGAAGCCGGAGTACCCGGAGAGAACCACTGAGCAATGGCGAGCAACTGTCTGCTCCCCATCATACCAAATCCACACAAGCAGGGTTAGCATTGGTTGAAGACAGGTGCACCATCGACGTTCAGTACGCCTTAATACACAACGTCACCGTGCTCCCATGTGGGCAATGAGGGTGAAGTGTCTTGCCCAAGGACACAACGCGGTTGCCGCAGGTGGGATTCGAACCGAGGACCTCTCGGCGTGCAGCCTGCACCTCTACCAACTGAGCCACCGCCCCCCCCCCCCCCCCCCGTATTTCGCATAACAAAGATCAACAGTGCGATGCTTTATATAAAGTACTCAAAAGACTGCTTTATAACAGGAAGTCAATAGATAACTGTTCAATGAAGATCTCTGACTTTGAAGTGGAGACAACCCAGAGTAAAAACCGCCAGAGAAAGAGTCACGGAGGATAGTAACCGAAACGGGCGAGAAGAGATCAAAGGAACGAGATCTTTGGGTGGCCTGCGCGATAAAGAGAGTCCAGGTTTTGAAGAGTATCTTGACGACTCCTTTGTGTGTGTGTGTGGGGGGGGGGGGAGCACTGCTTTTAAGCTCAGATCGTGTTCGTTTGAACTTAAAAGAAAAATTGGGAAAGACAGCGAAAGGGAGTGCCAGATGTATAATTTAGAAGTATTAGAGACCCTGGAACACTTTCTTTTAGAATGCCCAATAGATGGGTCTAATAAAATAAGATTCACTGGGACAATAATGGGGAAGTGGGATGGGTGAATGAAGGATATTTGGTTATTGGATGACGCAGATGAGAGGATTATTTATTTATTTATTTATTTATTTATTTATTTATTTATTTATTTATTTATTTATTTATTTATTTATTTATTTATTTATTTATTTATCTGTCAGATAAGACTGAATTGGTTAAATTGCTAATTTTATGATGGGAACAATTTTCTGCTTCGCATGTTGTTATTGTGATGTAAGTTTATAGAGGGTTAACAGCCAAATATGGTCAAATGTTTAAATAAATGGTAGAAAACAGTTAATAATGAATGAATTTACAATAATTAAGCACTAATGTTTAACCTGGGCCAATACTATAAAACTTTTATAATTGTATAGTCTAGAATTGTATTTTGTAGTTATGACTTTAAATGGGTTAAAATGAACCATTAACATTTTCAGAGATCTCGCAATTCGTCGCCTGAGTGCTAGAATGTCCTATGTCCCATATGGGACATAGGACATTCTAGCAGTCAGGCGACGAATTTGCAACTTGACAAATTTTTATAGTATTGGCTCCTGGTTAAAAAAAGTTTAAACTCATATACAAACTGTTTTAAAATGAACAAACAGGCAGACAGACAGACGAATGCAACGGGAGAGCGGTGGCTGAGTGGTTACGGCATTGGTCTTCAAACCAAAAGGTCTACGGTTCGATCCTCACCAGGAATAACTGTGTTTTGTCTTTGGGCTAAGAACTTAATCCCGATTACCCACCTGGACCACGGTGGCGCTGTGTACTAGGGCGTAATGCATGCGAAGGTGCACTTGTCTTCTACCAATACCAACCCTGTTTGTGTGGAGTTTAGTACGATGGGAAGTCCAACAGTTTCTCGCCGTTGCTCGGTGGTTCTCTCCGGGTCTCAGGAGTCCTCCACGTGTAAAACTGTCCGACACGAGATGACACTGGCTGTCGAAAGTATCGTTAACCCTTTACCCAACGAATCGCCAGCATCCGCCCGCGTAATATGCAAATTCAGCAGCTGAAAAAATATTATTTTTCAAAAAATTTCAACAAAACCATATCATGTGACCCCCTCTTTGGAACGAGCTCGTCGAGCTCGTTCCAAAGAGGGGTCTCATGATATGGTTTTGTTGAAATGTTTTGAAAAAAATTTAAAAATGATATTTAAAATAATAAATTTTGAAATCGTCTGCGTTGGGTAAAGGGTTAAGCACCAATAAAAAAGTGATTGTAATGTCATGATCTTAGCAGTGATTGTGAATGGTCAGTCTAACTTATCTCCAGGATGTAGGAAAATTTGATTTGTGAATGGTCAGTCTAACTTATCTACAGAATGTAGGAAAATTTGATATGACCTAATTCCGGTAAGTAGAATGTCCCTGTTAGCTGAAAATTCGTCACGTGGCAATTCAGTGAATGTGGTTCCACTATTTTACAAATAAATAAATATTTAACAGAACGTTTTTGAAAGATGGGGGTGAGGGACATAGAATTGGGCACCTACTATACCGAACTGTATACGTGTGATTTTCGGTGTAGTATAGTACCCTATTTTTTCGGCGCAAGCATATGTATGAGTTATGAAGGGGGTATGGATTATCAAAAGCCTTAAATTTTACATATACTCAAGCACGTGTAAACACATTCAAAGGGGGTAACTCAATGCCAACTCAGTGAGAGTGGTTGCCGAGTGGATAAGTGCACTGGCCTCTCATGCCAGAGGTACCGGCCCACTTCCGGGATCAATCCTCGGTCGGGGAAAGTTCTCGAGGTGTCTGGACACTCTCTGTCAGCATCAATAGCGTACCATCATATGGAGTGGGGGGCGGGGGGGGTAAATGGCTGTCTTCTGTGCAGAGAGAGATACATTCCGTGCAGGCTTCTAGATCCCTTCGTAGTAATCGAGAAGAGCAAGGCCACGAAGTTGACCCTACAAAGGTCACCCCACACACCTGCGCCGTTGGGTCAAGCAGAGGTGTTAATATAACTTGTCTATCTTGCTCGCCAATCGTTGTAAAAAAAGAAGCTTAAAACAAAACTCTGTGCCCATTAATGCACTGAAGAGTATGGAAAATGGACAGATTAAATTTGGATCACTGGGAAATGGCGAGTGCAAATTCAGATATTCTACGATTTGTACGCGGAACGTTCGGGATATTCTTGTCTGTCTGTGGAGGCAGTTTTGTTTTCTGAAGACAGGGGCAATGTTTGATGGGAAGGGGTATACGGAGTTTCTCCACCCGCCCCAGTCCCGCCGTCTCTGTTTTGCAGGATAATATGTTGAAACTTTGAACACGTGCATTCAGACTTACCTCCAATGGATATCGCTTCCCATCGATTGTATGTTCAGATCCTTTGGAGTCATCAAATCCCCAATGGAAATGGAACTGAGCTGTAATGAAACGTCCAGCCAATCCCCCTCCTTCAATGGATAAATCTCCATCAATATCTACTTGAACTGAAATTATGAAAATAAATAACCTCATTGTTCTGGAGCAGTGATAATGTCTAAAATGACAACAGAAGCATGGTGTATATTTATTATCTTATTAATCATGCAGGCCTGAAAACAACAGGCGAACGACTGTTTCGTTTGCCCATCGTTCGCCTCAAAAGATTTAGGACGACCAATTTTTCATTCACTCCATTTATTAGGCCTCCGACTCCCACAAATAGCGAGATTTATTTATAGTGATGACTAAACTTGGGATCTCTTGGGCCTGTCTATGACATACTGCGACGTGACATGTTGGAAAGGCTCGCTGAGCCCTTTCCAACAGTGTACCACACCACAGCATATCAGTCAGCTGAAAAACTGGTAAAATAAGCGTCACATCTTCCACGGACACTGGCATAAAAATCAGTGTCAGAAAGTCGATCTCGCGGTCTCTCTGAAAAAGTGTTTCCTGAAAAATTGGTTCTCGTAAATATTAAGGTACGTAACCCTTTTTTAGGAACCTCATATTCTAATTTGAACATTATTTATTTATTTATTTACTGGTGTTTCAGGTCACATATCTCCGTCCATGTGCGAATCGTGTAAATACACTGGCCTTTTTAGAGGACTTCGAGGCCTTTTTAGAGGACTTCGACCTCAGGCATTGGTTACTGGGTTCTATGTTACCAGTAAAACAGAGCTTTCTACTACAGTAAACAAGCACTGCTTCATTTCGCGGGGTTGTACAGGCCTAAATCATGTTCGCCAGCCAAAGAATGTTTGCATATCGTTCAAGAATTCCACTTGTACAGCTGACAACAGGTTGATGTTCTTCCACTCATCAAATTATACTTTAGTTTATCTTCTCATACAACTGAGCTATCATTTCGCACAAAAAATCTAAATACATACCTGTATGTCCATTGTTTTTCAGCTTCAAGGTGAGGTTTTCCTTGCTGTCCCACCCATGAAAGACAAAGTTTTTCAAGTTGGTAACAACACTGACATCTTTTCTGTTAATGTTGATTGGAGATTGCCTGGTGCCATGACAAACTTGGTAAGTCTTTGACCAGTGCCGAGGGCCTGAAATAAAAACCCGCCATCAGTCTAATTGCTGGCAATTCTCCTCATTGGAGGAGATTTATGGGAACGTTACTCTGCTTAACCCTTTGATACTTTTGTACGTGTTATTATGTACGAAATCCTTTGTTTAATTTAACCCTTTGATACATTTGTACGTGTTATTACGTACAAAATCAAACAGCACGTTGATACTCTGTAGTCATTTGTTTTATTATTTTTTGATTTTTTAAAGTTTTATTTTTAAATTCCTATTTTCTCCCGAATAGTGCTCCGTGATAACCGTTGAGCCAAATGTTATCGCAGCTTAAAATACTAATATAATCCTGCTGTCAATACTTCTTAACTGGTTGAGTTCCAGAAGCCAGTCTCAAAACTTTCAAAAAATGAGAATACCAGGGCAAAAGCCAACACTTTCCTTGCTTATATTTCATATTCAGTCGAACACAAATAATATTTTATTTAAATAAATTTGTTTTATTACAAATTATTGGAGAGTGCCTGTGGGCACTCTCCAATAATTTGTAATAAAACAAGTTTTGAATAACAAATTCAGACCACCAAAAATAATCTAGCCCTCAACCAGATAATCACTAATGTGAAAAAAATGTGAAAAATATCTTATTTGCACTTTCCGACGTTTGACGTCGCATTTTGAAAAGAGTTGAATAATTTAATCATTTGCCTCGCCTCTGCGTTTGATTGGTTGAAAGCATACAGCGTTAAAGTCATCAAAATCGTATAAACCAAATCACGTAATGATTTGGAATGTCTACACTCTGGAAGCCCCGCCCACTCAATCCAATTGTCACCGTGAGGGCGTGACGACAAACTGATAGATTGATAACAAGCTTGTAAACAAAGATCAATGATCGATTTTTCGTCGCCTCCAGTCAGCAAGAATATAATGATAATTTCTCAGGAACAATTGAATTTAATAAAATATACCGAAGTGGGAGACGAATAAAAGATCATACACCCAAACATGATATTGGGGGAACTTAAAAAAAATGTTTTTAATGATATTGTTACGTGACTTGCTGAATATCTGTCGTCTGCGATCGAAAATCAAAACAACAAACAATTTGACAATGATTGACGTGACCTGTTTGTGGCACACTTTCCTGAGTTTGACTGTTGTCTTTTGCGAAAATTAAAAGTTTTTCGTTCACGTACACATGGTTTTTTATATTTTAATATTACAGCCGGATTAAATTATAAGAAATAACTGTTGTTTTCCTTCGGTTTATGCGATATAAACCGAAAATTTTCAGCACAAGCTTAATCATAACTCGCTACGCGAGTTATGAAGCTTGTGCTGAAAATTTTCGGTTTTTATCTACTTTATACGTAAAAACAGTAACGTTTTATCTTTTATCGTTATCGAAAACTCGCCGTCAATAAAAAATCTTTTATCGTTACTGCAGTAAGAATAAAAGTCACGTGATATCGCAAGAATACAACGTTCACGCCCATCTCATTTGCATGACGTACTATTTCATTCAACACTTTGAATAACTAATTATCGCTGCCGCGGATCGAAACAAATAAAACGGGGCGTATTTATCGAAATGTATTGAATAAAAAAGAAGGCCATTAATTAAACTTACTGAATTGTAAAAATAAAATTTGACGGAAAAGAGTAAAAATTAGTAACTTACACTTTTTCAAATGAGATTATTTCACCCTTCGAGACTTTAATTATCCTGACGTTCAAACGTCACTGGGAATTCAGTTTCTTCAACATTTTTCAAAATGTGACGTCAAACGTCGGAAAGTACAAATAACCAGATATTTTTCACATTAGTGATTATCTGGTTGAAGGCTAGATTATTTTTAGTGGTCTGCATTTGTTAATCAAAACTTGTTTTATTACGGGAGTGGGGGAGGTGGGGGTGTAGATAAAAGGGTTATATACACATGGTGTTTGTAAAAAATCTTTTATCGCGACGAGAGCGTTTTCGGGGGCATATATAGCTACGAGTCGCGCAGCGACGAGTAGCTATGTAGCCCCCGAAAACGCTCGAGTCGCGATAAAAGATTTTTTACAAACACCATGTGTATATAACCCATATTTATCGCATAAACCTAAGAAAAACAACAGTTATTTCTTAAAGAAACTGAATTCCCAGTGACGTTTGAACGTCAGGATAATTAAAGTCTCAAAGGGTTAATGTTCTAAAGTTGTTAGAAAATTTAAAACCAATGGTATGGGAATTCCATATAAAAATTGATATTTCGAATGTTAGCGGAGCTGTATCATTAATTCACAAATTTCAGGCATTTTCTTGTAGAGAAGTATAAAATACAGAAGCTAGCTTTTTACAAATTCCCCAATCAGTTTGAACGTTTGACTAATATTCTCAGTTTTTTTTTTTTTTTGGCTTTTTTATTAGGGTTTAACGACACATTAACAGCCAGGGTCATTATCACGTCGGTGACAGTTTTACGGGTGGAGGAAGCCGGAGTACCCGGAGAGAACCACCGAGCAACGACGAGCAGCTGTCAGCTCTCCAACATCGTGACTCTGCACCACGGCACAGGCAGGGTTAGATTGGTTCAAGACATGCGCCTTCACACCTTCGACGTGCAGTACGCCTTAGTACACAGCGTCATCGTGCCCCCATGTAGACAATCGGGGTTAAGTGCCTTGCTCAAGGACAAACGCGGGAGCGCGAATCAGTCCTTGAATATTCTCTGTTTAAATCCATTTAAAAATAGGAAAACGGCTCGGTTTCATTATCGTTTGTTATTCTGGAACTTTTTTCTCTTCATCATATCAACAGTGCGTGCATCGTGACATGTAATATAGACACTTTATTATATTTCTAAAGCCTTTTCCTTTGTAAATAAAAACCATATCCTACTTCCACGACCTCGAAAGTGTTATTCAACTCCCACGGCGATATCCTACTCCCAGTCATGACGGACTACTTTTACCATTGCAGTTGTTCCGCCTCGAAATTCAGCGATAACACCCAATCCACTTCGTCAAATATTCTTCTTTATATTCCCACTGACAGCGAACAATAACTATGTACACATCCACACAAAGTTATAAGAAGTTGAATATGACTACTCATTCATGGTGATTGATTGAATTATTTCTTTAAAATGTGTTGATTTCCTCCATAAGTTCATATCTCCCGTCACTTGAATTTCCATTTGAAAACGAGCGTCATTGTATTCCTTTCTGATGACGTTATATTATCAGTTCATTCATTCATGTTTTTGTGTTCATGCGCTGATTTTTCTAACCGTCAAAACAAATTGAGCGACCTTGGGAAACTGCTCTTGGATGACGCAAGAGGGGTATTTGTGTTGCAGATATTATCAGGGAAATATAATAAACACAATAGTTCACTGCTTGGAGTAACGTACGATGTTTATTCTCTCGTAGGATGCGGGGATTATTTTCACTCGGCTTGCGCCTCGTGAAAATAACCTCCCGCACCCCACTCGAGAATAAACATCGTACGTTACTCCAAGCAGTGAACTATTGTCTATATCCTTTCCATTGATATAAAAGTCTTGGCTGTAATGACATTTTTTTTTGAGAAGAATAAAAACTTGCATATTACCGTAAAAACGCATTCGCTAAACAAAGAGCCAAAGTGGACGGTTACCAAGTTTCCTTTTGTACTTTTAATAAACGAAAACAACAGACAGCTCCAAGAGCTGTCTGTTGTTTTTGTTTATTAAAAGTAACAAAAGGAAACTCGCTTTATTTTCTACTGATGTCATAGGTGTTTTGTCAACAGTTACATGCTTCTTAATTGGACCTTCCTCGGGTGCGCGGTGGCGTCGCGGTAACCGGTTCTGGTCAGATCATCGAAGTTAAGCAACGTCGAGCGCGGTTAGTAGTTGGATGGGTGACCATTTCAGCGACTGATTCGCGCTCCCGCGTTGTGTCCTTGGGCAAGGCACTTCACCCCGATTGCCTACATGGGGGCACGATGACGCTGTGTACTAAGGCGTACTACACGTCGATGGTGCGCATGTCTTCATCCAATCTAACCCTGTCTGTGCCGCGGTGCAGAGTTCAGAGTTACGATGTTGGAGAGCTGACAGCTGCTAGTCGTTGCTCGGTGGTTCTCTCCGGGTACTCCGGCTTCCTCCACTCGTAAAACTGTCACTGACATGATATGACCCTGGATGTTAATGTGTCGTTAAACCCTAATAAAAAAAAAAATTGGATCTTCCTCGTCCTTCTAATAATTTCAGGGGAGATAAATTTATTGAAAGTCGAATTTCTTGACGAGATAAGTCATGGATGAAAAGCCATCAATAAAAATACTTATAATTAATTTCATTTACAAGATGTTTCAAATGATGAATTAATAATTCATGAGTGAAGGAATAATCTTTCAGTGTACGATTAGCTGTAAATTATTAAGAATATATTTTAAGTTGTAAAACTCGATCTTTTGGGTGCACGGGGGATGTTCTATAGCGTTTGCCTTCTGATTAAATTGCTAGTCTACAACAATTTCATCCCATTTCTAGACGGTATGTAGGAAATGCATGTATTTTTGGACTAACATTTTTGCAGCAGTTAAATACATAGTGGGCTTTGGAAATTATTGTCATCTGTCGAAAAACAATGCCGATCGCCTGAACACCTACATTTTCTCTAAAGGTAGGTAATTTGAAAAAAAAAATATGTTGACCATTTGATAAAACAACAATTTTCAGCATGGAAAAATACCCTTATGTTACATATATCCTTTGAATGAAAGTGTTCATTATATATGTGAGTATAAGTAGTAAGGGATGACACTTGGGCGAATTTAAAACTGAAATAACCATAGACATTAGTTCGCCAGAGAAAATTCACGACCGTGTGTACTATGGCGAACTGATTTAACACTGAAAGTTCACAGACATTTTTTCGCCAGAGTGCCATCTTTTCGTATGTACTCTGGCGAACTGATATAACACTGAAAATTCCCATAGACATTTTTTCGCCAGAGTGCCATCGGCCGATGGCACTCTGGCGAAAAAATGTCTATGGGAATTTTAGTGTTAAATTTGTTCGCCCAAGTGTCATCCCTTACTATCGTTTTAACCTAACGGCTATATTAGGCATGTGGATCCTTCTACTATAGAGTATAGTTCGTTGAAAAGGGTCACTTCCTTTATTGATAAGTGTAGTCTTTCGCAGGAAGTGAAAGATGGCAATGATTCTAGGAGTTGTTCTTGTTGCTCTTCGGACAAGTACAGTCTGCCACTTGTTGTTGTAGTTGTGTCCCACAACGAACCTCCCCTGACCCCATTCGGTCGGGCATGCTGCCGCCGAAGCACACATCCCAAAAGATTAAACAAGATAAAAACGGTTAAGTGACAAAGATATGTTTTGATAAGAATCGAATTAAATGAATAATGTGTTAATCCAGTTGACCCATAACAAAGAGCAATGATTATATTGTTTCCTATTGATTACTTGATTGGCGTGAATTTTGTCTCGCCTGTGTCATCAAACAGCGATTTTATCGAAAATGTAGAACTGAAATAATAAGCCCCAAAGCCTTTAACTCTTTTGCTGCGGAATAATCTGAGAAATATTCGTTGGCACCTTTACACTTTCAAGGGATGATATAGTTGTTCTTGGATAGGACAGAAATGGTGCATGAAACATAGGAACACCTATGTTTATTTAACCATTTACCCAACGAATCGGCCACATCCGCCCGCGTAATAATCTAATTCAGCAGTTGAAAAAATATTATTTTTAAAAAATTTCTACAAAACCATATCATGTGAGCTCTCGTTGGAACGAGCTCGTTCCAACGAGGGGTCACATGATATGGTTTTGTTGAAATTTTTTTTAAATTTGAAAAAAAATGATATTTAAAGTAATAAATTTTGATATCGTCTGCATTTGGTAAAGGGTTAAAAGCACTTCGAGATGGACACACACAGTTGGCTAAAATGACGACGGCAGTACCTTTCCGCGATCTGTCGTCTGTTGACTTTAGTCGCCTGTCGCGCCAAAAGAGTTAAGGCTTACCAAAAATATATTTTTGGTGTCAAATTTAATGTCAGATGCTGTATTGTGGGTGCCAAACGCCGTTTCAATGCAACTGGCACTCTCGGAACTCGACAGAGTGAACATCGATCGGGTATGAGGTCAAGAAATGATTGATAATAAGGACTTATCCTGTTTTTTGTACAATACTTTCTAAGAAAACAGGGATCATATCTCTGCTTGGTAACACAGTATTTTTGTACTGAGCACGAAAATTCTCCGACAGCACCTAAAGAGTGAACTCTAAGAATTAGTTTGTATTTACAGGGTTATGCAGGATTAATTTAGTCTTGCAGCCATACAGGGTTGTACAATTACACTATTACGCAATGTACCTATTTCCCTTACAAATTTGGTGTTCATTGTGTAAATTTACGACTATACGACTATAATTTATTTACTTTTTGCATAAATTTGACAACGGGTTTAAGGGGGTTGTCTAAAATTAAACTAAAGAATGAATTACAACATAATGTGAAATATTTGTCTTTAATAAAACTTACCATGTTCATCATCATCATACGTCCAGTGACCTGGAAAATAACATAATATATTTGGTATATTACATGTTGCTTTAAAACTTACGCTGCCGAAAGCGACTATTGTCACCTATTTTATGATGATTATATGTACATTCTGGTATGCGCAGATCAAACCTACCATCTGATTAATGGTTCGAAAGAGCTCAGAGATCCCTTTCCAACAATTAATCAGATAATAGAGTTTCAAGTATGTCATAAATCTTATTAAACTTCCTCCTGTACAGGCGTACATAGACGTCCTCCATATATGGTTAAAGTGGGCGTGGCAGTAAAGGGTTAAGCGAGATCTTGGGAATGTTTCTGAGTAAACACAGTAGGCGCCACATAAGTATATGACATTGTTCTTCCAAGGAAATATTAATTGATGGGAGGGAGGGTAAGCTCAGCTCCCACTTCTCTTGAAATTATTTGATGGACATGTTTCATAAGAACTGTGCACTTTTGAAAATGTTAACTCGGTTTTGGGGCTTTTTGTTTTGAAAATCACGGGAAAACGAGTTTAGACCTCCCGGGTAAAGGCTGAGAGGGCGATTTCCCCCATACTGCAGCAATAATTTCACTATGATGGGTATGTCTGTACCAGGGGCTTTTGTTTTACCCTTAACCCTTTCACTCTAGTGGTATCTTCCATGCCAGTTCAATGGCAGCAATTAGAAGAGTCCATATTCATTATTTGGGGTAGACCAATCAATATTTTCAACGTGCAGCCCAGGGGCTGCACGTTGAAAATATTGATTGCTTTTCCCTACACATTTTCTGAACAGCCATCCCATTTAATGACGTTGTGGCGTATCATGTTCCTTGCCGGAAAAGCGGCCGCTCGGGTTCAAGGGGTTAAGTTCTCAGTTTAATTTTACGTTAATAACTACGGGATATACATTTACATTGCAGCAGCTGACGGAATAGTGTTTCTACATAATTGTTGGATGCCTGTAGAGGCAGGCGATGATGATGTAAAAACACTGTCAAGACAAAAGCATCCTACCCGTAGAGTTATCAAGGAAAAATACACTTGGAACAATTTTGTCAGAGCCGTATAAAAGGAGAAGTATGTGGCTGTATGGGGAGGGGGACATAAGGGTTAATACCTTCAAATGAAACTGAAGTATCGGCTATATCCGTCCGCGTAATTTACAAATGGAGCTTTTGAAAAAACATTATTTTTAAAAATGTTCAACAACATCATGATCATCATGTGACCCCCCCCCCCCCCCCTCCATCATGGGAACTAGCTTGTCGAGCTTGATCCAGTGATGAGGGTGTCACGTGATATGGTATTGTTGAAACTTTTGAAAACAAAAAATTAAAATAATAAATTTTGATATCATGATGTTTGCATAAAGGGTTAACCTCAAATGAAGTTTATCTGATTTTGACAAACATGTAAAATACAATCAAAAAGGCGCCTTGTGGACAATAATCAAATAACTTTGGCAGAAGATCTTCCAGGTGATTATTTGTCACATTTTTATTTCAAAACAAGATGGCTAACCTCAAAACAATAGGCATCGCATGGGTTCTGGTTTAGAATTTTTATTTTTTTTATTTTTTTTTTTTTAGGTATTCCAGCTCGGTTCCGGTTTTTGCAAACCGGAAAACCGAACATCAAGACCTAGCAAAAAACAGCAGAATGTTGTTTTTTCTGTGTTTGTGCTGAAATTGATCAAATTATCCTACTGGGGTGGAACCGTAGTAGTGGCCCTATAGACTCCAGAGGGTGAATTTGCTAATGCTACCTCATACAGTGGGCCAATTTATCTTTTGGGTATCCCCTTTCTGTTTAGGTTTGAGACCTTGATTCAGAGTTGAGATTCACCATTTGGTGATGGTACCAAGCTATGCAGGGCAGCATCACCAGATTTACCCTCTGGGGACCTCATTCTGCAGATGGCAGTTTGCTCATTTTCAGGCTTGCATATGTACAAGCAATGTGTGTAGTTTTCAGAGCGGTAAATTGAAATGGAGATGTATTTCCTGGTGATTTTTAAAGTAATTCATTGAATTTACTCATATCCAAACATATAAATTGAAACACATGTACAAATGTGTCAAATGACTCATTGACTCAGAATTCAAACGTCACCATTCTGGCAGTTTTTCTTCAATATTGATCACATTTCACATTTGCATTTGAAAAATGAATTTTGACCAACATATTTGGGCAGTGAAAATTTGTTCATTTGTCACAAATGTGATTTTTGGTTTCTGTGATAACAACAGTTTTCATTTCTGAGAGATTGAGTAGAAAAGCCACTGTAATGGCTTTTACACTGTTTGCATTAGAATTTAGATGGAACACAGTTATCGAAAATTGTTTGGGTAAAATTTATTAGAGAGTGTTGTTGGCACTCTCCAAAAATTGAAACAAATCAATTATTTACGAACAAACTCCAGATAAGTAAGGCTCTCCTTGCTTGTAGCATGGTATCTTTGAAAAAATGTACCCATGCTACAAATCAACTTTAAAATTAGTTTAGCACTTTACCAATTAAAAACTGAAACTGTCTAACAAAACCGATTAACCCTTTACCTAACAACAACACGATCTAAACATTTCTTACTTCAATTATATTCATTAACAAACTTCTAACAAAATTTCAACAAAAACATATCATGTGACCCCACATTGGAACGAGCTCGATGAGCTCGTTCCACTGAGGAGGGGGGGGGAGGGTCACATGATATGGTTTTGTTGTATTGTTTTCAAATGAAAAGTTTGTATATTACATGGGTGAATGCGTCAGATTCATTAGGTAAAGGGCTAACCACACAGTTCTACCCGACATCACCCATAAGCAGTGGCGGCGCCAGGATTTCAATTTGGGTAGCCTACGTAAGATATGGGGGGGGGGGGGGGGGGGGGGGTTAAGGTCAGACATCTCCCGAACGCCGCAGGCCTGAGCTAGAGGAGGATAGGGGAGGAGGTAGTTCAGCGATCGGAACGTAGTGACTACCTCCTGTAAGGGGGTAGCCACTACGTTCAGATCGCTGAACTAGGGAGGAGGGTGTCCTCTCCCGTTTGTGGGGGGGGGGAGGGGGTCTGGGGGATCCCACATGAAAAATCTTCATATTTGGACGCCCTGGTAACGATATCTGAGCAACACCTGACATGATGTGTATTGTTGTGTGCCATTTGCGAGTGTGATATTGGGTGGGAAAACCACGGTCAGATAGTTATTTGAAGTTAGATTTGAGGGCAGGGGCGAGGGAAAATTGGGGCGGGGGCAGAGGCCCCCCTGTAGCGCCGCCACTACCCATAAGACATTAAGGGTACACCACTTTCAATCCTTCACCACCCTCCTTAATATTACTAAACACTCTCCACAATTCAGACATTTATTTTTGCACTTGAAAACTAGATCAAATTATTCTAATTTATTTAAGTAATTTGTTCAAGTGTCTGATGAAGACAACTATGTATCAATAAAGATGCCATACCAAAAAAAAAACTTGCAAATTTGAAAATACCTTCAAGGTATGTACTGAAAAAATAACACAATACTTTCCCTTGTTGTTGGTCAACGCTTGGCCTTATCCATCAACTTGATTTAAATACTATTATGCAGGGGTGACATGACATGAAAAAAAAAATTTCTGACCAATAATTAATAAATAAAAGTCTACAAATAATATTTTTTCTGTCGCCTGTCATGGTGATAGGTACAGAGTGTTGTATGTCTTTGACCAATCTAGGTTTCTTTGCTTATTTAGGGTTTAATGACACTTTCAACAACTAGGATCGCGTCATATCGTGAAAGTTTTACGGGAGGATGAAGTAGGAGTACCCGAAGAGAACCACCGAACAGCGGCGAGCAACTGTCAGACTCCCCTATTATTTATTTATTTATTTATTTATTTATTTATTTATTTATTTATTTATTTATTTATTTATTTATTTATTTATTTATTTATTTATTTATTGGTGTTTAAGGTCACATACTTATGCACGACGGCTAATCGTGACCCTGACAGTTTTACGGGTGGAGGAAGCGGGAGTACTCGGAGAGAACCACCGGGCATCGACGTGCAATTATCAGCTCCCCTACATTCTTACTCTGTCCAAGCTCCTCTCAAACAGGGTTACAGCGGTTGTTGAAGACATGTGCACCATCGACGTGCAGTACCCCTTAGTACACTGCGTCATCGCGCCCACATGTAGACAACCAGGATAAAGTGCCTTGCCCAAGGACACAACGCGGGTCGTCCCGGACAGGGATCAAACTCGGGACCCGATCGACTTCCCTACTTTCTAACTTTACACATGCCGAGTTTGCAGTGGTTGAAGGCAAGTGCACCACCAATGTACAGTGAATTTAGTAGAGACCGCCCCCTTCCTCCCCCCCCCCCCCCCCCCCACACACACACCTCATGTAGGCAATCGGGGTTCAGTGTCTTGTCCAAGTGCACATCGCAGTTACCGGAGTCACCTGAAATGGTTTTGTTGAAATTTTGTGAAAAATTTGGAAAAATAATATTTAAAATAATAAAGGTTAATATCGTGTGCGTTGGTTAAAGGATTAGCAGGAAAATTTATTTGATCCTTTACGACACTTGCAAAAAAAAATCTTAAATAACTCATGTTTTTCATTTTTTGTCTGAAAAACATAGGTTATGACCCCTCACTGGAACGAGCTCGTTCCAGCGAGGTGTCATAACCAATGTTTTTCAGACAAAAAATGAAAAAATAATGAAAATTATTTGACGATTTTTGAGAATAGCGTTGGCCGATTTTATCCGTTACGTTGGGTAAAGGGTTAACACGAATTTTAGTATATATTGAGAATTTATTCTGTTATATCTTGTTTGGCAGAACTCATGGAACTCTTGTCATACATGATATAGGAGATTAAATGCTGATAGTGGCTATACTGAGATCAAATAATAATAATAATAATAATAATAATAATAATAATAATAATAATAATAATAATAATAATAATATATTATCACTTCAGTCGACCTCTGATTTATCACGCTTCTCATGTGAGAAGGCTTTGATTAACCCCGTGCTCACAAATGCATCCCTCTACACACTCGTCTCCTCACCTCTCAACACTCGGAAACAATCTGTTTGATGACATCCCGTACCCAATTTTTTCCACTCTCACTGATAAGCATATTAACCCCTCCTTGGTGACAGTCATTACCCACATATCCTTCATTCTCCTAGTCCACTTTTTTACTTTTATTGAATCTTATTTTGTTAGACTCATATTTTGGACATTCCAAAAGAAAGTGTTCAAGGGTCTCCACTAGACCATAACCCTTTGAACCCGAGCGGCCGCTTTTCCGACCAGGAACCTGATACGTCATAACGTCATTAAATAGGACGGGTGTTCAATAAATGAGTGGGATAGACCAATCAATATTTTCAACGTTGAAAATTTTGATCGGTCTACCCCAAATAAAATGAATATGGACTCTTCAAATTGCTGCCACTGAACTGACATGGAAAATACTACCAGTGTTCAGTGGGTTAATTACACATTTGGCACTCCTTTTTACTGTCTTTCTCCCACTTTTCCCCCCAAGATTCAGCGATCGTGACATCAGTTTAAACAGCAGAAACCCCAAAAGGTGCCATCAAGGTTCTCTTCAGAACCTGGCTTCACTTTATCGCGCAGGCCACCCAGAGACCTATTTACTTTGCACCTCTTATCAACAATTTCGGTTACAATTCTCCATGACTCTTTCTCTGACATTTGTTTTACCCCGGGTTGCTCCCACTTCTTATTCAGAGACCTCTATTGAATTGCTCCCTATCAGTTCCCTCAATTGTTCAATCTATCCTGTATTTCTGTTGGAATTCCAAATATTCTGGAACATTAGTTTGCACCATCGGCTGTCGGGTAAGATTTGCCAAATAGTCAAGATAACAGTGCCATTAAGTCGATCTTGCCTTTGATCCACATCCACCCAAGCTCACCCTCGATTGTTTCTAGTGTTGCGGCAAAACTCGACACTGTTATCCGTAGGCTTGCATCATTCTGGTTTAGAGGTATCACATCCTATCCATGTGTATTTCTTGGCACACCCATCATTTCACGAATGGTTTTCTCCACGAATACCTCATTGAAGCTGATTCTTCCTAAAAGTTTCATTTTATTCAAAACCCGCTTCTCCTTCACAGTTAGTTATTCGTGAATTCGAATGGGTCTGCAAATGTGGGGAATTTAGTGGTTGTCACAATAATTCGGTAACCCTTTAGGTGACGGAAGCCCACATTTTGGTTCCATTCTGACGCCCAGGAACCGTAAGTTAAAGGCTTCATATTATGTTCCAATAAGACTAAAATCCTCACCCCAATTGGACGAGAGCTCGCGAAGTTTTTTCTACGTTTGCCGTTACGGCTCCAGTAGCATACGTTACCGTTCGTCGTCACCACACGAAATATTTGAAATGAGGTTGCCCGTTTCACAATTATTTCACGAACGGGGTGACTTGCAAACCGGTTCAATTTTCTAAAGTTTTCACACGTGCAGCAGACGATGTTCCGAATAAAGTGTATGGAATCAGTTTACAATTTGAACTGAGATTTGAATGGAGTGACCTCAACCTTTATCTAATTTATCGATGATCTATCCAGTGACGTCGTGAGAAACACGAGAGGTTTATTTACTAAACACGTTATCGTTAAAAGTTGTCTTGTTCATTTCACAATGTGGGATTTGGGCTATGGGTCAGGCCTGAAAATAAGCAGTCTGACATTTGCAGAATGAGGTCCCCAAAGGGTGAATTTGCTGATACTATGCCATACATTGGGTCAATTTATCCTCTGGGTACCTCTTTCTGTTCAGTTTTGAGACCCTGATTCAGATTGAGGTTCACAGAGGGTAAATTTAGTGATGCTACCCTGCTGTGCAGGGTAGCATCACTAAATTCACCCTCTGGGAACCTCATTTTGCAGGTGACAGTCTGCTTATTTTCTGGCTTGCTATGGGTAGAGTCTTATTGGAACATATACTTTCTTGCGATGAATTTGATGGTAACATGGTCTAAGGCTTGTGGCTCGGAGCGTATGTTCAACCGTCTCGGTTACCATCAATTCGGGAGCGCGGTGGCTTAGTAGGTAGAGGTGAAGGCTGCAAGCCGAGAGGTCCTCGGTTCGAATCCCACCTGCGGCAACCGCGTTGTGTCCTTGGGCAAAAACTTCATCTCCATTGCCCGCGTGGGGCACGATGACGCTGTGTACTAAGGCGTACTGCACGTCGATGGTACGCATGTCTTCAACCAATCTAACCCTGCCTGTACTGCAGTGCGGAGTTACGATGTTGGGGAGCTGGCAGCTGCTCGTCGTTGCTCGTTGGTTCTCTCCGGGTACTCCGGCTTCCTCCACCCATAAAACTGTCACGGTCATGATAAGCCTTTGTGCATAAATATGTGACCTTAAACATCAATAAATAAATAAATAAATACCATCAATTCATCACAATAATCTATAATAAGAATTATAATTTACTTGTATAGCGCTTTTACCAGCAAAACACTGCTCAAAAGCGCCGAAAAAAATAAATTGACATTCAAAAGAAAGAAATCAGCAGTCAAAGGCTTCCCGAAAGAGATGAGTCTTTAAACCTTTTTTTAAATTTTCAGTGTTGGGGGATTTCCTTAAATTCTGAGGGAGTGCATTCCATAGCGAGGGAGCTGCAAAAGTGAATGATCTTTTTCCTGTAGTGGATCTTATTCGGAGCACAACAAGAAGATTCTCTGAAGATGACATAAGATTCCGTACTGGTTTGTGTAAAGTGACAGTCTGTTTTAAGTATGTAGGGGCATTATCGCCATGGATGATGTTGTGTGTCATCATTGGTACTTTATATTTGAAGCGAGACTCAACTGGTAGCCATTGTAAGGATTTCAGGATTGGTGTAATGTGGTCAATTTTTTGGCGCCAGTAATCATCTTGGCTGCTGTATTTGAATGCGCTGAATCATGACCCTTTACCCAACGCAGACGATATCAAAATTTATTATTTTAAATATCGTTTTTTAAATTTTTTAAAAAATTTCAACAAAACCATATTGTGTGACCCCTCGTTGGAACGATCTCGACGAGCTCGTTCCAACGAGGGGTCACATGATATGGTTTTGTTGAATTTTTTGAAAAATAATATTTTTTCAACTGCTGAATTTACATATTGCGCGGGAGGATGCGGTCGATTCGTTGGGTAAAGGGTTAATAGATTTCAGCGGAAGTCCAATATAAAGAGAGTTGCAATGGTCCATAATGCGCATGTGCTTCATATTATCTTTGTTATATTGTCTATAAGCATTTCGTCCATTGAGTTCCAATGTGTTTTATGTGCCAGTAGGCACATAGAACACATTGGAACTCAGGGGACGATTTGCCTTCTACAATGTGCTAGCTACACGTGTATATGCACTCTCCCATAAACTGTAACGAGACAAGGACACGTGGACATATTTTGACGGCCAAAATAATTGAGCACTCTCCCAATTAGTTCATCACAAGATTTTTTATACAGTTAACAAGAGTTAACTCTATAACCTATGGCAATTAACTGGTCAAATCTGTAATGAAGGTACACCATATGATTTGGTATTTGGATGTTATATGCAAAGATCCAATTATCCCCTGCACTCACTTTTTCCAGATCCATGGGCTTCATATGGTGGTGTATTTGTGAAGACCTTTCTCCCATGTAAGGCCTGTATTGGTCGGTAATTGTTCAAAAGGCGCTTCTGTTGTTTGATGGTACCTATGTTGGTAATACTTTCTCCAGCATCAGGACAAAGACTTCGGAATTTTTCAAGCTGTCAAAAATAAAAATATTGAATTAGATCAGAAGATGAGAGGTAGACCTTAAAACTTGTTGCGATTCACGATTAAATAGTTTTGATTATCGCAAACGCCTGCTATGATAATCAGTTTTCAGTCCTTGAATAATTTAGAATTTGAGAGACAATTAGTTACCCCGTGTCTGATCACGTGATACGGGTTTTTACTTACCCGAAGCCAGCCGTATCCCATTAGGCCGAAGGCCGAATGGGATACGGCTGGCTTCGGGTAGGTAAAAACCCGTACCACGTTATCAGACACGGGGTAACGAATTTATCTATTGACTTTCCATTTTAGAAGTACAATCTATTTCATGTGTGAACACACACAGCATGAGATCTTTTATCTTCCATTGTTGAGCCATACAGGTTTCTGTGGAATTTTTGTGTAAAAGAGTTTTTGTGAAAATATGCCGATATGACTAGTATAAAAAAATTATTGAATTTCTATTTTTGTCTCAAAAACATAGCTTATGAACCCCGCATTGGAGGGTACTCGACAAGCTCATTCCAATAAGGGGTCATGAGCTATATTTTGGAGATAAAAAATTAAAATATAATACATGTTCACTGTAAAACTGGAATGACGCGTCTTCTTCGGGGTATGGACAATTTGTAGATTTCGGAACGAGGCTTCCACTGGGTATGGAAAATTTGTCAGTGGCTGGGCGGACGTATCGTGGGTTTCAATGAATATGGTCTCATACCACGTATCTATCAACCAATCAAAGCAAAAAATTCACTTTAGTCAATAGATAATGTTATACCGTTTTGAGTGCAGTCAGTACATATTCCATAGTAAGAAACAAACATCATATTAATGAATTTACTAGAGTTTCGCCCTAAAGTGACTAGTACGATTTTTTTGTCTTACAATGCGGCCGCCGTGGACTGGTCACTTTCCACGGGTGGGCAATACTTCCACGGACGCAATAATATTAGATTCCAAACACTAATTATAGGAACAATCAGCAAAAATTTAATTAATGAAGCATCGGGTAAACCCGGGGCTTCATTAATTAAAATTTTGTTGATGATTAGTTTTATTACTTCGTTAACCCTTTACCTAACATGAAAAGAAGATGACACAAAAATCTTGAATAACTCGATGAGCTCGTTCCAAAGAGGGGTCATAACCTAAGTTTTTGAGACAAAAAATGAAAAAAATAATGAAAATAAATTGGCGATTTTTGTGAAAAGTGCTGGCCAGTTTTGACTGTTACGTTGGGTAAAGGGTTAACGCAAGCGTGAAAATCACTGTCCACACGTGGATTACGGCCAGTCCACGGTAACTGTACTGTATATTAACCCTTTACCTAACATAACCGCTAAAACCGGCCAGCGCTATTCTAAAAAATCGCCAATTAATTTTCATTATTTTTTCATTCATAACCTATGTTTTTGAGACAAAAAATGAAAACAATTAGTTATTCAAGAATTTTTTTGCAGGTGTCGTCTGCTTTACAGGTTAGATAAAGGGTTAAATATGTGGTATTCCGTGACATCATAAACTGGAAACAATGCTGATTGTCAATATTCTAGGTCCATCTACCTGATTTTCTGATATTGGTATGCGTTTCTCAAAAACTGTCCATATAACGCTTTCGTGACATCCGGGAGTTGTCAAACTTCCATCATATCGAAAGTAGCTTTCTTTTTGCATTGGAAGCAGAGATGAAAACGGAAATGGTTTCATCGTGGAATATGCACCTGGAACAAAAAGCAGACAATAACGGTTATTACTTGATTCCTCCGAAAGAAAAGAAGTTACTAGGGGTGTTTTCCTCTTTTGTGATGCGGGCAGGGGAAGGGGCATATGGCATACTCCCATCCTATTCGATAGGTCCCACACCCCATCGCGTAGCCAGGATTAAACGTAGGGGAGGAAAGCCCGTTTTATATGGGGGATGGGGCGCACAAGTATTAAATAAAGAGGCTATTATGGGGGGGGGGGGGGGTGGGGGGGTGTTAGCCTGGTTAGGATCTCGCCCGAAACAGTTTTGCAAAATTCAGTGCTCTTAGAGTGAATGTGACGTCTTTGTAACGTCGATAGGCTTATATCTGAGACCATTTTGGGGTTCTCTGTTATGTGAAACTTGCAATGGGGAAATGATTTGGCGAACCAGATAAACTTTAGGGTGGGGGTAAGCCCCCTCCCCCTTCCCCCACCACCACCACCACCATCCCTGCCCGCACCCTGACTACGCCACCGTCCTCACAACTCGCAAATAGGCTTATTAAGATGCTAATCTGGCAGGACACAATAACGAGAGTGGCACACCTCTCTCTCGTGCACGACTTCAACTCGCCGCTACGCACACAGGGTGATGCTTTGCATCATGACCCATGATTGAAATCTGGAACTGTCCAAACTCAGAATCCTGAACCCTTCAAAGCCTCCACCCTCAACATCTACTGATGATTTGTACTTTGTGGGTGGATGGGGTGTGAAATACCTCCCAAATATACTTTTTACGTCACTGCGCATCGTATGCGATTCACTCGACGCAAATGATGTGGTTAAGGGACAAATAACTGCATTTTAACTTACAATTTTGATGGGTGTGGCGTCTAATTTATCCTTAATACATGAGACAATGATCAATCACTGTGACGGCCGAACGTCCAGAATTATACAGTCACTGAGTATAACAGAGATCAGCATCTACCATATACAGCCCTGGTAATTCACCCTCAGCAATCAGCAGTGCTGATACAAATGCCGAGGAAATGAAAAATATCCACAGCAAAAATACTACCGAGGATGGCTTCTACAGAAAGCCTTGTGGTGGAAGAAATTGCACAACTTCCAGGTTACGCAAGGAAGCAAACCATGTGGATTGCAATACGCTGTATTGCTAATCTTACAGTTTACAGTATACAAGATGCAGCATAAATATTAGAAACCATGTGTGCTTCTTCTATGTTGATAACACCAGAATCTGACATCAGTTTCGGGAAAGCTCTGTAAGAGCTTTCCAGAAACTGATGTCAGATTCTAGTGTTATCAACACAGAAGCAGAGAGATACTTAGTTTGTGGTTATGCTACATCTTACTTTCACTCATACTATACATATTGAGCAAGTCGCCTGCTTACTTCCAAGATTTTTTCTCAGCATTCACATTGTTCATGATATTGGCATGATCTAATTGAGTGAAAGATTCTGCACATTGATTGTGGTTATATACACATGTATCTCGAACTAATTTCACATGTTAAAGTTATTTGAAAGTTTTCACTTCATCGCATACTACATGTACATGACAATTGAGACGATGCCCTGCCCCTGATGATTTTTACACAATCGAACAGGCTTCGCAGCAATTGCCGTAGAATCACCAGTTTTCCACAGCAATATTTTTGCTGAGGAAACAAGGATGAATAACCAGTACTGCATATTTGGTCACGTGTGATGGGGCATCTGTCACCTTTGTTTCCAAAACAAATCACACGTGGACAATTTAACAGACACAATCCTTCCCAGAAAAGGGCGGATGTATACTCGACTCGACGTCAAATAACTAGATATTGGTACCCCATTACGCGCTTGATCAGTTGTGTTAAAATTTACTTCCATAGTGAGTATCAAATGTAATATTATTAATAATGTCGTAAATCTGAGTTGAAAACAGAACTTTTTGTTAAAAATATATTGAAATGTGACTGCATACAGTTTGAATCTTCGGTACTTTGCAAAGCGAAACTGTGCTGCCATTTCAAAATCTCAACATTCTAAATGTATTGATATAAATAAAGTATTGTCAATACCTGTGTCAAAGGAATTTGCATAGTTGAGTTATACGCAAGACCGGAAATAGGCAGACTGTCACCTGCAGAGTGAGGTTCGCATATGGTCAAGGTCTCAGGCCTAAACATTTTTGTATTTCGTTACCTGACTGGATGTTACCATATCTCAAATGTCTTATTAGAAACAAAATATAGGTTAAAACGTAGATGACAGCTACTTTGGTTTACTGTGTAGGATAGCATCAACAAATTCACCCTCTGGAGACCTCATTCTTCAAATGACAGATTGCTTATTTTCCAGGCTTGGTTAAACGTAAAGAAATCAGTGACATATGAAGCTATTGACTATAACCGCTATAGTTGGACCAATATTTTGCCCCACGCGTGCTTATTGTTCGGAAACAAATTCTGACGTGCGCCCACCCTCACGTGACTCAATATGGAGAATGCTGATAATGCCTATCGTGAGACAACAAATTGTCCCTTAAGTGCAAAAAAGCCATCTGCGATGCGTTGGCAATGCGGATGGCGCCTTGTTGCACTCAAGTGACGAAATGTTTGAGTTAAATTTCTTTAACCCTTTACCTCACACGAAAAGCAGACGACGCATGCAAATAAAATTCTTGAATAATTATTTGTTTTAATTTTTTGCGTCAAAAACATAGCTTATGACCCCTCATTGGATCGAGCTCAATGACCTCGTTACAATGAGGGGGCATAAGCTAAGTTTTTGAAGCAAAAATGAAAAAATAATGAAAATTGGATAGTAATTTTTGTGAACAGCTCTGGCCGGTTTTGGCGGTTACGTATGCTTTTCATACTGGAGACAGTATTAAAATGTGTATTTTCAGATTCCTTATATTACGCCTGGCGGACTCGGGATGTGGAGAAGGGGGCGGCATTTTTTTTAGACTGACGATGCGAATGATTGAGCGATAGTTCATCTACTGATAAACTAAGCGACATCCATACCTCATTTTCTAAAGCCACAACTATCAATGGGCCAACTCTCCATTCCATTTTTGTATTTCGTTACTTAACTGGATGTTACCGTATCTCAAATGTCTTGTTAGAAACAAAATATAGACAGCTACTTTGGTTATTTTGGTGCACCCGACACGATGTGACTATGGCTGTTGAAAGTGTCGTTAAACCCCAATAAATAAATAAACAAGCAACAATGTTTAGTGCACCTGAGAATTGCCAAAGTTTCTCACCACAAAAGCAGACTTCAATGGCAAGGACGAAAAAGCAGTGCAATGCTGATCAAGGGAGAGAATCGAAGATATTTGTGGATGCAAATATATTAAGGGAGGTAATCAGATTATAAACTTTGTGAGTAGACTTGTGTTTTCGCTTTTTCACCATATTTCAGCCTTTTACCGCCTCACATGGAAACCCAGCTCGTCTGTTACACTCTCTGGACTGAAGTGTGTACACATACCAAGATGGGTGATTATTCGTCCAACATTGAGGAGAACGTGGGGAAGAAAGAAAACATAGGCGTTTCCTCCATTTTCAGCCCCCCTCTGCCCTTCTCATATCATGCTGTTCAACACGACATTAGCATTAGATCTAAACGGCAGAAGTTATTCAAACGCTCATATAGTTATTAAGGAAACTGCGTGTAATTAATATATATTCTCATACTGAAGATAGTTGAAATTAATAAAGGGTAGTTAATAGGAGGTGAAACTCTTCCTCAATGTCATTTTGAATCTAATTGAGCTATCCGAATGTCGTGCCCCCCCCCCCCCCCCGAAAGTGGGGCAGCCACGACGTCCGGATAGCTGAACTACTTTTGAGTCCAGATACATCGCTAGCCAAACACATTATTCCTTTGCATGTAAGTGTATGTTGCAATTTGTACAACTAACATCATTGATGATAAAGATAGGTGAAGTATCCGTTCAACCAACAAAGGCTCAATATTATAAGATGAAGCCTCCAACATCCCAACTCGGGACACGTGGGATCCACCCCTACTTTTTACGCTATAATCTTTGAGTCACTGTGTGCAGTTAATTTAATATAAATGTAGGTACAGTTAAAACTAGAAGTCCTGTCATGAAATACGCACAAACAGCACGTTGTTCTGCCCGTTAATCTACGAGTTATGACCATAGTAAGGCTATCAAATTCTGTACATATGGTCTGTGCACAAGCAATGTTTTAGCCAAAGGACCTCCGGGTAACCCGGAGGTCCTTTGGCAGAAACTTTGCCTGTGTTTGCTATAAGTAACTAGAAACACCTACCATGCTTTGGATGTCATTCGATATGGCAATTGCGCGCAATTCCTACGCGCAATTAAACCTAGATAAGCGCACAGTTCGTGACAGGACTTCTAGTTTTAACTGTACTCTTATAAAATCTATTCCGAAGTTTGCGAACTTGCATTCACGATGTCTTGAGTATAGCATATCAGGAGAAAACACTTGCGAATATTATAAAATTTGTCAGTTCTACAAACGTTTAATGGTGCATGTGTTGATCAGGGGAAATAATTTTTGATTGGTTCATTCAGCCCGTTGATGCTAGAGAGAGTCAGGACAGAAAGGCGGTGGAACGGAATAAGATTGTGGGCAAACAGAAACATACAGAGATCTTAAATGCAGTAATGAAATACCAATGCTGTACCAAGTTGCTTGGAACGCACTCACATAACACGTGTTCTAGTTGACTGGATGGGCCGAAGGGCCTTCTGGAGGCGGAAAGTGGATCAAAATGACAATAGGCAAACGTCATTTCTAAACTACAATGACGTTACAACACACCCAGTTTCTATAGCACAAGTAGTAACATCATTATACATTGCGGCACGGCGTCACCTCCAATATTACGCAATTGGAATCATTTCCGGTATAGCATCAATGATGTTACTGATAATGTCATGGGAAACGTGAATTGTAAAGTCCCTTTCGAAGTTCCGAGGCCCGCAGTCGAAGTTCACATAATGAAGCTTATTCGTGTAAGTGATATACTAGTATGGAGTACTCAACAATAATCGGAACAAATTATTAAGTAACAGCGAATAAATGACGAATGCGCGTACATACACGGATACCAACGGACGGGTAGAGCAGCGGCAAATGTTCCTATGTATTTTTTATAGCCGGAATGAATCCAAATGTTGAACGCGTACAGTTATTTCAAAGGCAAGCTGATACCCCACTCTGTGTTTCATTGGGAAAGGACGAGGCATTTTTCTGAAGTGTGTGTGGGTCGGATGCTTCACTTAGTTGTCAGGTGTTAGAATTATGCCCGATGAATGACAGTGCGTCAATACAGAGCTGAATGTGAGGGATGGGGAGTTGTTCTTGAATCTTTCTTGGGGCATCGTGAAGGACATTTTAGCAGTGTGACTTCGTCCCCCCCCCCCCCCCCCACACACACACCCAGCAAATGATTTTTCTAGTCGAGACAATTTGGTCAGGACTGAGGTCGTAGATATCTAATCACCCTTGCGGATACTCAGTCCTAGAAATTGACGTCTGTAGTTTCCGATTCGGGCTGTTGGGGTGGGGGAGGGGGCGGTATGATGTACGGTACGTGTTAACCCTTTACCCAACGAATCGGCCGCATCCGCCAGCGTAATATGCAAATTCAGCATTTGAAAAAATATTATTTTTCAAAAAATTTCATCAAAACCATATCATGTGACCCCTCGTTGGAACGAGCTCGTCGAGCTCGTTCCAACGAGGGGTCACATGATATGGTTTTGTTGAAATGTTTTGAAAAATTTGAAAAAATGATATTTAAGATAATAAATTTTGATATCGTCTGCGTTTGGTAAATGGTTAATTAAGTACCAAGTCACGAGTATTACATTATGATTTATTTATTCACTGCTAAATCTCCAAGAAGGTGTTAACTATTAATCCGCTAGATATTTTCTAGTTATTTTTCATTAAATCTCGTCATGGCTGCTGTTAAGCTGCCATAACTAGATTTTAAGAAAAATTAATCTAAATTCCACTCAAGGAATAACTGGTGGAAATATCCATTGAGTTTACATGGGGACAAATTTGAATAAATGTGCACAACATATTCTGATTTCTATGTCAAGAGAAATCCTCTACTGGACAGGAATATCCACCAGGCGCAAGCCATAAGTAGAATCCCGACTGACTAATATTCCAACAACATCCTAGGTGTATGCCTTTGACGGAGGCATGCCTTGATAATGTAGTTGGAGTATTAGTTTGTCTGGATTTGAGTCATCACAGTCAAAACAAATCAGGTTTACATCCCACCCCCTCCCTCTCCAATCAATCACCTTCGCGACGCCCCTGCACCCTCCCACGCAGAATTGTTTTGAAAATCTGGTACACATCCAAGCAAGGAAATAATAATCTGCAAAATGAGGTTCCCGATGGGTGAATTTGGTGATGCTACCGGTGGGTGAATTTGGTGAAGCTACCCTGCACAGCAGGGTAGTATCACTAAATTTACCCTCTGTGAACCTCAATCTGAATCAAGGTCTCAAACCTAAACAGAAAGAGGTACCCAAAGGATAAATTAGCCAACTGTATGGGATAGCATCAGCAAATTCACCCTCTGGGGACCCCATTCTGCAAATGACAGATTGCTTATTTTCAGGCTTGTATACATCGCCCAAAATATGGATTAATTTTTATACAAACCTTTGTAGCGGACTTTTTCCATGTCATCAACCAAATCATCATAATCTGTGTTATTCATTTCTGTAACCTGTAAAAATGATACTGGAGATATCAAATCTATAGAACAGAGACAAGCGATATATCTTAACCCTTTACCTAACATGAAAAGCAGACGACACTTGCAAAACATATTCATGAATAACTAATTTTTTGTCTCAAAGACATAGGTTATGACCACTCGTTGGAACGAGCTCGTTCCAACGAGGGGTCATAACCTATGTTTTTGAGACAAAAAATTAAAAAATAATGAAAATTAATTGGCGATTTTTGAGAACAGCGCTGGTCGGTTTTGGTCGTTACGTTTGGTAAAGGGTTAAATACCCGTTCGGTATCGACATCGAGCAAATACCAATTTACCATACCGAGGAAATCTCAAATTCGAAATTTCGGTATCGAAAAATATTCCCAACAATTGTTAAAAAATAAAAGGGCAAATAACCGAACATTTCACAAAATTTATGACAAGAACAGCCCATGGACTGTGTATTTCTGAGACTGTCACCAGCGGTCATTTCAATGAAACAAAAACGCTGAGAGAACATATCCAATGGGAAACTATTTTGGGGGGGAGGAGGGAAAACATGAAATTCGCGGAAGGCCGTTGGGGCGAGTCGGAGCTTCCCGCTTGTAACTGGTCCCCTCATGGAAGTGGGAGGGGTAGTAACGACTGGAGGGTCCTACGTAGAACTGGGCCGCCCGGGAAAAATTTTTAAAATTCAGTGCGCTTCGTCACTGATTTTAGGGCAGCACCATGGTATGCCATGATGCGTTTTAATAACGGTTTTATGTCCTGGTATTTATGTCGAATTGCAGTTTATTTCGACTCAATGTTCACTTTGTTGTCTGCGTCTTGACAGACATTTTCTTCAATTCAAAGTGTTTATATGTTTTTTTAAGAATGTTAGCTTGACTCTGACAAATGTTGTCAACTATTTCGCAAGGTTGTTTTACGAGAATGACAACATAAATAATGTGTATATATATTTAGCGTCATTAGAACGACATGAATGATGTTGGTAATGTTCAACGACAAGATATACCTAGTTACGATGGCCTTTGTAAACAAAACATATATAAATTTCACTGTGCTGGGGACCAGATACACGGTAAATTGTCCTAAAGATCTGACAGTAACTGTCTCCATGATTTCATCTTTAAAACTGATTTATGTTCATAAAATAGTTTACAATAGTTCACCACAGCAGTGTGAGTCAACTATACCACTCAAAGTTTGCTAAGCACCACATATTTGACACATCATTGCAGGGGTGGCGCCAGGGATTTCTCGACAGGGGTGGGGGGGGGGTCTGACCTCTCCGACAGGGGGGCTATAACATTTGACCTCCCAAACGAAGGAAAATGAGTGAAAAATGGTAAATTGGTGTACCAAAATAGAAGCAAATTGAGTATGCTTGTTGATTATTTAACCCTTTACCTAACCTGAACGACACTTGCAAAAATAATTCTTGAAAAAATAATGAAAATTAATTGGCGATTTTTGAGAATAGCGCTGGCCGGTTTTGACGTTACCTTAGGAAAAGGGTTAAATAAACATATTATAATAAGGTCGGGAAATATTTCATCTATAAAGCCAGTTTGACGAACGACATTAAGGAATTTCGTGAGAATCACTATTCTCTATCAAAGTTGCAGTACTGCACGGGTTTGAGACTGACAAGACGAGATATCTACATCCGATTGTCGGAAATTTCTCGTGAAGTCGGGTTTAACGGACTCTCCGACGGACTGATTAAAAATCTCCGACGGGGGTGGGTGGACCTCTCCGACAGGGGGGGGGGGGGGCTGTAGCCCCCTCTGACCCCCCCCTTCCCCCTGGCGCCACCACTGCATCATTGTGAAATTTTCTTGTGACACATTTGAGATATTTTTGGTGGATATGATTGAGGAATGTATTAAGATGATCCCCAGTGTTTACATTAGCTCTCTTGACAGACAGACCTTTCGTGACAGTCATGGAAAGCATGTACCCTTTGATTTTCATGATGTTTTCGTGTACTGTCTACATGTACATGACATGTGTAGGGTATTCAGTCTTCATTTCAACACAATCCCTTGTGATTTAATGATTGAATATGGCGAATGCAAATGTAAGAAGACATTTGTCTGAAGCAAAAATGTGGTGGGCTGTAGGGATAGTGGAAAACGGCGCTACCCATCGTCAGGTTGGTGAAGCCCTTGGTGTGCACCATACGGTAATCACCAGAGCCTGGGCAAGATTTCAGCAGTATGGCACACCAGTCAGACGACATGGTGGTGGCAGAGGCAGGGCAACATCTGCAGCTGAAGACCAGTTTTTGATCATTCAGGCCCGTAGGAACCACCTTGACACAGCAACCCAGCTTCGCAGTGACCTTCAGAATGCATCCGGTGTAAATGTTTCAACGCAGACTATCCGGGCAAGGTTGCACGAAGGTGGTCTCCGATTGAGAAGACCACATATTCGCATTCAGCTGTCCCAGAACCACCGCCAGGCACGATATGAAAGGGCCATGAATCACGTTGGGTGGACCAGAGAAGATTGGCGACCTGTTCTTTTTACAGATGAGTCAAGGTACTGCCTAGACAACACAGATAGGCGTTCTAGGGTATGAAGAATTGATGAGATCCTGAATGCCCACGTCAGATTGTATGCAGATGCAGTGGGTGATAGATTCATTCTGATGGACAATAATGCCCTTCCTCATGTTGCCCATGCTGTCCGGGAGTACCGACAGAGGGAGGGGTTTGAGCGTATGGACTAGCCAGCAAGATCCCCTGACCTCAATCCAATTGAACACGTCTGGAATGAGTTGCAGCTTGCAATTTCAGTCCGTCCAGTTCAACCAAGAAGTGTTCGGGAGCTTGGTGCCATGCTGGTCAAAGAATGGAACAACATCCCACAAATTACTATCTGGAACCTGATTGGGAGCACGAGAGGGCGTTGTCAAGCTGTAATTAACAATAATGGGTCTCGTACTCGATATTGAACCCATATCAGTTCGCTCCGTCAACTCTTTTACCAATAATATCCATTTTCCATGGTTATCGTATTCAAAAGATAAAAAATAATGTCAAACACAAACAAAATCTTAATTTCTGTGCTTAAATCATTAAAGATATAATTAAATATAAAATATATACACTTTTCATAACAATATTTCAACTAAAACGTAAAACAGGTAGTTGGATATACTCAGCAAACTTTGGGTAGTATATTAACAATCGAGTACTTGATTCCAACTGAAGTTTAACTCTTTACCCAACGTAACGGCCAAAACCGGCCAGCGTGATTCTCAAAAATCGCCAATTAATTTTCTTTATTTTTTCATTTTTTGTCTCAAAAACATAGGTTATGACCCCTCATTGGAACGAGCTCGTCGAGCTCGTTCCAATGAGGGGTCATAACCTATGTTTTTGGGACAAAAAATTAAAAAAATTAGTTATTCAAGATTTTTTTTGGCAAGTGTCGTCTGCTTTTCATGTTAGGTAAAGGATTAAAACCTGCGGTGCTGCCACGTCTCAATGATACAGATTCAGTCTTCCTCAGATTGAAGTCAAATAGACAGCAAAGTACCCATGGAGTAACGCCGATAACATGTGTAGTATGTACCCCATCTTCGTGCACACTAAAAACTAAAGTGTTAAAACTGACACTTTCAAGGTGTTAAACCCATTCTAACTCTTAGGGTTTGATTTTAACACTCAAAGTGCAATGCTTTAAGCACTTAGACATTACAATCGTCAGACATCTGAAACTTGAATGGATGGCACTTCCCATGTGTCTAGCATTGGTGGTTCTTCCAGAATCGTCCATAATTTGATTTGCGCTTGGTGGGTACATAATTTAAAGGACACAACACAGATGGCGCGGATCAGGCCCGAGAGTTCGAGCCTGATCCGCGTCATCTGCGTTGTTTCCTTTTAAGTGTCGCGTCATTACACTTGTCAAGTGGTATTATTGTAACACCTGTCAAGTTCTGGGATATCTACACTTGAACAAAGTGCTAGATCAGCACTTAGTAAGTGTTAAATACAGCACTTCAAGTGCAGTTTTTAACACTTTTGTTTTCAGCGTGTGCCCCTCCCATCCACACACTCACCCTCTCCTCGGTAGAATGTAGCCTAACGCCAAACAACAATAATGCCTCGCAAAAGTAGGATGCGGTGACAAAGAAGAAGTTGTGACCTGGATAAAGTTCAACTCGGTGGTGGATTTAGGTCAACAGTCTATGACAGGTATGACAGCAAATGGTCCCCAGTGAGGGAGTGTTTCAGAAATGATTCCTAATCGAAACACAACACCACTGGTGTGTTGTTCTCAACAGCCTCCCAAATTTCCCATTGAACAACTCTTTCTCCCACTTAACCGCTGTTCTATACTGGCTGAAGTGACATACAAATATCTTGGACCTGCTTCTCCTGCACGCTAAAAACTAAAGTGTTAAAAACCACACTTGAAGTGCTGTATTTAACACTTACTAAGTGCTGAACTAGCACTTTGTTCAAGTGTAGATATCCCAGAACTTGACAGGTGTTACAATAATACCACTTGACAAGTGTAATGTTGCGACACTTAAAAGGAAACAACGCAGATGACGCGGATCAGACTCGAACTCTCGAGCCTGATCCGCGTCATCTGCGTTGTGTCCTTTTAATTATGTACCCACCAAGCGCAAATCAAATTATGGACGATTCTGGAAGAACCACCAATGCTAGACACATGGGAAGTGCCATCCATTCAAGTTTCAGATGTCTGACGATTGTAATGTCTAAGTGCTTAAAGCATTGCACTTTTGAGTGTTAAAATCAAACCCTAAGAGTTAGAATGGGTTTAACACCTTGAAAGTGTCAGTTTTAACACTTTAGTTTTTAGTGTGTGGTGCTGTAAATATCGAGCGGAAGGTATCCTAACATTACGATTCGAAAACACCATGGGTATATGTAGAACAGACGAGGCTCATCGAGCTCGTTCCATTAAAGGTCATGGGCCACGTTTTGGAAGCAAAACAACGAAAACAAATTGAATAGTAATTTTTCAAAATAGTGCTGGCCGTTAAGTTGAAGGCAGGTTAACTGAACTGAGTCGGACCGGGTAGAAAAGCATCTGCCTGGGAATCCTCTGAAATCAACCACTGAGAGAGATACAATACATATCTTCTCAGTTTATGTGCTTTCGAACCTTGATGGCAATAGAGCTGAAACGGTTAATCGATTAATCGATGATTAACATCTTGATCAATCCAAAAAGTAATTGATCGATTAACCGTTACTTTTGAACTACTGTATTATATGGGTAAACAAAGGAATAAACTTGCTAAAAAACAGGCAAACATTGTCACACTGACTCACATCAGTTATTTATTTATTGGTGTTTAAGGTCACATACCTATGCACAATGGCTAATCATGACCGTGACAGTTTTACGGGTGGAGGAAGCCGGTGTACCCGGAGAGAACCACCGAGCAACGACGAGCAGCTGCCAGCTCCCCAACATCGTAACTCCGCATTGCAGCACAGGCAGGGTCAGATTGGTTGAAGACATGCGCACCATCGACGTGCTTTACGCACCAGTACACGGCGTCATCGTGCCCCCATGTGGACAAACGGGGTTAAGTGCCTTGGGCAAGGACACAACGCTGGAGTCCGAATCAATCGCTCAGACGGTCACCCATCCGAGGACTAACCGGGCTCGACGTTGCTAAACTTCGGTGATCTGACGAGAACCGGTTACCACAACGCCATCGTGCCCCGCGCACCAGTTACATGAGACAGAGTAAAGCATGCAAGTTACTTGCTGACATACTTGTTTACTTGTATGATCATCATGCTGTATCAGTGGCTGGAAATGGTCATTCTTAACCCTTTACCCATTGTGGGTACAAGACGATGCTTGCAAAATAAATTCATGAATTACTAAAAAAATTCAATTTTTGTCTCAAAAACATAGCTTATGATCCCTCATTGGAACGATCTCAACGAGCTCGTTCCAATGAGGGGTCATAAGCTATGTTTTTGAGACAGAAATTGAAACCATAATAAATTTAAATGGAGATTTTTGTATATAGGCCTAGCCGGTTTTGTTTGTTACTTTGGGTAAAGGGTTCATGTTGTAAATCATCAACGGTATGGCAATTATTCAGATGTCTATTTGGACAAGTGATTAATCGGTTAACCGAAGTTAATCCACGTGATTAATAGATCAAGAAAATTCCTTAACCGTTTCAGCTCTAGATGGTAAGGATCCTAACATCATGATTCGAACACACAAAGGGTATACGTAGAACAGATGAGGTATTTTCTACAGTGACAGCAACTTTTGTGATAGCTGGGACAAATATGTAAACACTAAAAAAAAATCAAGACATCCCGTGTTATATCTCCGTAGTGGACGCTAAAGTCATCAGTTTAACAGAAATTATCGGAATAGACATGTCATCTCATTACGCTTCGTATAAATCACTCTCAAAAAGCGTTATATGGAAGTAGGTTATTACCTGAAGGCAGACGTGACTTGGCAACCGAGTCTGTCTGCATGAACCAAATTGACGATAATTCCCATGTTTATGGGCTGTCGTCATACATATTTTGTTGGAAAGACTTCCGGAAACCATCAAAGTATCTCACCGAACCGTTACAAGGAAAATAAAAACTTCATTTGATAACAGAAGCAGTCCCCGATATGGAACGTCGGTCTTTACGACAACTCTAATAACGTATGTCTTTTTGTCCACTTTTGTTAGATTCAAATAAATGCCTCCAATAGCCTCCGTAGAAGAAAATGAATAATTACATCTTGTTCGACTAACCTGGGCGCGCTCAGTCGAATAATGTGCAATATTGAAAGCGGAAATCTTGTGTCCCCCCCCCCCTCCACCCCCCCCCCCCCCCGCGAGATAGAGACGGGGGCCCTTTCATAATGGTGGTTGCTTTAAAACTGGAGCAAATTTAGTGTTGTTACCGTGCACAGCATAAGAATTTCACTTAGTACATACGCCATAAATTAAATGAAGGTATAGCCTATAGGATCGATTCTAAAAGTACGACTCTGTAGATTTTTTCATTACATGTTTTAAATTTCACCCCCACCATCCAACGATACACACATGCACGCCCAACAAATGTGACTTGAGAGGCACCATGTATGTATATTGTTCATTTCTCACCCCTGTCAGTTACAATGATGCAGCGTTCACTTGACCCTTTACCTAACCTGAAAAGCAGACGACACTTGCAAAAATAATTCTTGAATAACTATTTTTGTTCATTTTTTGTGTCAAAAACATAGGTTATGACCCCTCGTTGGAACGAGCTAGACGAGCTCGTTCCAACGAGGGATCATAACCAATGTTTTTGAGACAAAAAATGAAAAAATAATGAAAATTAATTGACGATTTTTGAGAATAGCGCTGGCCGGTTTTGGCCGTTACGTTAGGTAAAGGCTTAAAAAATACATAGACTACAAAGAGTACGTCGTGTGGAAGTTAGAGTTTGAAATTATGTGTATTTGGTACACAGTCTCTCTCTCTCTCTCTCTCTCTCTCTCTCTCTCTCTCTCTCTCTCTCTCGCTTTCCCTCTTTCTTCCAGCGTTGGGACGCCCTTCAAGACGGGGGCCCCTCTTCTAGCCGCCCCACCCCCGCGCAATGCGGGCCCTGCGGGCCCATACCCTACGCCACTGTTTATGTATATTGTTGGAGATGGGATGGGGGAGTATGCTTTTTAAAAAATCGCCCACATGAAGTAATGTGTGAACAGAACTTTTAAAACAATAGTGCAGTGCCTAAAACTGTTTTGAACAGCCCACTTACACGTCAGTTCGAACGAACCATCTCTACCAAAATGTCACAGATGTGACGCCACAATAACACATACATAGCTACAAGTAAATGGAACGCTGCAGTTTATGTATGGTTGATGGTTCTTACATGACATATTTCCCTCTGTTTCCAACTCTTACCGCTATGCAAAGGGATTGTTACGAAAGTTCAATACCAATCATCAGTGGCGGCGCCATGGAGGGGTATGTGGGGGTACTTACCCCTCCACTTTGTTCGCCAAGCGTAGTAAAACAATACTATCATTTTAATGTTTGTTGTATTGAACGTTGTGGTGTAATGGTCGGCATGCTTAATCCCATATTCCCAAGTGCACTAAATCAGAAATGTTTTGAAATTATGTTTGCCCCCCCCCCCTCCCCGTCCCCCCACTCACACGCTAGCTGCAAACAACAAACAAGAGTCGAGGGTCCAAATTGCCTCAAGGCATGCCGCGTTTAAACGGACTGAAACATAGTGCTTAAGAGTATTCGACGAATGCTAGAATCGAGAGCGTGCAAGGCATCCGTTTTGAATTCAGCCTACAGCAATTTTTAAAAAAAAAATAAAATTTAATATTTTAGAAAAATTCTCAAAGGTATACCTCAATGAAATCATGCAAATATGAATATCATTGGAACCGGCTTGTTCAGCCGCTTCCAATGATATCAATATTCTCATGATTTTGTTGCAAAACAGTTAAAAATTTTCTCAACTTAGGGAGAGGACCCTCACCACCACCCCCCCCCCCCCCGAAACACACCCCAGATCGGCGCCGCACAATCCCCAACTGTACCCCCTCACTTTTGTAACTCTGGCGCCGCCACTGCCAATCATGGTTGTCAATTTTCGTCACTGGAAGAAACTCACGGGAAAATTAGCTCCCCTTAATGTCCTCAAGTTGTTCATAAATATAAATTTAAAATTTGAACACATTGGAACTCAGGGGACGTAGTGTTAAAATATAGAAGCAGGCTTTTTACAATTTTTCCCAAATAAGGTTGAACGTTTGAGTATTATTCTCTGTACAAGCCCATTTAAAAATAAGAGAACGGCGTTTTCACCATCTTTTGGTGTTCTGTAACATTTTTCCGTTACTTATATCAACCAGAGGCGGCGGAACCAGGAGGGGGGGCGGGGCACAGTGGGGCAGGGGACACGTGCCCCTTCACTTTTTCCCACAGACATGTTACGCGGTTATTCAACATTTTTTTTTAAAATTGATGCATGCAAACGTGTCAGTATACAGACATTCCTGTAAAACATTATTTGCAGATCCAACCAACATTTAGCGAAAGAATCCCACTTTCGGTCTCTTCGGTCCGTTTCTTCTACTTCAAGCATCTTCCAACCCGAAGGCAAGCCTTCGGGTTGGAAGATGCTTGAAGTAGAAGAAATGGATAGGGCTGTTTCCAACCCGATGGCAAGCTTTAGGGTTGGAAAGATGATTGAAGGCGAAGAAATGGATAGGGCAGTGACCACACCGTGGCGGCCTCATTTAAACGAAAGGCAATAGTGCTTCACGGTACATTTATCGATATCCGATTTTAAACTTTCTCCCACTGGGCCGAACCATGGTGGCTTTGAAAATTTGTGCTCTTGCACTTTTATCGAGCTTCCGTCGCCTCTGCTTTGATCTAGAATTATAGTGGCATTTGGAGAAGTACGTAGGCATATCTATCTTGGCTTATGTGTATTTTTGAACAACAACAAAACATTACCGACTAAATATCCCGTGATGGGGCGCGTGTGCTAGTTTGAAGTAATAAAATCTTTGAAAATTTCATCCCTGACTTACTTATCTGGTCAGGAATGTCGACTTTCCATAAGTTATCTCCCCTGAAATTATTAGATCGGCGAGAAAGGTCCAGTTATAAGCATATCATTTTTTAAGAAAGGACCTATGACATCAGTAGATAATAAAGAGGAGTTTACTTTTGTTACTTTTAATAAAAATTAAAATCGAAGATGTCTGTTGTTTTCATTTATTAAAAATTACAAAAAGAGACTTGGCTTTTATGTACGGTGGCTGATTTAGGACACTCAAATATTTATTTTTATCTCGTTATAACGAGATACGATCTCGTTATAACGAGATGCTATCTCGTTATAACGAGAAAGTGTCTCGTTATAACGAGAAAGTATCTCGTTATAACGAGAAAAGATCTCGTTATAACGAGAAAGTATCTCGTTATAACGAGAAAAGATCTCGTTATAACGAGAAAAGATCTCGTTATAACGAGATAGTATCTCGTTATAACGAGAAAAAATCTCGTTATAACGAGAAAACATCTCGTTATAACGAGATAGTATCTCGTTATAACGAGAAAAGATCTCGTTATAACGAGAAAAGATCTCGTTATAACGAGAAAACATCTCGTTATCTCGAGATAAAATCCCGTGACTCTGATGACATGAAACATATAGCCCCACCACCAAAACAGTTTATATATCTCGCGGGTGTTTTCAATATTCTGGATGTAATACATTGGAAAACACCTACCCACCCCCACCCACAAGCATCCCAACCATGCCCGTGAAATACCGCTCCTCTCCCTCGCACATGTTGTCAACGATAATTACGATAAGCGCATATAACTCTCATACCAATAAACACAGAAATGAGATGGAATTCACACAAACAAATGAAACTATAGCGTAATAAACTCGCTGCCCCCCCCCCCCCCGCCCCTCCCCCACACCGTATGTGGAACACTTTTTCGACACACGGCACTCAAAACACGACTATAGCCTCAGCCCCAAAACAGTGTACATATCTTACGCGTGTGTTTAATACTGTGGATGTAATGCACGGGAAACACTCCTACCCCTCTCCTTCCCAAAGCATCCCACCAATGCCCGCGAAATACAATCCCCTCCCCCTCGCACATGTTGTAAAAGATAATTACGACAAGTGTATTTAACGCTTATACTAATAGAACAAGGACAGGGACGTGAGAAGGTAAAAATATTGGGAGAGGGGTATCAAGGCGGAGATCCATGCAAAAGGGGCGCCCATTGTGCTGGCAGTAGCATGATTCGAGTCGCGCAGTGGCGAGGTGGGGTAGAGCACCAGATGTGGTATCCCCTTCTCGTTGGCGGGGTCCGGGGGCCCTTCCCTGGGAAAATTTTGAAAACTATGAGGGCCAAAACTCGCTTTCTCAGTGATTCTGAGGCCGCTGTGACACTACCAATTCGAATTCTCTGCTCGTTTCGTAATTAGGCGCGCTTCTGAATTTATCCGCTTGGTTAACTTTCTTCGTTTGTGTTTTGTTTTGGACTGACTTCAAACATCTCCACGAGTATAATCGGGACCATCGGTTAATAATTTTTTTTATTGAAGAGGTGGGGTGGGGGTGGTAAATACCCCCTACCGCCCCCTCCCTTACCCGGTTTTAACGCCACTGAGAAAGGATGAAAAGCCGAAAATAAGATGGAATTTTCATAGACAAATTAAACAACTATAGCCTTATAAACTTACTGTCCCCCCCCCCCCCCCCCCCCCACCAACACACACAAGGAGAGATTTATTTATTATCGACGCTTTCAGCAGCCAGGGTAATGTCATGTAGGGTAGTTCCCTTGGTGGAGGAAGAACCGGAGACAACCACTGAGCAGCGGCGAGCAACCGTCAAGTTCTCCAACATACTAACCCGACAGAATTAGAGTTAGAGCGGTTGAAGGCACGTGCACCATCGACGTGCAGTACGCCCTAGCACATAATGCCACCGTGACCCCGCGTCAGGCCACGTGGACAATTGGGATCAAGTGTCTTGTCCTAAAGACACAACGCGGGTCAGAATCGAACCTGTCGATTTCTATGTTTCAAGCTCGATACTCTAATAAATGAGCTACCGTGCTCTCATAATTATATAGTAGGTAGCTGTACATGTTTGTCGTGGGAACACATTATGGCGTCATTAACCTTTTACCAAACGCAAGTTGAAGACAACAGTAGGCCCACAATTATTTTTACACACAAAAAAAAATAAATGAAATTCATTTTTTTCTTCCAAACTGAACGGCTTATGACACTCATTTGAACGAGCTCGTCGAGCTCTTTTCGATGCGATATCATAAACTATGGTTTGGGAGAAAAAATTATGAACATAAATTTTGAGTGGCGAATTTTGTATATTACACGGACGGTTTGTGTCGCTGCGGTGGGTAAAAGGGTTATCATGATTAGGCCAATATATACGGTATACCGATAACTTGTGCACTTCTTAGAAATAGAATTAAATGGTGTCAATAATATAACAATAATGCAATGTATGAATCCTGAAGCTCTAGAAAATTGTTTTTTACTGTGTAGAGCTAGGATCCCAAATTGTGTGTGTGTTGGGGGGGGGGGGGGGGGGAGTAATATCGAGAGGGTCGAGAACGACATACCACGGGCATGTCTCGAGGTTTGAGGCAGGGGACGGAGAGTTTGGGAGGTACGCCCTCCCATTGGTGGAGTCCGGGGGTGATTTTTTTTTCAAATTATAAAGCTCTGGGGCCCATTCTGGGCATCTTGAGAGAAGGGAGGTTTGGGAATTATAAGTGGCAGTTTAATTTTTGTGGGTGTGGGGTGGAGGTCAATGTTATTGGATGGGGTGTCAACCCTCCCACCCCCCCACCCCCCCACCCCTGCCGCTTCAGCACTAAGTTTTTCAATAAACTTCTGATTTTGTTCACTGACAGATTGAGCTGAACATGGAATATGAAGCATGACGACTATACATGTAGTCACTGGTATAGGGAATTTATTTAATTATTTATTGGTGTTTAAAGTCACTTTTGTGAAGCTATATACTGTCATCTTCAACTTGCGTTAGAACTCTATATGTAACTCAAATTTTGCCGTGTTAGTACGTTGGAGAGTTCGACGGTTGCTCGCCGGTGCTCAGTGGTTCTCTCCGATTCTTCGGTTCTTCCTCCACCCGTAGAACTACATTACAAGACATGACCCTGCCGAAAGAGTCGTCAAATTCCAATAAATAAATAGATAAATAAATAAATCTCTCCTTGTGTGTGGAGGGAAGGATGTGGGGAGGGGTGGCAATAAGCTTATTACGCTTTTGTTGTTTAATTTGTCAGTGTGAATTCCATCTCATTTTTCTGTTTTCCATCCTTTCTCAGTGGCGTTAAACCGGGGGGGGGGGGGGTGTAATGGGGATATTTACCTCCCACTCCCCCCCCTCCCCAAAAAAAAAAATCAAAAAATTATTAACCCATGGTCCCGATTAAACTCGTGGAGATGTTTGAAGTCAGTCCAAAACAAAACACAAACGAAGAGGTTGACCAAACGGATAAATTCAGAAGCGCGCTTAAGTACGAAACGAGCAAAGAATTCGAATTGGTAGTGTCACAGCGGCCTCAGAATCACTGAGAACGCGAGTTTTGGTCCTCATATTTTTCAAAATTTTTCCAGGGAAGGGCCCCCCGGACCCTGCCAACGAGAAGGGGATACCACATCTGGTGCTCTCCCCCACCTCGCCATTGCGCGACTCGAATCATGCTACTGTCGGCCCAATGGGTGCCCCTTTTGCATGGATCTCCGCCTTGATACCCCTCTCCCAATATTTTTACCTTCTCACGTCCCTGTCCTTGTTCTATTAGTATAAGCGTTAAATACACTTGTCGTAATTATCTTTTACAACATGTGCGAGAGGGGGAGGGGATTGTATTTCGCGGGCATTGGTGGGATGCTTTGGGAAGGAGCGGGGTAGGAGTGTTTCCCGTGTATTACATCCACAGTATTAAACACACGCGTAAGATATGTACACTGTTTTGGGGCTGAGGCTATAGTCGTGTTTTGAGTGCCGTGTGTCGAAAAAGTGTTCCACGTACGGTGTGGGGGAGGGGCGGTGGGGGGTGTGGGGGGGGGGCAGCGAGTTTATTACGCTATAGTTTCATTTGTTTGTGTGAATTCCATCTCATTTTCTGTGTTTATTGGTATGAGAGTTATATGCGCTTATCGTAATTATCGTTGACAACATGTGCGAGGGAGAGGAGAGGTATTTCACGGCATGGTTGGGATGCTTGGGGTGGGGGTGGGTAGGTGTTTACCCCATGTATTACATCCAGAATATTGAAAACACCCGCGAGATATATAAACTGTTTTGGTGGTGGGGGCTATATGTTTCATGTCATCAGAGTCACGTGATTTTATCTCGAGATAACGAGATGTTTTCTCGTTATAACGAGATGTTTTCTCGTTATAACGAGATACTATCTCGTTATAACGAGATCTTTTCTCGTTATAACGAGATCTTTTCTCGTTATAACGAGATACTTTCTCGTTATAACGAGATGTTTTCTCGTTATAACGAGATACTTTCTCGTTATAACGAGATGTTTTTTCGTTATAACGAGATGTTTTCTCGTTATAACGAGATCGTATCTCGTTATAACGAGATAAAAATAAATATTTGAGTGTCCCAAATCAGCCACCGTATTTATGACAAGCCAATTAGAAGGAAATAAGAAACTGTGCATTTTGGCTCTTGGTTTAACGAATGTGTTTTTACAGCAATTTGCAAGTTTTTATTCATCCCAGGAAAATACGAGCAAATCTTACTTCCTAGACTTTTATGTTAACCCTTTACCCAACGTAACGGCCAAAACCGGCCTCTCCATTTTTATCGCGCCTCCACCACCTCAGATATCAACTGTCTTTTCATCAATATAAAAGTCTAGGTGGCAACGCCCTTTCGTGAGCAAGCCAGAAAATAAGCTGACTGTCATCTGCAAAATGGGGTCCCCAGAGGGTAAATTTAGTGCTACTACCCTGCACAGCAGGGTAGCATCACTACAATTTCCCTTTGTGAACCACAATCTGAATCAGGGTCTCAAAACTAAACAGAAAGAGGTACCCAGAGGATAAATTGGCCCATTGTATGGGATCGTATCATCAAATTCACCCTCTGGGGACCTCATTCTGCAAATGTCAGAATGCTTATTTTTCAGGCCTGTTTGTGACACGCCACATATTATAATATTTTATTCATTAGATATACTTTTCGTTCCTATAATTCTCCATTATCAAGCTCGACAGATATGACTTCAAACTCGGCTGATATGACGCCGATCTCGTCCAATATGAACCAAGCTATTTTGTCACGCCACATATTATAATCTAACAACAAAACTACAAATACTCGCTAGGCATTGTCTTCCATGCGTATGTTTTGATGTGGTTCACGCTTCACTTGTTTCTCACACTTTAGCCTTCTTCCAACATGAAGGCTAGCCTTCGGATTGAAAGATGGTTGACGTTGAAGAAGCAGATCCAACTCTCTGAAGGTTGGTTTAATTGGCCAAATGCAACTAAATTTATATACACTTGCAGCAAAATAGGTTTTCTGAAGCTGCTATCACACCGAGAGTCGATTATACTGTCGGAATGCGACTTTTCGATTGGTCGATTAGGAAAATGGGTGGAGTTTAGTTCTTTTCATGGATCCATGACGAAAGGTAGAAAAATAGTCCGTCAACGAAAACCGTACGGAACACGCGTTCCATAAGGATGTGTAAATAAGGAACTGGAGGAAAAGTAATAGGCGTGTAATAAATACATATTATCATGATGTTATTTAAGCTACGACAAATTCAATAATTGTATTTATCATATGACTCGTCCGTTTTGTTTGCTTTAAAACATTTGATATTTTGTTTTCATATTAATCAGTGATAAATAAAGCCTTCCGTCAATTTCATTGATCAATTTCAAAACTAGACAATTTGATTTGCTGAACAAAATACAACTGGGCCACATTTTCATAATTTGCATAATTAGAGTTAGGAGCTTTCATTGGTCAATTTCAAAACTGGACAGTTTGATTGGCTAAACAAAATACAACTGGGTCACATTTGCATCCTCTTTCGGGTGGGTTATATTGTATTAATCTTTTACCTAACGTAACGGCAAAAACCGTCTCGCACAATACAAGAAAAACGCCATTCATTTTTTTTTTATATTTTCATTTTTTGCTTCCAAAACATAGGTTATGATCCCTCATTGGAACTAGCGTGTCGCGCTCGTTCCAATGAGGGGTCATAACCTATGTTTTGGAAGCAAAAAAATGAAAATTTTTAGTTATACGAGGATGTTTTTTCCAAGTTCCGTCTGCAACTCAAGTTAGGTGATGCGTTAAAAAGTCATACTAAGTGACTAATTTGTGCGTGTGTGTGTCATATAACAAATAGAATATGAAATAAGTGTTTTTCTCATATAATATTTATGAAACTCGTCCGAATTTTCCGTTTGGGGCGAGCCTCTGGCCTCGTTTCATAAATATTATATGAGAAAAACACTCATTACATATCCTCTATTTACAGAATGCAAATATATTCACTCATTTGCGTGATGTCCAAGATTTAAACTCACCGGGAATCAGTGCGTGCGAACTTGTGGGTGTCTGTGGTGGGGGTGGGGGGGTGGGGGTGGGGGGGGCACTTGCTCCCGTCCATGGTTCTGTTGATTCTGAAGATGATGAGAGGTTTGAAAGATCAATGAATCAGCTTACCTCAAAGAAGAATCCCAGTACAGCCAATCCATCTGGATGTTGTAACGCATTGGAAATATTACCATAACGCTCTGAATAGTGCACGATGTGTAACTGAAATGTAGATGTAAAGAAAATTAAATCAATGTAAGGTCAATACTGCTGATGAAGGTATCATGTTTGGCAGGAGGGAAGATAGGGACATCAAATGGATGAGTTGGTTACATTTTGTTGGTAGTAGCCTGGTAACAATTTTCGGGTGGCCGCACCTTGTCCAGCCATAGGCGGAAGTGGACTGGCCGAATGGTCCACCGAGAACTATCCCGGTGGGCACCCTGTGGCCCACAAAATTGATGCAGCCCAACACCTGTTCGTACATGGAATTTCGCGAAACTGACCAAAAGGCGAAACGGATCTGATTGAATAGACTGGCTGTATATCGAAATGCCCTCTCTGTGGACTGCCATTGGCAGTCCACATGGAGGGCATTCTGACATAATAGCAGCCCATTGATCGCTCAGATGCAAGAAAACGTCATTCTTCCAGTGCGAAAAATCAAAATGGTCTCCCATTGATCCGAACTGTGGTTGGCCCTATGAATCCGTCCTCCCACCCTGTCGCAACCATCACAGATGATACAAAAATGCCATGACAAATGCCCTCTATGTGGACTTCCACAGATCGCTCAGATGCATCATGCAAGGAAGCCGCATTCATTCAGTTTGAAAAATCATAATTTTCTCCGGGTCTGCCCCCTCCGGTGCATTCCCCGGTAACATTTTTTGGCCCTGCCCCCCCCCCCCCCGGCCATAGGCGGCGGAATTGGTTACTCTCTCTCTCTCTCTCTCTCTCTCTCTCTCTCTCTCTCTCTCTCTCTCTCTCTCTCTCTCTCTCTCTCTCTCTCTCTCTTGAAATCGAACACCACAAATAATAAGTTTTTACCATGTTTTGAAAGGTAGATTTTTTTAATTAAAACTTCAGTTATCATTTGAATCCATGATTGCTGCCGGATAAACTTGGTGCGAATGAGGAGAAATTATACATAAATTTGCATTAAGATGACGATGTGTGAGGGAATACAATAAAAATCACGGGCGGTAAAGTGGGTTAATCGGTAAGAACTGGATAGTTAAATAAATATTTAACTGTGTGGCTACGTAAATTGGATAATTAACGGGACGTATTTCGTCAATTGCAAAATTTATTGCTAAAGCTTGTCAGTGTGATAAATTAAACATTCACTGAGGAGCTGGGCAAAATATTTTTACTTTTACAAGTTTGCATTGGTTATGAAAAGAGAGCATGCGGCAGCCAAAAGGATGATGCGGGAGGGCCTGAGAAACAGATTTTTAATTTTTTAAGCCTATTCAGGAAATGTCGTTTGCTTTTTGTATTAGGAAAACAGTTAATGACACATAAGAGAAGATTAATTCAATTCCACCTGTGAAACTTAGTCACTCAGAACGTAACAATGTCAACGCTGACTTCCCGTATTTGATGTGTAGTTAACTCTTAACCTGCTGAGTATTTTCTAGATATTTTTCATCAAATCTAGTCATGGCTGCTTTAAAGCAGCCATAACTAGATTTGATGAAAAACTAATATAAATGTAACACAAGAAATCATTAGTGAAAAAATCCATTCAATTAACACGGGGCAAATATGATTAAATGTGCCAAAGATTTTCTTATTTCAGTAACAAGAGAAACCCTGTGCTGGGCAGGAATATACGCCAGCAGCATGCAAAGAGGTAAACGATATTTGCCATTGTGCCCAAGATTGCTGCCGGATAAACTTGGTGCGAATGAGGAGATATTATACAAAAATTTGCATTAAGATGACGATGTGTGAGGGAATACAATAAAAATCACGGGCGGTAAAGTGGGTTAATCGGTAAGAACTGGGTAGTTAAATAAATATTTAACTGTATGGCTACGTACAATGGATAATTAACCGGACGTATTTCGTCAATTGCACAATTTATTGCTAAAGCGTGTCAGTGTGATAAATTAAACATCCACTGAGCTGCTGGGCAATTTGAACCAAGCAGCTTAAAACACTCATTTTGCCGACCAGAAGAAAATAATAAAGTGGATTTGTAACCAGTGGTTACAAATGCTGTATACTAAGGTGTACTGCACGTCGATGCCCTCCTAAAATTTTAGCAACCTCAGCCTCCAAAAGAAGCATTGGCCCAATGTAAGTTTCGCATAACATACATGTAGTAAGGACTAGGGGAGGTCCGCGAACCCTCTCAAGCCTTCCAAATATGATATTTGCCCCTCCCTCCTCTCCCAAAAGAAAACTCGCTAGGCCACACTGAAAAACTTTGCTTAGTCAAAGTGACTAACTTAGGTTAGTCAGAAGCTTGTCCCCCCTGACTAAGGTAGGTTAGTCAAAATGACTAACCTACTACATTAGTCAAATTGACCGAGGTGTATTCATGGAAATATTATTCATTTTGACTAAGGAGTTGACTAACTTTCTGCTAACATTAGTCAAAAGTTAGTCACTCATCAAGGGGTGGGTGAATCCCCACAGCAACCAGCCAGTGAACATCAGGGACTACAGCCCTCCTAAAATTTTAGCAACCTCAGCCTCCAAAAGAAGCATTGGCCCAGTGCAAGTTTCACAAAACATACATGTAGTAAGGACTAGGGGAGGTCCGCGAACCCTCTCAAGCCTTCCAAATATGATATTTGCCCCCTCCCCTCCTCTTCCAAAAGAAAACTCGCTAGGCCACACTGAAAAACTTTGCTTAGTCAAAGTGGCTAACTTAGGTTAGTCAAAAGCTTGTCCCCCCGTGACTAAGGTAGGTTAGTCAAAATGACTAACCTACTACATTAGTCAAATTGACCGAGGTGCATTCATGGAAATATTAGTCATTTTGACTAAGGAATTGACTAACTTTCTGCTAACATTAGTCAAAAGTTAGTCACTCATCAAGGGGTGGGTGAATCCCCACAGCAACCAGCAAGTGAACATCAGGGACTACAGCACACTGAACAAAATAATTTTCCGATATTGTAACTTTCTGGACGAATGCAAACTTCGGGAGATTCAAACAGAAAATCTACAATTCATGGACTACTGCATAAAATATCCAGTGGTCGATGAACTGAACATTTGCTGATGTCATGACTTTACCCTACCATTAATAACACGAGTCATGTTACAAGCTCTATATATATGGTGGTCATGCTACAGTAATATGAACCCTGTTATAGAATCTGGCTCCCTGCCTGTTTGTAACCCCCAAAAGCCACCAGGATACTCAATTTGATGGCACATGATTCTGTTTCCTTTTACAAATTAATTAGTTGCATTAAATGTTAAAGGAATGGTAGGGAGCGCGATGGCTCAGTGGTACGCCATTGGACTTCAAATATAATGAAGTGGGTTTGTAACCAGTGGTTGCAAATGATCTGTACGAAGGTATACTGCACCTCGATGCCCTCCTAAAATTTTAGCAACCTCACCATCCAAAAGAAACATTGGCCCAGTGCACGTTTTACATAACATAGCGCCAAGCCAAAAATTAAGCAGACTGTCATCTGTAAAACGAGGTCCCCAGAGGGTGAATTTAGTGATGCTGTCCTGAAGGGGGTCGACGGAGGGTCCTAGGTAGGACAAGGAGAGGTCCGTGAACCCTCTCCAGCCTTCCAAATATGATGTTTGCCCCTCCCCTCCTCTCCCCAAAAGAAAACTGGCTAGGGCACCCTATTATAGAATCTGGCTACCCGCCTGTTTGTAACCTTCAAAAGCCAACAGAAGGCTCAATTTGATGGCAAAGTATTCTTTGACAATTCGGTCACTGAGAAACAACAAAGTTCAATTCTGTCACAAAATGTGAGTCTAACAAAAATAAATAAATCTCAAACAAAAGCATCCCTGAAGAAACCAAAATTTCACCCTAATTCTATGATTTCTGTTGCAAAAGTGGAGAAAAAATAAACCCTTTACAAATTAATTAATTGAATGAAATGTTACTTATTCATTTATTTATTGGTGTTTAAGGTCACATACTTATGCACGTTGGCTAATCGTGACGGTGACAGTTTTACGACTGGAGGAAGCCGGACTACCCGGAGAGAACCACAGAGCATCGACGAGCAACTGTCAGCTCCTCAAGATTCTAACTCTGTTCAAGCTCCGTTCAAGCAGGGTTACAGCGGTTGAAGACATGTTTGTGCATCATCGACGTGCAGTACGCCTTAGTACACGGCGTCATCGTGCCCCTGTGTAGGCAACTGGGAGAAAGTGGTTTACCCAAGGACACAACGCGGGTCGTCCCGAATTAAATGTTAAAAGAATGGTATATAGGGAGTGCGGTGGCTCAGTGGTACGTCAAAACGAAAGGTCCACGGTTCCATCCCCTCCAGCGGTAACTGCGTTGACCCTTTACCCAACGTAACGGCCAAAACCGGCCAGCGCTATTCTCAAAAATCGCCAATTAATTTTCATTATTTTTTTCATTTTCTGTCTCAAAAATATAGGTTATGACCCCTCGTTGGAACGAGCTCGTCGAGCTCATTCCAACGAGGGGTCATAACCTATGTTTTTGAGACAAAAAATTTTTTAAATAAGTTATTCAAGAATTGTTTTTGCAAGTGTCGTCTGCTTTTCATGTTAGGTAACGGGTTAAATCCTTGGGCAATGCACTTCATCCCGATTGCTCACTTGGGAGCAGGGCGATGCTGTGTACTAAGGTGTACTGCACGTCGATGGTGCGCATGTCTCCAGCCAATGCTAACCCTGCTTGCGCGGAATTAGTACCTTGGGAAGTCTAACAGTTGTTCGCAGTGATTCGGTGGTTGTCTCCGGGTACTCTGGCTTCCTCCGCCCGTAAAATATTGTCCGACACGAGGTGACCTTGACTGTCGAAAGTGTCGTTAAACTCCAATAAATAAATAATAAATAAATAAACAATTGGTAAAATTTATACTATAATCACATGCAAACAAAACACTTGCAAACAAAAATCTTGAATAACTAATTATTTTCATTTTTTGTCTCAAAAACATAGGTTATGATCCCTTTTTGGAATGAGATCGACGACCGGCCGTGGACTTGTCACTGGGTTGTAATAATCTTCGGTTGCAAACACTAATTACAGGAATAATCACAAAAAATTCAGTTAATCAAGCAACGGGCACAACCCTTGCTTCATTAATTAAAAGTTTGCTGCTGACGATTTTTATTACCCGGTAAATAAAACGTATGCGTGGACATCACTTCCCACGCGTGGATTACGACCAATCCACGACGACTCTACTGTTGTACTGTTATAGCCTTGTGAGAGGAACGAGTACATAGCAAAATACAAACCTCATATGAATGTATTTACTGATGTTAACCCATAGGAGCCTCGTTCCTATTTGGTGAGTTTCTTGTCTTCCGTGTACACTTAGAACTCATGTTCCATCATTGAGACTTTTGGCAGTCTTGCTGATGGAAATTATTACCACTTTGCAGGGCGTTTCCTACTGCATTAATGTCGATTTAACGGGCAATCATATCCTCTATTGCTCGGTAGTCACGTGATAGGAGGGCCGCTAATGGAAAACAAAATTCATTATCGGCCCTCTTGTCACGTGACGTCTTTTAGAATTGAAAATTTAGAAATGAGGCGAGAACTCGCAAGGAAAAGTTGATGCTTTCGCCATGTTGCGGTCTTGTTGATCGACAGCAACAGAAACAAATGACACGTGGCCATGTTGTCAGTTGTAGCCATTTTCCATGGCAACTGATTCGTCATCTTTATTGCGTGCATTACCTCCCTCGCTGGAAGTGGAAGACGGAATTTTTTTAAACTCTCTCATCGTCTCGATGTAATCAGTTTCTACAATGTAAAAACCCCTCATCATCTTGGAGTTCATGCATTCAGCATTATCGCGCGAACCCAGGTAAGTATTATATTATATTAACACCTGTCACTTATTACAAATTACGTAGTGGTAATAATAGTAATAACATGATTGTTGTCGGGCATAATGGTTCGTGAGCGGCCCTGCATCGATGTTGAACAGCCCTTGGGCTTATTAACGGCCCTCGACTTCGTCTCGGGCCTTTAATAAACCCTCGGGCTGTTCAACATCGATGCAGGGCCGCTCACGAACCATAATGCCCTCCAAAATCATGTTATTGTTTAATTATAGTAATTGGAAGTGGTTTCTAGTAAAATATTGGCTGCCTGGGCTGTATAGGCATCCAACACTTTACCAGACAATCCTGCGCTAAATGAGAGCGTCATCGTATTTTAAAATAACTCCTTTTTCATTTTTTGCCTCAAAAACGTAGGTTATGACCCCTCATTGGAACGAGCTCGCTTCAAAGAGGGTTCATAACCTATATTTTTGAGATGAAAAAATAATGAAAAGTAATTGGCGATTTTTGTGAATAGCGCTTGCCGGTTTTTGCCATTGCGTTAGGTAAAGGGTTAACATCGTCGAAGTCAGAGATGCCATACAATAAGATCGGAACAGTGTTACGTGGTCCAACTCATTAATAGAAAGGATCAACTTATCAATTTTAATGTTCCAAACCATTGTTCAGTGTATCAAGGGCGCCGAAAACAGGGTCAGCCCCCACCCACCCACCCCCCCCCCCCCCCCACCTTGCCGTGAGGCTATGGGACATGTGACAGTGCGTGCCCTTTTTTTCGACAGAGGTGCACTAGTGGAAAAGACTTTACTTTCCGAGAACTGTTGAGAAACTTTCGAGTATTCATTTCTAGCGTATTTTACGTGTGCCACCGCCGGTGGGGGTGAGGGTGTATCAGGTATAATAAGGGAGTTAGATCGATAATCACCAAACAAAAAAAAACAAAGAAGGTATACTCTTTATTTATTGGTGTTTACGGTCACATACTTATGCACAATGGCTAATCATGACCGTGACAGTTTTACGGGTGGGGGTAGGAGCGCGGTGGCTCAGTAGGTAGAGGTGCAGGCTGCAAGCCGAGAGGTCCTCGGTTCGAATCCCACCTGCGGCAACCGCGTGGTGTCCTTGGGCAAGACACTTCATCTCCATTGCCCGCGTGGGGGCACGATGACGCCGTGTACTAAGGCGTACTGCACGTCGATGGTACGCATGTCTTCAACCAATCTAACCCTGCCTGTGCTGCAGTGCGGGGCTACGATGTTGGGGAGCTGGCAGCTGCTCGTCGTTGCTCGGTGGTTCTCTCCGGGTACTCCGGCTTCCTCCACCCGTAAAACTGTCACGGTCATGATTAGCCATTGTGCATAAATATGTGACCTTAAACATCAATAAATAAATAAATATTACGGGTGGAGGAAGCCGGAGTACCCGCAGAGAACCACCGAGCAACGACGAGCAGTAGCTGTCAGCTCCCCACCATCGTAACTCCGCACTGCAGCACAGGCAGGGTTAGATTGGTTGAAGGCATGTGCATCATCGACGTGTAGTACGCCCTAGTACACGGTGTCATCGTGTCCCCATGTGGACAATCGGAAGAAGGTATACAATCGGCGGGGTGGTTTCTAAAGCTTTATAACATATATGAAATGTTAATACTATTGGATTTCACATTTTATATTTTATTCAACAATAAAATACCGGCTACTGGTAGACAATTATGAATCAACACATAAAACAATTCAAATTGATTGCGTTAACCCTTTACCTAACGTGAAAAGCAGATGACACTTGCAAAAAAAATTCTTGAATAACTAATTTTTTTCATTTTTTGTCTCAAAAACATAGGTTATGGCCCCTCGTTGGAACGAGCTCGACGAGCTCGTTCCAACGAGGGGTCATAACCTATGTTTTTGAGACAAAAAATGAAAAAAATAGTGAAAATTAAATGGCGATTTTTGAGAATAGCGCTGGCCGGTTTTGGCCGTTACGTTGGGTAAAGGGTTAACTGCAACCGTTTTGGGGGTTGCCGTCGGCTCAGTTGGTATGGCGGCAGAGAATTTATGTCTAGGCGGGTGGGTGCAGTAGACCCACGATCGACTCCCGTCGAGGCCACATTCCGAAAAAGCTTTACAATTTTCAATCATGATGGCGCGGTGCTAGGCCTATGCCTGGTGGAATTCCTGCTTGGCATGGACGATATAAGTTAAATTCAAGCAGTTGCATCTTCACGGATCTTCAATTAATTGAGATTCCTTTGTTTAACCCTTTGATACTTGTGCACGTCTTATGACGTACGAAATCAAACAGACCGTTGGTACTTTGTGGTCATTTTTTTTTTTTTTTATCATTTTTCGATTTTTTTAAAGTTTTAACCTCAATTCCTATTTTCTCCCGAATAATGCTCAGTGACAACCGTTGAGCCAAGTGTTATCGCAGTTTAAAATACTAATATAATCCTGCTGTCAAGACTTCTTAACTGGTTGAGTGCTACAAGCCACTATCAGGGCTTTCAAAAAATGGGGATACCAGAGCAAAAGCCAACATTTTCTTGCTTATATTTCATATTCAGTCAAACACAAATAATATTTTGTTAATATAAATTTGTTTTATTACAAATTATCGGAGAGCGCTTGTGAGCACTCGCCAACAATTTGTAATAAAACAAGTTTTGAATAACAAATTCAGACCACAAAAAATATTCTAGCCCTCAACCAGATAACCACTAATGTGAACAATATCCTGTTATTTGTACTTTGAGACGTTTGACGTGGCATTTTAAAAAACGTTGAAGAAACTGAATTCCCAGTGACGTTTGAACGTCAGGATAATTAAAGTCCCGAAGGGTTAAAAGCTGGGACCATAGACCACCATAACAGTAATTTGAATGCTAAGGCAAACGATCCACGGGTAAATATCACAATAAAATACCGGCTACTTGTAGACAATTACGAATCAACACAGAAAACAATTCCAACAATTCAGTAATTGTCAATTCTCGAATATCTCCCGTCGAGACCACCTTCCAAAATAGTTCACAGTTTTCAATCCAGTGGCGCGGTGTTAGGACAGTGTCTGGTTGAATTCCTGCTTGACATCGGCGATATATACATATTGGGTTTCATATTATTTAACCCTTTACTAACATGAAAAGCAGACGACACTTGCAAAAAAAATTCTTGAATAACTATTATTTTAATTTTTTGTATCAAAAACATAGGTTATGACCCCTCATTGGAACGAGCTCGATGAGCTCGTTCCAATGAGGGGTCATAACCTATGTTTTAGAGACAAAAAATGAAAAAATAATGAAAATTAATTGGCGAGTTTTGAGAGAGAACTCTCTTCTTCAAATTCCCAGCATGCATAGCTAGAGAGAGTTTCCTTCGGCACCAACCGCCTAGCGAAACTATACTGACCCACGCACACCACTCGGCCACCGACAGACCCTAAAAGGGGGGGGGGGGGCGGTGGCTCATTTCGTAGAGGTGCAGGCTGCAAGCCGAGGGTCCTCGGTTCGAATCCCACCTGCGGCAACCGCGTTTTGTCATTTGGCAAGACACTTCACCCCATTGCCCACGTGGGGGCACGGTGACACTGTGTACTAAGGCGTACTGCACGTCGATGGTGCACCTATCTTCAACCAATGCTAACCCTGCTTGTGTGGAGTTGGTATGTTGGGGAGCTGACAATTGCTCGCCGTTGCTCGGTGGTTCTCTCCGGGTACTCCAGCTTCCTCCACCCGTAAAACTGTCACGGTCCTGGTTAGCCATTGTGCAGAAATATATGACCTTAAACACCAATCAATAAATAATATTAAATAACCCTAAAAAGGGAATGCTAAACACACGGAATACTCAATTTTTCAATAATTCATCATATAATTTCATCTTTTAAGTCCACATACAGTACGTGGAGAGTGTATTATAACTAAATCACCCGCAGAGTGGAGATTCCACCCGAGCAATAATTGCAAATTTGTTGCAAAGCATAACCAGAACCAGCAAAGTCTCAGCCAATGGACCTCCGGGTTAAACCCGGAGGTCCATTGACTGAAACATTGCTTGTGTTTTATGTCGATATGTACAAAATTTGAAAGTTATAGCTTGGGTGATAACTCCACTCCGCGGGTGATTTAATTACAATCCACTCTCCACATACTGTACTGCACTACATGGAAATCAGCGAGATCTGATATATATATATTGAACAGTTAAAACAAAATTCAAACCAATGCAACAAAACTATATCACGTGACCACTCATTGGAACGAGCTCGTTGAGCTCGTTCCAATGGGGTCACAAGATATGCTTTTGTTTGGATGGGTTTTTTTTTTTAATTTTAAAAAAAACTAACAATTTTGATATAGCGTGCGTTGGGTAAATGGTTAAGGTGTTCTTTTCAATCAGTGTGTATATACCGAGTTTGCTGGTCAGAAACTGAAAGAAAAGGGCAAAGTTGCAGTTCAAACAACTATGCAGGAAGTGATGGTATTGAATACAGATGTCTCTTCTCTCTGGAATAGAATATTTGTGTATTGTAAACACGTGCAATATTGCAATGGAATGTGCTTCAAATGTCACGCGGAGGTGGTTAAAAGAACAACAGACCTCGTCAAGCACCATACGATGAAAATTATCGAATCTTTGTTTCATATTTCCTGTTCACTTATCATTATTAACATCAAAGTAACCTTCATAAATCTTCAGAAAATACGGCGATGTAGTATTTTTCAAACAACTACAAGAACAACCATGTTCTTAATAAACAGTTCCGGTCTGCAAGCACTGCACCAACGTTCTAATGTCCTTGGTTGAATAAAATTTTCGCAAATGGAAAATTTCAAGAAAAGAAATATCCTATTCAAAATGTAGCTATAATGTGTACAGTGGCGTCGCGATATTGACCGACTGGGAGGGGAGTGGTGTAAGGCTCATATGTTTCGACTGTAATGGCCCGAGGGTAGGGGGAGGAATGTTCTTGATTTGCCGGCTTCTATTGTTTTCTAAGCGGGAGTCAGTGATGCATGTTGATTGTTAATACAACATTTGTTGTGGGAGTTTAAGGCGGATTACTGTTATTGCCTAGTTCTACACTTTTAAAATTATTATTTATTTATTGGTGTTTAAGGTCACATATTTCTGCACAATGGCTAGTCATGACCTCGACAGTTTTATTGGTGGAGGAAGCTGGAGTACCCGGAGAGAACCACCGAGCAACGGTGAGCAACTGTCAGCTCTCCAACATACTAACTCCACACAAGCAGGGTTAGCATTGGTTGAAGACAGGTGCACTATCGACGTGCAGTACGCCTTAGTACACAGTGTCACCTTCCCCCACATGGGCAATGGGGATGAAGTGTCTACTCTTAAAATAGTTGGGTAAGAAATCAACCCAAATCATCTGGGATGGGTGTATATGAACCCAATCGGGTTCATATTCACTCAATCCAGATGAATTGGTTTAATTTTTAACCCACACGCTAAAAACTAAAGTGTTAAAAACTACACTTGAAGTGCTGCATTTAACACTTACTAAGTGCTGAACTAGCACTTTGTTCAAGTGTAGATATCCCAGAACTTGACAGGTGTTACAATAATACCACTTGACTAGTGTAATGTCGAGACACTTAAAAGGAAACAACGCAGATGACGCGGATCAGGCTCGAACTCTCGAGCCTGATCCGCGTCATCTGCGTTGTGTCCTTTTAATTATGTACCCACCGAGCGCAAATCAAATTATGGACGATTCTGGAAGAACCACCGATGCTAGACACATGGGATGTACCATCCATTCAAGTTTCAGATGTCTGACGATTGTAATGTCTAAGTGCTTAAAACATTGCACTTTGAGTGTTAAAATCAAACCCTAAGAGTTAGTATGGGTTTAACACCTTGAAAGTGTCAGTTTTAACACTTTAGTTTTTAGTGTGTTCTCTCCGCGTAATCAGGTTTCCCACACCCGTAAAACTGTCCGACTCGAGGTGAACTTGGCTATCAAAAGTGCTAATGAACGAACTCCGAATTATTCAGGACATTTAGAGTTCTGAAGGACTGCTGTACTCGTATCGCCGTACACTATGCTAAAACAATTAGCGCGCTGTCAATGAAAGTCGATAAGATTTCACCTTTGCCATTTTTCCAAATATTCTTCAGAGAGAGTCGGTGGAGGTTGCAATTAAAAAATTACGACAGACATTACAAATGCAAAGCTTCGACGCGTGCCATTTGGAAATTAATTAGGATTCAAACTGAGCATCTCCGTCTGTTCATAAACACCATCACACATCATTAGTTTTTTTCCTAATTATGTTTGTAAATTCTACTTCGTTACGCAAGTAAACTGTTTTGCGGGTCATGTTACTTCATATGACTAAATGTCATATACATATACAAACATCGTCTAATTTGCTCTCTGTGAACTTCCTCAATTAAGGGTTGTGATTAAATGGGAAAAACTTAGTGCAGCCATCAGTAACCGTTTTATGGATTTTTTTTTAAAACTGGGAACGTCCCTTGATATACAAAATGAGAACTAAAGAGCATTCAATCAAGATGCATATACCCCCACGCCCCAAATATGCATATCCTGAATTCTGTAACCCTGTAACCCTGACCTTCGACCTCCCAAAAGAATGTATGTTCAGGTTGTACCAAGTACCAAACATTCACCAAGTTTGGCAATTAAAGATTGACTTTTATCTGAAGCGCAAACACAACACACATATGCTACTCCCCTCCTCCACTAACACACAAAGACGCTAGTGGAAGATCTACCCACGTTTTTACCTTCCTTGGCGTGGGGGGGGGGGGGGCGAATATGCATATCCTGAATTATGTAACCCTGTGACCCTGACCTTCGACCTCCCGAAAAATGGGTGTTCAGGTTGTACCAAGTACCAAACATTCACCAAGTTTGGCAATTAAAGACTGACTTTTATCTGAAGCGCAAACACAACACACATATGCTACTCCCCTCCTCCACACACACACAGAGACGCTAGTGGAAGCTCTACCCACGTTTTTACCTTCCTCGGCGTGGTGGAGAGGGGGGGGGGCAAGGGGGAGGGGGGTCCCACGGGGCCCATACTTGGTTTCGGACGTGGAGGATAAAATAATTCATGGCTTAACAAGTTTCTGAAGAGGGTGGTGGTGGTGATGGTGGCGGTAGTTCTATACTTCACTTTCAGTGGTATATATAGATTTCTCTTATTGAGGTGGAGGGATAGGGGAGACCAAATTCCTCCAGAAAGTGGGAATTCATACCCCCATGTGATTTAGTTTCTTGCCCAATACTTTAGCGCAGTTAACCCCGGAGGGGATCGAATCGTGGACCTCCGGGTTTGTAGTTTAATGCCGTAACCACTGAGCCACCGCGATCCCCACCTGCGCTATTAAAATATTTCATCAAATGCAAATTCTTTTCAAAACTTTCTTATGAAGACGTAAATCAGATTTTCCTCCATTTCTTCCAAATTACCACAACAAATAGTAATTAAATAATAAATAACAGCCTATTCGTATCAAGTTGGGGAAAAAAAATCAACTCGTTTTTCATTGAATTTGAAACATGAAGGTTTGCAGAATTTTCTACTCATTTCAAGTATCGAAGTAGTGCGTAAGCATTTCGTCCCCTGAGTTCCGATGTGTTCTGTGTGTCAGTACACTGCAAAAAATATAGGTTCTCTTTAGAACCAAAACTGGTTCTGAACGTGTCCCTGAGATGGAACCATTTCCTTATAAACAGTATTTATTTCAAATCAAATAAATTTATAAAGATTAACATTAAATATTAACAGAATTAAACATAAATTGAGGGAGTTTCAGCCGTAAGTTTAGAGTTCATACAAGGTTGTCTCAAATCATTATTAAGCAAAGGAGATATGAACAGTTGGCATATCGAACCAGTTTTGGTTCTATACAGAACCAAAACTGGTTCGATATGCCAACTGTTCATATCTTCTTTGTTTCAAAATGTTTGGCGATTGCGTTGAATAAGCTCCAAGTTTAGTGCCGAATCTACTTCAGTTCATGTAATATTCTGTTAAAATTGAATGCTAATCTTGGTAAATTTATTTGATTTGAAATAAATACTGTTTAAATAGAACTGGTTCCATCTCAGGGACAAGATTAGAACCAGTTTTGGTTCTAAACAGAACCTATATATATTTTTTGCAGTGTAGGCACATAGAACACAATGGAACACAGGGGACGATTTTACAGAAACTACATGCAAACGAGAACCTTTTAAAACAACTTGCCCCCAATACCTCGTACTCTCTGTGTATCGGTGTAAGTGAGGTCGCCCCATTTTATCAGAATTTTAAAATCACAGATAGGAGATAATCCTTCAAGTGGAGCATCAATTTTGCAATGATATGCGTTCACACCTAGTTCTATTCTTCTATCAGATATTTCGGATCACTTACACTTTGGGGAGCGCGGTGGCTCAGTGGTAGACTGTTGGACTTCTACGCTAGAGCTCTCGAGTTCGATCCCCGTCCGGGACGACCCGCGTTGTGTCCTTGGGCAAAGCACTTTATCCCGGTTGCCTGCATGGGAGCACGATGACGCCGTTTACTAAGGAGTACTGCACGTCGATGGTGCACTTGTGTTCAACCAATGCTAACCCTGCTTGTGTGGAGTTAGTGTGTTGGGGAGCTGACAGTTGCTTGTCGTTGCTCGCTGGTTCTCTCCGGGTACTCCAGCTTCCTCTACCCGTAAAACTGCCGTGGTCATGATTAGACATTGTGCAGAAAGTTTGACCTTAAACATCAATGAATAATAAATAACATGGTCTCGTTTGCATGCAGCTTCTGTGAAACGCCTAGGCACAAATTTGATACTTTTTATAGTCGCCGCTATAAAACCGGACCGGGTCATAGAAACTGTTTGCATTGTCCTGGCGTTGCGGGCCTTATAATTATGTCCCGATACCAACCGCAATACCTTGCAGTGATTGGTTAATGCCTCTTTGATTTTATTCTATGACGCCGGGCACGCGCATATGTCTACTGTTAGCGATTCTTATGTCCACTGTCAAGGAAAGCGTCTCGTTGCCATGAGCAACGGTTCATCGCAATGTCTTTTATCACTTGAAATCAACTGAGACAAATACATTTAATTAAGGTAAAATACACACCGATTAGATTATAAGGTCTCTTTTCATTAATTTACTGTAACATAAACTGAAACGAATCGAGAGCATCGCGGCGGTGTTTTTTTTTTTTTTTTTTTTGTTATTTAAGACTGCAATAAAATAAAAGATTTTTTTTTCCAATTCAATTTTACTTGTGTAAGAACGGGACATATACGTTATTCTGTTTGTTAACAGGGGACATGGTCTCACGCTCCCTGCATGAAACATATATTCAACCCCGGCTAACGCCTCGGTTGAATATAAATTTCATGCTGGGAACGTGAGACCATGACCCTGTCAACAAACAGAGTAACTTATAATGTTCCACGGAGCCTATCATTGTTTAATTTCCACCAGAGTCACACATTAATAGAATTACATATATTTGTAAATAAATATCAACAACTAACGCGCGATCTCGCCGAAGCGAGATCGCACGTTAGTTGCTGCTATTTATTTTGGTGGAAATTCTTTAAAATGGAAAATAAAATGTACCCATCAACTTTATCGATCTATTTTGTGTATAATATTTCATACACAATAGAGCAAAACTACTGAAGTAGCAGAAAATCTTTATAAAACGTGACATGTGCAACAATAACGAAATGTTACATTTTTCAGATGTATGTTCCTTATGAGCACCCGACCCTATGGGTCACCCACTTCATTTATTACAGAAAAATATGCTTACATTTTATATCCTAAATTTCCCAGATGTAAAAACAGAGCTCCTTTTGATGCTCCTATTTCAACACTTTTTTTTCATCGGGGCGAACCTTAGCCGCCTTAGCAAGTCCGGTGATTGACAATCGCCACTAAGCACACCTTCCCAACTAAATTCCTGGCAGCGCACTCGATTCTTTTTATAGAATACAAACAGGGACGTGGCGACAGGGGGGGGGGGGGGTGCGTGTGTGGCACCCCCTCCCAATCCTGGCCAAATTTTCGTATAGTTGGAAATTAGAAGGGCAAGTCATGAGTATTTGGAAATTGCATATCTCTGGATTTTTGAGCTTCTTTGGTGATGCTGATGTCTCCTTTACTTCCCAAAATTCCAACTCGTTTTCAAATCGGCAAAAATTCCAACAGTTACTACTTACAATTACAGTGTACGCAATATCGAGCTTCCTCGCAATGCACTTCAAGAAAATCACATGATGTAAAATCGTTATCCTGAGTTAATTCCATCATTCACGGTTACAAAATGATGAAACATTGAAAATTGATCATTCCTGCATAAGATCTGATTTAATGTTAGGAGAGAGTGAATTGTTCAAAGTTCTAAGCTTGAGCATTTGTTAAACACATGCTCAATTCACAGAATAATACCAAATAATAATAACCTGATAATTGTATCATAAATGTGTTGGTATTTTAGTTACTAGGATCAATTTTATGCTCCCTTTCATGGCTTCATTTTCGGGTTTCCCCTCCCGGTTCCTCCACCTAGTTGTAAATTCACTACCCTACACCCCCCCCCCCCCACCCCCAACCTTAAATCTCTAGCCACGTCCCTCATTTCGAATTGTTGAAACTTCAGGAATGACACGGAGTTAATTCATGGTTAGGACAGAACATTAGTAGACCTTACCTCCATAGCATATGACATTCCGTTGAGAGTGTGTTCGCTTCCTTTATTTTCGTCAGAACCCCAATGGAAATGAAACTGTGCTGTCTTGTATCGGCCCACTAAGTCAGCTCCTTCTATCCAAAGGTCCCCATCAACATCAACTTGAACTGCAACAAAAATGTTTTGGTTAACATCACAATCATTATTCGGTTTTAACTGAAAAAGCGATATGGCATTATATCTTATCACATCGTTAAAAATTTAGTGATGGAGAGCACTTTGGCTGAAGTTACGAACACATACTCTCTCTGTCTCTCTGTCTGTATGTCTCTCTGTGTCTCTCTGTGTGTGTCTCTGTCTCTCTGTGTCTTTGTCTCTCTCTGTGTCTTTGTCTCTCTCTGTGTCTCTGTCTCTGTCTCTGTCTGTCTCTGTCTCTGTCTCTGTCTGTCTCTGTCTGTCTCTCTGTCTCTCTGTCTGTCTGTCTGTCTGTCTGTCTCTCTCTCTCTCTCTCTCTCTCTCTCTCTCTCTCTATCTCTCTCTCTCTCCTCTCTCTCTCTCTCTCTCTCTCTCCCTCTCTCTCTCTCTCTCTCTCTCTCTCTCTCTCTCTCTCTCTCTCTCTCTCTCTCTCTCCAGTCTCTCTCCAGTCTCTCGCTTATTACAGACAGACAACAGACAAACGGGCAGAGAGACCATGACTGACAATTTTAATCACAGGGGGGGGGGGGGGGGGGATTTACAGAAGAGTTAGCTGCCCTTAATTTCCCCATATTGTCAAATTAAACACTAAGGGTGTTGGAATTTCATATAATTATAAACATTGACATTTCAAAATGTTATCGAATTTCTATCATCGATATGCGCATCACTTCACAAACTTCACGCATTGTCCTATAGGGCAGTATAAAAATACAGAAGCTATATTTTTTTTCAATTTCTTCCCTAATGATTTTGAACATTTGACTATCATTCTCTGTTGAAACCCATTTTAAAATAAGAAAACGGCGTTTTCAAAATCTTTTGATGTTAGTAACGTTTTTATGTTTATCAAATCATCAGTGTGCGCATCGTGACATATAACACAGACACCATCCTTTCAATTAATATACAGTACGTGGAGAGTGGATTGTAACTAAATCACCTCACCTGCGGAGTGGAGTTATCACCCAAACTATAACTTTCAAATTATATACATATGGACAATAAACACAAGCAATGTTTCAGCCAATGGACCTCCGGGTTTAACCCGGAGGTCCATTGGTTGAAACTTTGCCTGTGTTTGTAATGCTTTGCAACAAATTTGCAATTATTGCTTGGGTGGAATATCCACTCTGCGGGTGATTTAGTGATAATACACTATCCGCGTACTGTAGAAGTCTAGGAGGAGAGATGAGGGCGCGGTGGTGTTGCGGTAACCGGTTCTCGTCAGATCACCGAAGTTTAGCAACGTCGAGCCCGGTTAGTCCTCGGATGGGTGACCGTCTGAGCGATCGATTCGGACCCCCGCGTTGTGTCCTTGGGCAAGGCACTTAACCCCCATTGTCCACATGGAGGCACGGTGACGCTGTGTACTAAGCCGAACTGCACGTCGATGGTGCGCATGTCTTCAACCAATCTAACCCTGCCTGTGCCGCTGTGCGGAGTTACGATGTTGGGGAGCTGACAGTTGCTCGTCATTGCTCGGTGGTTCTCTCCGGGTACTCCGGCTTCCTCCACCCGTAAAACTGTCACGGTCATGATTAGCCATTGTGCAAAAGTATGTGACATTAAACACTAATAAATAAATAAAGAGGAGGAGAGATTTGCTAATTTTTTTACTTCAGAAAAGTAAAACATGCCATATTGTAAAACAAACTGAAAATTTATATATTGTTACACGTACTGGACCCTTTCATTAACCAATGGCTGTGAGAGGGTTCCGTCGGGGGTGTGAAGTTAAAGAGTTTTCTGAAATAGAACCCTCGCATTCTCACAACAATAACACGGTTGACACCCCAATCATATCATCTCCCTCTCTCCGTCCCACTGCACTGTCAGCGCTTCATAGAGCATTACTTGGATCTGTACATTTATATTGTCAAAGGTTTGGTCACAAATGCTTTTACAATCCCCCAATATGAACACAGTAAAGGGCTTCATGGTTTTTAAATACCAGCCATTTGCATCTTCATTAATATGAAAAGCATTCTGTCGGGTTTGTCGTCCCTTCGGTGACAGTATAATGACGTTTACTATCCATAAGTCGAATTCGCATGAAATCTTGTAAATACAACAATATGAACTTCAAGTTTTCTTTCCTGATTTAAATTTGAAATGACTTTCATGAGTTAATCTTTGAATAACTGCGGGTTAAAAATAAATTTTTAGATGTTATTTAATATCAAATTAAAACCCCATCATGACAGTCGATTTAACGGCGCCAAAAATTGCCCGACAGAGGAACTAAGTCTCCAGTTAAGATGGAGGGGTAACCTAAGCCCAGGACTTACAGCAAGGGGAGAAAGAATCCCCAACCCCTCGTATACCTCCGTAATAGTTGACAAAACTCTAAGTGCTATAATTGACCTGGGGTTTATATTGAGAGACTGTAATAATTCAGGGTTTAACACTTACGCTGCCGAAAGCGACTGTTGTCACCTATTTTATGATGATACCCTGTACGTTCTGGTAAGCGCAGATCTCACCTACCATCTGATTAATTGTTGGAAAGGGCTCAGAGAGCCCTTTCCAACAATTATTCAGATGACAGAGTTTTAGGTATGTCATAACTCCCATTAAACTTCCTCGCATACACGCGTACATAGAGGTCCTCCATATATGGCGAAAGTTGGCGTGACAGTAAAAGGGGTAATTTCTGAGGTGCGCTCGAGCACCTTATTTGCAACTCAGATTCATTATTTCTCGTGCTCCTAAAATATCGCGAGAAGGCAATGTCTAATAATTTCTACGCCCCAGCCCTTTACATGGCTGACGATTTTCGTCAATGGAAGAGATTTACAGGAGGAAGTTAGCTTTCCTTAATTTTCCTAAGGCTGTCAGTAAAATTAACACTAAGAGTATGATAATCTCATATAAAGATTGAAATTTGGAAATGTTAGCAAATTTGTGTCATCGATGAGCGCATCATTTCATAATAGAGGTCCCGAGTTCGATCCCCGTCCGGGACGACCTGCGTTGTGTCCTTGGGCAAGGCACTTTATCCTGGTTGCCTACATGGGGGAACGATGACGCCGTGTACTCAGGCGTACTGCACGTCGATGGGGCACATTTCTTCAACCGCTGTAACCATGCTTGAGCGGAGCTTGAACAGAGTTAGAATGTTGATGCTCGGTGGTTCTCTCCTGGTACTCCGGTTTCCTCCACCCGTAAAACTGTCACGGTCACGATTAGCCATTGGGCATAAGTATATGACCTTAAACACCAATAAATAAATTTCATAAATTTCAGACATTTGTCTGCAGAGTAGAGTAAAAATACACAGAAGCTGGCTGTTTACAATTTTCCCCCAATCTGTTTGAATGATTGACTATTTATTATTCTCTATTGAAAGCTCTTTGAAAAATAAACAAAATGACTTTTTCACATTCTTTTGATGTGCTGTAACCTGTTTATGTTTATAAAATCCAACAGTGTGCTCCACTTAACCCCGATTGCCTACATTGGGACACGATGATGCTGTGTACTGATGCGTACTGCGCGTCGATGGTGCGCATGTCTTCAACCAATCTAATCCTGCCTGTGCCGCGGTGCAGAGTTCAGAGTTGCGATTTTGAAGAGCTGACAGCTGCTCGTCGTTGCTCGGCGGTTCTCTCCGGGTACTCCGGCTTCCTCCACCCGTAAAACTGTCACGGTCAAGATTAGCCATTGTGCATAAGTACGTGACCTTAAACACCAATAAATAATAATAATAAATAACAGTCTGCGCAGAGTGACATATAATACATACACTATCATTTCCGTCAATATAAACCTTCAGAAAGTGAGATTTGCTTAAAAAAATCCTGGGAAGAACGGAAACATACAAATTACTGTAAAAACACATTCGCTAAATGAAGATCTAAAGTGGACTTTTATTGTTGGTAGGTGTGATGCGGTTAGATATTCTTAATGATGCATCATCTGTGAAGTAGTTGCTTCTAATTAGCTTGCATTAAAAAGCCCAGTTCCCTTTTGTTATTGTTATTTACTGGTGTTTCTAAGGCCACATACTTATGCACAATGGCTAATCATGACAGTGGCAGTTTTGCGGGTGGAGGAAGGCGGAGTACCCGGAGAGAACCACCGAGCAACGATGAGCAGCTGCCAGCTCCCCAACATCGTAACTCCGCACTGCAGCACAGGCAGGGTTAGATTGGTTGAAGACATGCGCACCATCGACGTGCAGTACGCCTTAGTACACGGCGTCATCGTGCCCATCATGTAGACAATCGGGGTTAAGTGCCTTGCCCAAGTACACAACGCGGGAGTCCGAATCGATCGCTCAGACGGTCACCCATCCGAGGATTAACAGGGCTAGACGTTGCTTAACTTCGGTGATCTGACAAGAACCGGTTACCGCAACGTCACCGCGCCCCGGGTCCCTTTTGTAAAGTTTAATAAACGACAACAACAGACAGCTCAAGGAGCTGTCTGTTGTTTTCGTTTATCAAAGTTACAAAAGGAACTTGGCTTTATTTTCTACCGATGTTATAGGTATTTTTTTGTCAACAATTACTTGCTTCTTAATTGAACTTCAAGGGAGATAACCTTTTGGAATGCCGATTTTCCGGACTATTTTAGTCAGGGATGTGGGCTTAGAGTCCAGGTAGATCTTGGTTGTGGGGTAGAATTTATTAGATATATCATATTGCTGATATTTTAGGAGTGCGGGAACATGTAGGTCTGAGGTGAGGCATAGTCACAGAGGCTACTCGTAAACGAACAAACGATGTTTCTGCCTTGAACTAAATGCAAAATTTTGATCCGATTCACGAACTCAGATCTGGAAATAAAGGCCTTATATCGAAACCCGTTGGCAAGTTATGGCATATAGCATGGTGGTAACCCTTAGGAAAGGGGTGTTGTGATGCTTATCCCCTTCTCTGTTTTTACCATTCCAGTCATGCTCTTTTACGTCCAGACGGAATTTTCGCCTAAATAAATATCAACAACTAACGCGCGATCGCGCCGAAGCGAGATCGCACGTTAGTTGCTGCTATTTATTTTGGTGGAAATTCTTTAAAATGGAAACAGCACCCGTTTGATTCATATGTGGATGCAATGCTCAACCTTTGGATCGAGATAGCACTGAAAGATTGTCAAGTCTTTCCAGTAGAACATGCGAGGTTAGTAATTTGATAAATTTATGTTGTCTTACTTTGTCGTAACCTGTAGTTCGTTCGCGTGTTTTACAATTAAAGTAACCTAGACGTAACCTAAACAATAGTTCGCGGATTATTTCAACTTTCTGTCTTTGCCTACGTGATCTTAAACGCATGCACGTATACCTAGAGAACGGCTTAATTTTTGCGGCTACATTTATTTCTGACTCGCCTTGTTTTGACTGAAATGAAACACTGATGCATCACTCCCACCAGCAGGGTGTGGGGACATGTGAAAAGTACCAAAAGGAACCTTCTTTTGCTGTTCAAACTCTGCGACTAATGACCCCCCCCCCCCCCCCTCCAGCACCTAAAATGAAATAAAATAAAAAATACTTAGCGATGCATGGGGATAGAGTGCTACGTAACCTGACCACAGAAGGCAGTCTATGACTGTCCGCCACTGCATAAGTGCAGTTCCACGCCACTCTTAGAAGGTATGTGCTATTGAAATATTCAACACGAAGTTCACAGCACGTGTAAACAAAGTTTAACAAAGTTTAAACCTTTTAAAGTCAATATGGTGATGTAACGTACTCGCACCTTTTCCAGTTCTTCGAACTGGAAAAGGTGTGAAAACGTTACGAAATAAAGTCACGTCATTGGTTGCTAACTATATAGTTCTGTGGGTGTCATTCTTGTGTCGATGGGTCAATGCTTCTTGAAATTGGTTAAATTCTACGGATTGCAGTTATTTAGTCAAGTCGTTGTGTGGCGATAGATGAGGTCGTCTCTTTGTTGATTATGGGTGTAGGTTTTGTTGGATTGTTAAGTATTTTCATTACAGAGGTCTGACTTTCACAACTAACCTGTTTGTGCAATTTCATCAGAGGAGTTTAATGACGCATTTTTTTACCTATGCCATTTAACCCTCTGCACCCTTATGTCAAAAAATCAAAATTCTTCCCGCAGTTTTTTCACATCACGCATCTAGGAATTGAACCAATTCAGTCATGTTTGACAGAACTCATTGAGCTCTGTCAAACAAGACTGAATTGGTTAAAATCCTTGTTGCATCATGGGAAAACAAGTGCCGCTTGAAATTTTGGGATTTTGGCACTCTGTATAGAGGGTTAAGAACTATGAAACCCCGATTTCGTGTACTCAGTTCTGCTCTATGTTTGTGTATGATATTCGTTTTGTTAGCAAAGACAGCTGCTTAGAGGCAGGATTAGGAACTCCCAAATACATGTATATATCAATTATACTTATCACGGCGTATGATTATTCAGAGGAGCCTAGTTAATTATGCTAACTGAAGTCTATATTCCCATTACTGGAAACGGAGGCCTGCATAAAGTCCTTAATGGTCAGCCCTAAACGACAGGTACTTCACAATACCATTACTGTACCGGTGTGATGTCAGGGTTCAGCTGGCGAAAAGTTGGCAACGTCCAACCCACCCTCAACTTTTAATTAGGGACTGGACCCGCCACTCCATTCTTCCGACTTACACTGGCCTATAATCGTGACGACAACGGAACCCGGGAGTGCGGCGCACAGCGGACACTTTTTTCGCGAACATGTCTCGGATTACACATTGAGTTTAAAAATATCTGAGTATGCAAACGCGTGAATACACGTGCATTCGAGAGTATGTAACCTGCAGATTTATTTTTATTGAGGTTTAACGACACTTTCGACAGCCAGGATCACCTCGTGTCGTATAGTTTTATGGTGGGAGGAAGCCGGAATACACTAGGAGAACATCTGATCAACGGCGAGCAACCGTCAGACTCCCGAACGTGTTAACTCCTCTCATGCACTGGTTGAAGACAAGTGCCCCGCGACGTGCAGTACGCCTTATTACAAGCAGCTGCACCGTGTCCCCGCGTAGGCAATCGCGATTAAGTGCTTTACTCAAGGACATAACGTAGTTGACCCTTGTCAGGATCGTACCGTGCATCTCTCGTTTTGAAGTCAGATACTCAAACTAGAGCTGTAGGTTAACCGAAACCGAACCGAGGTTTTTAGTTTCTTTAAAAAAACGAAACCGAAACCGTCGACATCCCGTAATCTAAGGTTTTTCGTTTTTTTATTAAATACTCTCTTGCTTATGAAATTTACAGAATGTAGCCATCCCAGAGTAGTGAGAGTACCCAGACACTGCCAATGGCAGTGTCTGGGTACTCTCACTACTCTGGGAAGGCCACATTCTGTGAATTTCCCACATTTCAGTTTAGTTGTGTTTGCAGCTTTCCTCAAGTTGCGTGTTGGTGTCAGACCTCAAAAAATGACCAAGCACAATAAAAGTTCTGTATATTTAGGTAATTATTATATTGGGCTTCCTGATTCTTCATGTATTGTAGCTTATTTCGGGCATTCATTGAGTTTCACTCAATTTCACTACCATTCAGTTATGACTCCGGACATAAGAATGAGTTTTATTGAATTTTACTTGGCCTCGTGAACAAACCGGAAACCGAACCGAACCGAGGTTTTACTCCACCTGAAAAACCAAAACCGAAACCGAACAAGAAATTTAAAAACCTACAGCTCTAACTCAAATTAAATAACTTTAGTAACATTTCACCAATGAATTCTACTTCCAATCGGTGGTATCATTTTCTTCTGCGTCGACCATCTTCACGTCTCAAGGCTAGCCTTTTGATTGGAAGATGATTGAAGCTGAATAAATAAAGCAAAACATGACCTGACCATAACAGACACCGCCCCAAAAAGAGTGGTTGGGGGTTATTTGTACATCTGCTGACTTTGGAGTTATAACTTCTGACACGTGACACGCGATTCGTTGCGCCAAAATTATATTTAGTGATTTTCTATTTCAGTCTGCAGATTGGTCTTCTTGCAGTTATTTATTTATTTATTGGTGTTTAAGGTCACATATTTATGCACCATGGCTAATCAAGACCGCGACAGTTTTACGGGTGGAGGAAGCCGGAGTACCCGGAGAGAACCACCGAGCAACGGCGAGCAACTGTCAGCTCCCCGACATACTAACTCCACACAAGCAGGGTTAGCATTGGTTGAAGACAAGTGCACCATCGACGTGCAGTACGCCTTAGTACACAACGCCACCGTGCCCCCACGCGGGCAATGGAGATGAAGTGTCTTGCCCAAGGACACAACGCGGTTGTCGCAGGTGGGATTCGAACCGAGGACCTCTCGGCTTGCAGCCTGCACCTCTACCTACTGAGCCACCGCGCTCCCCCTTCTTGTAGTTAGTGTTCATGTTTGTTGAATAGCGAGGCTCACAATAGGGGCAACATACCACGTAGAAAGTGCTAAATATGATGAAAATTTGATATTTCTTACGTTGTCATTAAGTATGTAAATGCTAAAATATGTTATATTCACATATTTAGAGTTTATAACTTGGTTATTGTCATATCGGTCGAGATATCAACCCGATGTAACTTCATATCAGCCTGAGATCGAAGGACTGATATCTCGGCCGATAATAAACTAACAAAGTAATAACCTCAATGACAGTGTCATTGTTTCTTAGTCTTTTCATAATGCCCAAAGTTTCTTCTCCTAGTTCAGCTGCCCGAATGTCGCGGTTTCCCCAGTGGGGAAGCCGCGGCGTTCGGTCAGCTGAATTACATCCCCGCCCACTTAAACGATTCTCCACTCACGACTCGGAATCTTAGCTTGCGACGAATATTCTGTACAATTCTCTTCTTTCTTTTCTTCATCCACCCAATCCTTACTTTTATTATATGCTAGCCTGTGAATTATCGCAAATTATCTCAAAGATATTTCTCGATATCCATCGACTCGATAGATATCGAGGAATATCCCTCAGTAGTTTCCTAAATGACGTCACCTTACGCCGCATCACGTCGCCTTGACGGAACGATCAGCTCATCTTTGTTATTGTTTTGAAATGTACGCATTTGGGGTCGAATTGGGCTGAATATTGTGCAATTAAATGTCTCGTAGCATATAATAAAAAAGAAAATCTTCTCTATTTTAGTCAGTATCTGGAATTATCTCATGAGTGTGGAGCTGAAAGTTTTTTTTTTACGAGCGCTTGTGAGAGTGAAAAATAATATTTTTAGGTCCACACGATGAATTTTTTCAGTAGCTTTCTAAATGACGTTACGCTTCGACGCATGACGTCACCTTGAAAATCAGCGGCTTTTTGTTATTGTTTTGATACTGTTTGCAGTCGAATTGGGCTGAATATTGAGCTTTAAAATGTCACGTAGCATATAATAAAAAGAAAATCTAAGCTGTTTCAGTGAATATCGGGAATTATCTCATTCGTGTGGACCTAGAGGTATGATAAAGCTTTCAGGTCCACGCTCATGAGATAATACCCGATATTCACCAAAAACAGCGTACATACCCTTTATATGTTGTCATAATTAATTCTCCATCATATAAAAACTCACCTTCAAACTACCCCCATAACGACCTGTAACGACTGCGTTCGGCGAACAACGGTGAACGATTTCCATGTAAACAAATTGGCTGCGCCTAGAAACTCATCAAAAGGGACAACTCTAGCATGGTTCATATCGGCCGAAATCGGCGCCATATCGGCCGACTTTGATGTTATATCAGCCGAGCTTGATAATGGGCAATTCCGGGAAAGAAGAGCATATTTAGTAAATAAATTATATTACCTGTATGTCCGTTGTTTTTAATCTTCATGCTATTGATGGATTGTATGTGATCCCAACCATGGAATTCAAAGTTCGAGAGGCGAGAGTTGTATTCAACATGGCGTGTATCGATGTTAATTGGAGACTGTCTGATTCCGCCACATTTTGGAAACGCTTTACTCCATCCTGGTGGGCCTTCAACAAAGAGATACAGAGAATAAATATACTACTCAAAGTTTGCTAAGCACCAATTATATATGACAAAAATAAATAAATAAATAAATAAATAAATAAATAAATAAATAAATAAATAAATAAATAAAAAAATAAATAATTTGATTACTTAACTGGTAGAGTGCTAAAATAGTTTTGGTCATCAAATCTTGTACACATGTCTTTGCCTTCTTATACAGTACGTGGGGAGTGTATTATCACTAAATCACCCACAGAGTGGATATTCCACCCAAGCAATAATTGCAAATTTGTTGCAAAGCATTACAAGCACAGGCAAAGTTTCAACCAATGGACCTCCGGGTTAAACCCGGAGGTCCACTGGCTGAAACATTGCTTGTGTTTTTTGTCCATATGTATAAAATTTGAAAGTTATAGTTTGGGTGATAACTCCACTCCTACAGGCACTCTCCCATAAATTGAAATAAGGCAAACCATTGCAGACTAAATAACATCATTTCAAAGACAATACAAAGCTCATTGACTGAATACGAGCCTTCAAGCTGTGGTACCTGCACTTCCGAATAGGGCTGCAACGATTCATCGCGATTTCAATGCATCGCGATACATTTGGACACGATACGCATATCGTATCGTGTCATGTGTATCACGATACAAATGATACACTTCCAGAAGGTTGGCATGATGTAGTCAGAAGTTGCATTTTCAGGCCCAACAAGTCTATTTTGTGCTTTTTCAATTTATAATTCCACCACAGGAGTCTAAAATTCTATCAGAATAGCTATAGTTCACTTTCAACGTGATAGTTACGTTCCCAACGTAATCCCCTTCAGAAGGGGATTACGTTGGGAACGTAAATATCACGTTGAAAGTGAATTATAGCTATACTGATAGAATTTTAGACCCCTGTGATTCCACTTGTTCATTTGTATTTCAGTAAAATATCAACTCTGTCTAAATTATAAGCATAGTTTGAGGCAACAGTCCTCTCACCTCTGAGTTGAACCCAGACTCCCAGAGGTCCATTGGCTGAAACTTGCTTGTCTTTCTCAAGCACTAAAAAAGAAATTGGATGTTACTGGCCAAATGAAAGTTGGACTCTGTGCAGTTTGTGGGCCTTTTATTACTGATAATTCACTCTCAATGTACAGCATGTTATGTATCGTGAAAAAATCGTATCGTGAAAAAAAATCGCGATACATATTGTATCGTGAGTGAGACGTATCGTTGCAGCCCTACTTCCAAAAAAAAGCCGAAATATGGGCTTCTGGCATTCTACCAGTTAAAATGGACCTAGCTTTGTTTTTTATTGTTATAAGGAATCTCCGCAACAGGATATATGTACTGTTCTTTTATACCACAGATTATATTCACGTTTTGTTAACAAAGAACTTTCAGTTTTTTTGCGAACATTCGTAGGCAGGATTATTTGGTTTCTATTAACAATTTTTTATTATTTAATTCCGGACAAATTCAACTTCAGATTTCCATCATTTTGCAAAATCAAAATCGATATACGATGTGCCTAAGAAATATACTACTCAAAGTTTGCTAAGCACCAAATATTTGACACTTCATTGTGAAAATTAGCTTGTGACATATTTTGCGATATTTTTGGTGGATATGATTGAGGAATGTTTTGAGGTGGTCCCCAGTGTTTACATTAGCTCTCTCGACAGGCAGACTTTTCGTGACAGTCATGGAAAGCATGTACCCCTTGATTTTCATGGTGTTTCCGTGTACTGTCTACATGCACATGACATGTGTATGGTATTCAATCTTCATTTCAACACAAGCCCTTGCGATTTAATGATTGAATATGGCAAATGCAAATGTAAAAAGACATCTGTCAGAAGCAGAAACGTGGCGGGCTGTAGGGATGGTGGAGCAAGGAGCAACCCATCGTCAGGTTGGTAAAGCCCTTGGTGTGCACCATACGCTGATCAGAGAGCCTGGGCAAGATTTCGGCAGTATGGCACACCAGTAAGACGGCATGGTGGTGACAGAGACAGGGCAATATCTGCAGCTGAAGACCGGTTTGTGATCAGTCAGGCCCGTAGGAACCTTTTTGCTCCAGCAATCCAGCTTCGCAGTAACCTTCAGAATGGATCCGGGGTAAATGTTTCGACGCAGACTATCCGGGAAAGGTTGGACGAAGGTGGTCTTCAATCGAGAAGACCATCTATTAGCATTCCGCTGTCCCAGAACCACGTCCAGGCACGATATGAATGGGCCATGGACCACGTTGGATGGACCAGAGAAGATTGGCGACCTATCCTTTTTACAGACGAGCCAAGGTACTGCCTGACCTCACAGACAGGCATTCTGGGGTATGGAGAAGACCAGGAGAGCGATTCCATGCAGCCAACATTGCTGAGCATGACTGCTACGGTGGAGGGCAATCATGGTCTAGGGAGGCATCAGCTGAGATGGACGTACAGAGCTCTGTGTCCTTGAACGTGGTACATTGACTACACAGCGGTATATTGATGAGATCCTGGATGTTCACGTCAGATTATATGCAGGTGCAGTGGGTGATAGATTCATTCTGGTGGACGATAATGCCAGTCCTCATGTTGCCCATGCTGTCGGGGAGTACCGACAGAGGGAGGGGATTAAGCGTTTGGGCTGGTCAGCAAGATCCCCTGACCTCAGTCCAATCAAACATGTCTGGAATGAGTTGCAGCTTGCAATTTCAGCCCGTCCAGTCCAGCCAAGAAGTGTCCAGGAGCTTGGTGCCCTGCTGGTCCAAGAATGGAATAACACCCCACATAGGACCAGCGGGAACCTGATTGGGAGCATGAGAAGGCGTTGTAAAGCTGTAATTAACAGTAATGGGTCTAATACTCGATATTCAACCCATACCAGTTCGCTCCGTCAACTTTTGGGCAAATTGAATAATTTCGTCTTTTACCAATAATATCCATTTTCCATAGTTATCGTAATCAAAAGCTAAAACATAATATCAAACACAAACAAAATCTTAATTTCTGTACTTAAATCATTAAAGATATAATTAAATAAAAAATATATACACTTTTCATCACAATATTTCAACCAAAACGTAAAACAGGTAGTTGGATATACTTGGTGTACAGCAAACTTTGAGTAGCCAGCCAGAAAATAAGCAGACTGTCATCTGCAAATTGAGGTCCACAGAGGGTGAATTTAGTGATTCTATCCTTCACAGCAGGGTAGCATCACTAAATTTACCATCTGTAAACCTCATTCTCAATCAGGGTCTCAAAAGCTAAACAGAAAGAGGTACTCAGAGGATAAACTGGCCCACTGTATGGGATAGCATCATCAAATTCACCCTCTGGGGACCTCATTCTTCAAATGTCAGACTGTTTATTTTCAGGCCTGTTGAGTAGCATATATAATTCAGATACATCACTTTTATCTTTTTTGTGTCTCATTTATAATTGCATGACATGTCCATTGCATGGGCAATATTTTAAAATTTATCATTTTAACGTGTGAGGACGAGAAATACTTTGATTATTTGATTACTCGAGCCCATTGTTCGGTCCGAAATCTCCTATCTGCAATTATAGCCCGAGCTTCAGATCAGGGCTGGGAAGTTGGAATCTCAAGGGAAATTCTCATAATTTGGACAGCAGAAGTTGCGGATGTCCATCACGTGCTCGCTAACCCCTTCTCGTCCACACCTTGTCGATTCGAGACTTGATTCACATGTTTGACACTATGGGGTAGTGTCTATCAGAAGGCTCAGGTCGTCAAACATTTCGCCCCCCCCCCCCCCTCCGACCCCCAAGTGTGGCCAAATCTAAGTTTCAGGTAACATAGATCCCCAAAATATTCTCCAATATAGCGCTACGCACGCTACAAATGCCTCAGATTCGCTCTCAGAGCGCAGAATCTTGCAAACTTTTCTCGAAGCAGGTCTAGTCCTAAACAGGACTCACGCTCAATCCCCTCCCTCTGGAGGAGGGGTAACGACCTGAGGATCCTAGTTAGGTAAATCACAGTCAGCACAAAGACTCTACCGGGTGTGCGCAAACATGGATCCCCACCCTATACCAGCACACAACAAGCTCACCAATTTCTAGAATTCTGAGTACTGGATCTTCGGAAAATCGAGCTTTCAATGTATTGCACCTTCTGAAAATCGGACCTAAGAAGTACTGGATATTCGAATTATTGGGCCGTCGAAATATCGGATCTTCGGAGTATTAGGCCTTTGAATATCGGACCTACGGAGTATTAGGTCGTCGGCATATAAACCTTTTGGGGTATTGGGCCGCCTAACTATCGGACCTATGGAGTATTGGGAATTGGAACATCGACCCGTTGGAGTATTGTTCAGGCAAGAGGTAGATAAACACTTCACCTAACACGAATAACAGAGAAAACTTGCAAATGAAAAATCTTTGAATGACAGTTTTTGTGAATAGATCTGGCCGTTTATGGCTGTGTTGTTGACAATGGCGTAGTTGGGGGGGGGGGGGGGGGGGGGGGGGCTGGGGTTCCGGACCTCCCAAATCCACCCTAAAATCCAGAACAATCTGCATAGAGCATCAAATAATTAAATTGCAATTCTAGCCTCAAAATGTCTCCAAATAACGCCATTTAATGGCCTGGGGGAGCCTAGGGGGATGTCCTCCTCCCTAAAAATTACAGTGCCCCCTCAAAATGGGAAAATTAAAGCACCAGATGGTCCCATATTCACTCTCAGGACATTATATATTCAAAATTGTCTCGGGAGAGCCCCAGACACCACCAATGGGAAGGGGATACCGTAGGCCTGAGGTGGGGTGGGTATGACCCTCCCATTGCTGGGGGTTCGGCAGAGGGCCCCCGAACCCTCACCAATGGTAAGCCAATATCCACCCAACCTCAGGCTTATGGCCTTCGGATATATCAGTGGCATATATCGACCAGGCTCCCCCTAAAAATTATGCCCTCACCCCAATAGGAAATCCTCGCTACGCCCATATTTAAATTTCTCCTGGGCAGACCCAGGCCTGTAAAATCTTGGTAAATATGCTTAAACTGGCGATTTAGAAATAAAACAACACTCTTTCCCCCACTCCGTCCACCAATGCGAGAGGCACCACCACCATACCTTACCCGAACTCAAGACTTCGATTATTGTGATATGCCGGCGGCATACCAATGTCTACCCCCTCCACCCAAATGATCCACGTGCCTCCTCCCTAATATGCATACATTGCTACGGACCTGGTTGTTAAAGAGTTAAATGAAAGTTTGCTTATACGTATCGCGTTTATCTACGAAATGGAAGTTACTAGCTTGGCCAAAAGCTCACACCCTTTAAGCGATTATCCACCCTCCGTGTATTTTAGGTGGAAAAAAATAAGTGCCTTGGGACGCATATCCCTGAAAACCATTTATCAAGCGCCAAAGGCTCTTGCTTAGCGCCTAAAAATTCTGGCAGACCTCAAGATGACCCACAGTGGAGTGATTTTCATATGTGCAGGGATGCAAATGTGCTAAGACAAAACAAAACTCTGAAATTGTTGAGTGCAGCCAGTTCTCATTGAAAATTAAACTCCCTGAATGGACAAAACTTTTGTGGAAAATCACTAAATTCGGAGAAATCCCTGAAAACTTTCATTCCTCGATACAATAATCTGTTTGTTGACAGCGCCACTCGGTTCCAACTGCAATACTTTGAGCATTTGAGCTTTTCCAGTCCAGGATCGTGATATGGCCCGAATATATGAAGTAGACAGTTGCTCAACGAATTTGTGTGGTAGACCAATCAATATTTTCAATGCGCAGCCTTAGGGCTGCACATTGAAAATATTGATTGATCTTTCACCAAGTAATGTTTATAGACTCCACCAGCTGATGGCTCTGAGCTGGTATTTATTTATTTATTTATTGGTGTTTAAGGTCACATATTTCTGCACAATGGCTAATCACGACCACGACAGTTTTACGGGTGGAGGAAGCCGGAGTATCCGGAGAGAAGCACCGAGCAACGGCGAGCAACTGTCAGCTCCCCAACATACTAACTCCACACAAGCAGGGTTAGCACTGGTTGAAGACAGGTGCACCATCGACATGCAGTACGCCTTAGTGCACAGCGTCACCGTGCCCCCACATGGGCAATGCGAGTGAAGTGTCTTGCCCAAGAACACAATGCGGTTGCCGCAGGTGGGATTCGAACCGAAGACCTCTCGGCTGGCAGCCTGCACCTCTGCCTACTGAGCCACCGCGCCCCCTCTGAGCTGGTATCGAATATACCATCAGTACTCAGGAGTTAAAACAACTAACTCCGATACACCGCACTCTCTATCGCTGAGGCGTACGATGTTTCGGGGCAAGTGAGATCGTTCCGTTTTATCTTCAAATTACAAAAGGGAGATAGTCCCTAACGTGGAACTCCAATTTTGTTGGGAAAGAGCGTTCGCACTTGTCGCACCTTTCCTCGTTTACGGTTATCTGTGCTGGCCATCTGATCACAAAGTTATTTAACTGAGACCTGCCTTAAAATGAATACGTCTGTATTATTTGATTGCACTCACCTATTTTGATCATTATTTGATAACATGTCCTATGAGTACTTTTAGCAGCAGGTTTTAATATTCTGGTCGCAGTCAGTGAATGATAAATACTCAGTTTCTATTAACTCAGCGTTCAGCACAGATAAAGCGTCATTAAAAATCACTTTATCACATTCTTCTGGAGATTAATATGCAATATAAGTATCGAACAAAATTGGTTAACCGATACGTAATCAGCGCAAATATTGAAACTCAACCCAGTCTTGATTGATCATATGACGATGTATATTCAAAGATAAGTGACAACTAGATTATTTTTAAAGCGAATTTTCAGACGTCATTCAACGCAGCACGGCTAACTCCGAGAGGGTCCGAGCACAGAAGAAAAAAATTAACGTAACAAAAGCTTCAATTGACCCCTTTGAAAAAGGGCCCTGCAAATATTCGGTATTCGAAATGATATTCGATTCAACGGCAGTGTACGATTCGAATTCGATTCGGTATTTGGTGCCGAATATCTGTCGAATATCTTCGATTATCCTTGTAATCTTGCACACTGTCGGAATGCACCGGATGTCGGCGGGAGGGAGGCGTGTTTTAAAAATAGGCACACATCAGCTTAAGAACGGATTCCATCTCACGCAACTGCACATTCACTACCAGAGGCGGATATATCGTCGCTCGTACTTCCTATTTGATGTGACGTCGACGGATATATTCGTCGCCGGCACATGCATATCCGTCGCGGGCACATGAAATAGGGAATACGAGCCAACATGGTTATATGTTCCGGGTTAAAAAACGATGTTTTTCCGGGTAACGCTACCGGTAACCATTCTAATAAATTCGATTCCATACGCGAATAGTAGGAAGTATTCGATTCCGTATTCGATTCAGTGGCATTCGAATATTCGCAGCGTCCGACTTTGAAATCAATGATAATTGTTTGCTCAACAACTAACCGCAGTTGGGAAGGTATAATAGTTTAGTCCTGTTTTGCAGTTCTGTCTCATTTGACGTCACAACATTTAGTATATGATGTGAATGGGCATTAAATTAGGAATTGAATGCATTTTTTATAATCTTTATTGGAGTATGAACGTTTGGGAATGGGTACAAATTATGTATGAATCCCGAAGGGATTCATACAATTTGTACACATTCCCACACTTTCATACTCCAATAAAGATTATAAAAATTGCATTCAATTCTTATAATTACATTCCGTAACTGTTTAAACTACTTTTTTACCAAACTACAAAGCAGAAAGACGAAATAAAACATGTACGAACGAACGAGGCGAAAAACCACCCTCGCACAAAATACAAAGCGCACAACTCTGATTTTGAATTTTCACTACTTTAGAAATGGAAACAAGTATCTTAGTAGCGGGCTTTACGCCACAGTTCAGAAATGTCACCAAAGAAACAGCAGTGAGTTGATCACTCACTGCGAGAGGCGCTAAAAGTTAAAAACCCGCCCAAACACTGCCCGAATTACATTCTGTCAACTGCGCTCTACCGTAAATGCGGGTCAAAGTTCGTCCAAATGTATTCATTGGAAAATGAATTACATTTGGTCATGACGTTTTTATCCACCTGACCAATGGGAATTGAGTATTTGGACCCAAAACGCATAACTACATTAACAATGTAATTATAATGGAATGTTTGTACATTTCAAATAATATCTCGGCTGTGTGTGAAATAGTATGGCAGTATCTGTTGGATCATTGGGGTGGTTAGGGGTGCAGAACAAAACGGGAGGACATACCTCCGACGTTGTTTACGTTATATGTCAGGTATATCTGACGTTGGATTTTCCAACTTTTTCCAATTTTTTCCAACTTGTTACTTGTTATTTTGGATTGAGATGGGCGGTATTGGAATTTTGAGTTCGGTATCGGTTTCGGTATTTTAAGGGGGTATACCTCGGTATCGGTTCGATATTTGGTATCTGGCTGGACAGAGATTTACTGACAGTACCAAAAGGGAATTCACACCAGAAAAATACAGAATAAGTTGCTCTTGTATCATTCTCCCACAGCACCTCTAATGGCAATGAGCTCAACAGTGGCATTCTTTTACGAAAACAAATCATATCCGAAGTAATTTTGCGACTTGTTCAAAACACACCTTAACGCTTAGATCTATTTCAGGCGTATGCAATCTCAGAGCATACCGCGCCATCTTCAAGAGGTCCTGCTGACAATAGACAAAGCACTTGCGAAGTGATTTCTAGACAAGTATTGGTTGCCTTTAAGGCAGCCAAGATTTGGTTAAAAATCAGTGCTGGGGGTAACTTATAACCGGTTACCCCCTAGCACTAGCTAACCGATGCTGGGGGTAACCGGTTCTCGTCAGATCACCGAAGTTGAGCAACGTCGAGCGCGGTTAGTAGTTGGAGGGGTGACCATTTCAGCGACTGATTCGTGCTCCCGCGTTGTGTCCTTGGGCAAGGCACTTAACCCCGATTGCCCACATGGGGGCACGGTGCCGCTGTGTACTAAGGCGTAGTGCACGTCGATGGTGCGCATGTCTTCAACCAATCTAACCCTGCCTGTGCCGCGGTGCAGAGTTCAGAGTTACGATGCTGGAGAGCTGACAGCTGCTCGTCGTTGTTCGGTGGTTCTCTCCGGGTACTCCGGCTTCCTCCACCCGTAAAACTGTCACCGACATGGTATGACCCTGACTGTTAAAGTGTCGTTAAACCCTAATAAAAACAATCAGTTCTAAGCAGCTGCACAAAGCACTTGCGAAGTGATTTCTAGACAAGTCTTGGCTGCCTTTTAAGGCAGCCAAGACTTGGCTGGAAATCAGTGCTAAGTAGCTGGACATCTACAGGTTGTAGGCTAGTGAGAATTCGGGACAAATGTCAGGAACCTGAGGTTTAACAAACTCAAACAGAAGATTAGCCACTTCTTTCATCAAAATGAACCCTTCAACTGCATTCAAGCTTCAACAGGGCCTTATAAATAGTGAATCTTGGAAAATTTGAAAATCCAGGCAGTTTCGGTATTCAATGATTTGTTCGGTTCGGTTTTTCGGCATGCTCATGATGTCGGTATTGATTCGGTATGTTGCCCATCTCTAATGCTGGATGATGAGTTGCCTTGATTTCAACCTTATGCAGTGAAATTTAAATTTGACGCTTTCCACCCCTCGGTCTCCATTGACGTGATAGCGTCAATTATTTTCCAACAATGTAAAAAAAACGTGGCATGTAACGCCCTCAGATATTGTTTTAGCCATCTGTAGTATTATTATAGTTCTGTGTTATGTGTTTTTTCGGATAGCACTGTCTGCAAAGGGAAGTGGGTAGTTCGCGTCATATCTCCGGTATTTTAAGTTGGACTTCAAATTTTTGAAACTTGTTGTTCGGGATGATGGGGACTTGATTTCAACTTTATGCAGGGTAATTTCAGTTTGACGTTTTCGGACGTCATGGCGTTAACTATTGTTCGACAATCTTGACAAAAATGAGGCAAGTAACATCCTCAACTATTCCGCCCCCCCCCCCCCCCCGCATCCATAAAACTGTTCGACACGACGTGACCCTGGCTGTTGAACGTGTCGTTAAACCCCAATAAATAAATACCTACTACATTCTATTATCAAACTTTGAAGTGAGAATATCTATGTTAACTATTTATAAACTGTGGGTGTGAACATTCTCCTTCTCTCTCTCTCACACCTTTCGAGCAGCGGCCATAGCCAAATGGGGGAAAGGGGACTCATTCCCTCTTTCCCACATTTCCTGTAAACTGCCAAGCTGGTTTTCATTCAATCATGCCTTACATCCCAAAACTGGCTCAGGTCTCCCGCCCTGATATTTCATAGGTTATTTTCATAACGTTGTGCTTTCAATTTCTGAAAAAGTGGCCCAGGATGTCCAAATTGGCATTAAAGTTAATTTTACCTCTGTATCGATATGGGGGATAAACACTCTTAGCTCATTTTTAGGTGAAATGAAGTAATGGGAAAATATTTTTTCTGCTGCCATTGAAATGGGATGGAGGGCACAAAATATGTTTCTTCAATAGCAGGAGAAAAATATGTTATCCTCTATCCACTTCGTTTAGCTTTGATATACCCCCCCCCCCCCCCCCCCCCAGCTTTTGTGGTTCTGTTGAGCTAAAGTATACAAAAGCGGAATAGCACCAGCTGTTAACCCTTTACCCAACGTTACGGCCAAAACCGGCCAGCGCTATTCGCAAAAATCGCCAATTAATTTTCATCATTTTTTGTCTCCACAACATAGGTTATGACCCCTCATTGGAACGAGCTCTACGAGCTCGTTCCAATGGGGGGTCATAACCTATGTTTTGGAGACAAAAAAATTAGTTATTCAAGAATTTTGTTTGCAAGTGTCGTCTGCTTTTCAGGGTAGAGCGCGTTCCAATGAGGGGTCACAACCTATGTTTTGGAGACAAAAAATGAAAAAAATTAGTTATTCAAGAATTTTGTTTGCAAGTGTCGTCTGCTTTTCAGGGTAGAGATCGTTCCAATGAGGGGTCACAACCTATGTTTTGGAGACAAAAAATGAAAAAATTAGTTATTCAAGAATTTTGTTTGCAAGTGTCGTCTGCTATTCAGGGTAGAGATCGTTCCAATGAGGGGTCACAACCTATGTTTTGGAGACAAAAAATGAAAAAATTAGTTATTCAAGAATTTTGTTTGCAAGTGTCGTCTGCTTTTCAGTTTAGGCAAAGGGTTAAAACTAAAATGTCAAAAACTTATATCTTATTTCTTACAATCGAAAAGTATCCCTTGTTTTGATTGGCTAGGCAGTGTTGTAGCTGCCTGGTCAGATATTACGTGTTAGAATCCGACAGATCGGGAAGAGGATAGGACCTGCGATTCGCACATTTTCGATTCGAATGACTTTTATTATTCGAAATCGATTCGAATCTAGAATCCAATCAGTGGTGTCTTGAAGATGACCAATGGAGGTTGGAATGATTTGAACCTGATTTGTTCCGTCTGTGGTGGTTAAAACCCTTTACCCAACGCAGACGATATCAAAATTAATTAATTTAAATATTGTTTTTTATTTTTTTCTAAAACTTTCAACAAAACCATATCATGTGACCCCTCATTGGAACGAGCTCGTCGAGCTCGTTCCAATGAGGGGTCACATGATAAGGTTTTGTTGAAATTTTTCGAAAAATAATATTTTTTTTAGCTGCTGAATCTGCATATTACGCGGTGGGATACGGGAAATTCGTTGGGTAAAGGGTTAAAGTCCCGACTGATAAAATAATCCAACTACATTATCAAGACATGCGTAGAAGGCATGCCTTGCTGATGTAATTGAAATATTACCCTGTAAGGATTCTACTTCATCGTCAACGTTGATTGGAAACTTTAAATTTGTATTTAACAGTGGTAAGGACTAGTGACACTGGCGGCGCCATGGAGGGGTATGTGGGGGTACTTTCCCCTCCACTTTTTTCGCCAAGCATAGTAAAACAATATTATAATTTTAATTTTTGTTGTATTGAACTGTGTGGTGTAATGGTCGGTATGCTTAATCCCATATTCCCAAGTGCACTAAATCAGAAATGTTTTGAAATTATGTTTCCCCACCCCTCCCCCCATCCCCCCACACACACGCTAGCTACAAACAACAAACAACAGTCGAGGGTCCAAATTGCAACAAGGCATGCCGCGTTTAAACGTACTGAAACATAGTGCTTAAGCGTATTCGACGAATGCTAGAATCGAGAGCGTGCACGGCATCCGTTTGGAATTCAGTCTACAGCAATTTTAAAAAATAAATAAAATTTAATATTTTAGAAAAATTCTCAAAGGTATAACTCAATGAAATCATGCAAATATGAATATCATTGAAACCGGCTTGATCAGCCGGTTCCAATGATATCCATATTCGCATGATTTTGTTGCAAAACAGTTAAAAAATTTCTCAACTTAGGGAGAGGATCCCCCCCCCCCCCGAAACCCACCCCAGCTCGGCGCTGCACAATCCCCAACTGTACTCCCTCACTTTTGTAACTCTGGCGCCGGCACTGACTAGTGATATTGAAATTAACATGGCTGGTGGCAGGAGTACAGATCGTCGCCTGATTGCTAGAATGTTCTATGTCCCCTATGGGACTATGTATTATCTCCCCTTATGGGACATAGAACATTCTAGTACTCAGGCGACGAGATGTTATTTATGTTAATGTTTCCGAAGTTACACTTTGTCTTTTATTTCAACATTATTTATGTACGATTTCCATTCGAACAAAACGTTTCGTGAGACGATGAAGCCGACTGATACCCCATGAAAAAGATTCGAGAGGAATCGAACTGGGCAGCCGATTTCGAATCGAACCGAATATCTACTCAAGATTCGAAATCGAATTATAACTCGTAGCTTCTTAGGGAGGGAGCGCGGTGGCTCAGTAGGTAGAGGTGCAGGCTGCAAGCCGAGAGGTCCTCGGTTCGAATCCCACCTGCGGAAACCGCGTTGTGTCCTTGGGTAAGACACTTCATCTCCATTGCCCGCGTGGGGACACGATGACGCCGTGTACTTAGGCGTACTGCACGTCGATGGTACGCATGTCTTCAACCAATCTAACCCTGCCTGTGCTGCAGTGCGGAGTTACGATGTTGGGGAGCTGGTAGCTGCTCGTCGTTGCTCGGTGGTTCTCTCCGGGTACTCCGGCTTCCTCCACCCGTAAAATTGTCACGGTCATGATTAGCCATTGTGCATAAATATGTGACCTTAAACATCACTAAATAAATAAATAAATAAATAGCTTCTTAGGGCTATAGACGATGGCATCTTTTTTTATTCCAGGTGAAGCGTTAAAAATTTGTCCGAAAACTGGCACACAATGTTTTGTTAACTTAAGGTCAAAAAGTACTCATGCCCTGATATTTCATAGGTTATTTTGATAAAGTTGTGCTTTCACTTTCTGAAAAAGTGGCCCAGGATGTCCAAATTGGCATTAAAGTTAATTTTACCTCTGTATCGATATGGGGTATAAACACTCTTACCTCATTTTTGGGTGAAATGAAGTAGTGGGAAAATATTTTTCAGCTACGACTGAAATGGGGTGGAGGGCACAAAATAGGTTTCTTCAATAGCAGCAGAAAAATATGTTATCCCTCCATCCACTTCATTTATCTTTGATATTCGACCCAGCTTTTGTGGTTCTGTTGAGCTAAAGCATACAAAAGCGGAATAGTACCCAGCTGTTAAAACTAAAATGTCAAAAACTGTTTTCTTATTTCTTACAATCGAAAAGTATCCCTTGTTTTGATTGGCTAGGCAGTGTTGTAGCTGCCTGGACAGATATTACGTGTTAGAATCCGACAGATTCCTACGCCACTGTTTCTGGTACGGCCTGTTGGTGCAACACACGCTCAGCCCAGATACCAGTTCTGTTCCTTTTTTGCTGCAGATGTTTGACCAAACTCTACGCAGTGTTGTCTCCCTTCGCTGTGCTCGAGACATGGGGTGCACCAACGCGAAAGGTTACTTGACTCTAAAATTAGATTTACAGTATTATCAGCAACCATGAAAGGGAAATCTGAAAGTGAACATTGCAACGCGTGTAACATATACGCCATCGAAATTGTCGAAAGCCTTTGAGACTGGTGCTTAAAAAAAACTTCTTGTACCTTGAAGAGCAAATTGATTACTTGTCTCGTGTTGTGCGGGGGCAGAGAGTCTGGTCACATCTCTCCCTATGTATCTTATAGCCTCAATAAACCTAATGAATTCAGGCGTGTTAAAAATGAACAAAACAGTCGTTAAAAAGTCGCAATAACTATCAAAGAAAGACGTATGGAAGACGATAAGGATATCAGACAGGTTATGTTCCAATCACACTAAAATCCTCACCCTCTGATTGGATGAGAGCTCGCGTAGATTCTTCTGTGTTTACTGCTCGAGTAGCAGCATATATTACCGTCTGACGCTATCACGCGAAATATTTGAAAGGACATCATTGCCCATTGCGTAATTTTTTCTTCAATGAAGTGACTTGCAAACCCCTTGAATTTTCTAGATTTTTCACACGTGCCGCAGGCGATGATGCGTGCGAATAAAAACGCGAAGCGTCTCATTGAACATCAGCTCCTAGCCGCAAACCTCAGAGCATGTTACCATTAATTCATCACAATAACTAATAAGGTATGTTTTCTGTGAACAGTATTCACGAGAGAAGAGTGTAACAAACATTTCTTCATAATAAAGAGAACTCATCGATCCCAACTTCAAATCTAGTACAGAATGGAATCAACGGATTTTTCGTACCCATGAACTCATAAATACGGGATCTCTAATGAGCGACGAGTCGATATGAAATTTCTGAACCGACTGCACTAATATCGATCTGAGTCAAGAGTTTCTGGTACGGACTGATGGTTCAACACACGATCAGCCCAGATACCAGTTCTCTTCCTTGTTTTGCTGCTGTTTGACCGAACTCTAAGCAGTGTTGTCTCCCCTCGCTATGCTCGATACATGGGGTGCACCAACGCAGAAGGTTACTTTACTATTTTATTTAAAATTAGATTTACAGTATTTTCAGCAACCATGAAAGGGAAATCTGAAAGTGAACATTGCAACGCGTGTAACAAAAACGCCATCGAAATTGCCACTGACTGTTTTGAAATGTTTTGTATGTTTGAATAGAATTGTTGTTACATATTGCAAACTCAACAAAAGGTTGCAAAAAGAGAACACATACAGCACGTGGAGAGTGGATTGTAACTAAATCATCCGCGGAGTGGAGCTATCACCCAAGCTATAACTTTTAAATTTTGTACATATCGACAAAAAACACAATGTTTCAGCCAATGGACCTCCGGGTTTAACCCGGAGGTCCATTGGCTGAAACTTTTCTTGTGCTGGTTATGCTTTGCAACAAATTTGCAATTATTGCTTGGGCGGAATCTCCACTCTGCGGGTGATTTAGTGATAATGCACTCTCCACATACTGTAACAGCTAACAGTCTGTTTAGAGGTTTTAGTGGTTGAATTTTATCGAATGATATTATTAACAAAGAGTCCATCTCCAGAAACGAAATCCCATTCAAGTTCCGAAAAGTGGAGAAACAAGATTTGGGCCCCAAAATCTCTCTGCATTCTTAATGCCAATTTCATAAGTTCTGTGAAGGTTTTAGTTTTGATTAAAATTTCATTGCAGCTCCACAGCCACCTTTCTACTGTTGAGTTATATTGTTTCTTAAAATTTACTTCCTCGGTTTCGTATGAGGAGAGTGGAATTTCATTACTACACCTGCCGAGTGAAGTTACCAAAGCTGAGTCAGGTCAGAAACAGTCATATTTTGTGGAAACGTCTTGGAACCGCAGTCAAAGTTTCAGCGGATGGACCAACAGTACAGCCACCGTGTAATGGTCGTAATCCAGACGTGGGCAGTGATGTCCATGCAAGCGTTTACCAGGTAATAAAAATTATCCTCGGCCAAATTTTAATCAACGAAGCACCGGGTTGTACCTGGTGCTTCATTAATTAACTTTTTGCTGATTTTCCTGTAATTAGTGTTTGGAATCTAATATTATTGCATCCGTGGAAATATTTACCACCTGTGGAAAGTGACCATTCCACGACGGCCGGCCGTACTGTATGGGCTCAACACAGGTTAGTCACGTGAAACGTTGCGTTTCTGAAGCTGCAGCACACAACATGAGCTTTTTTTCTGGGTGGCAAATCCCACTCCTTGGGGGTATCCAGTAGGGCTGAAACGGTTGGCTCATTTTGTAACCGACTAACCAAGAGCTATAACCTAATAATATCCGGATACCCGTGGCCATTATTTCATCGAATGGGATCAATACTATGGAAATTGGAAAGCAGTATTCTTAAACTATTCCGTAGTGTGTATACAAACGAACGTTGTCGAGTTCTCGACAACGTTCGTTTGTATACACACTACGGAATAGTTTCTGCGATGACTCATTACTCACGGAAACTGCCGATCATTAACGAAGTCTTGAACGCAAAAGTCGATTATTTCTCAATATACACAACGCGGCTTCGATGTGTTATCTATCACAAATGTGAAGCGGCAGATTTACTACGTTTTAAACGTGGAATGACGATCACTATCGATATTTCGGATAACCGGTTGAGGGTTTTTTCTAATCGGTGAGGTAGCTAACTGGTTTTAAACCTATTATCCGATTAATCATTTCAGTACTAGTATCCAGTCTTGTTGGGGGCGCGGTGGCTCAGTAGGTAAGGTGCAGGCTTCAAGCCGAGAGGTCCTCGGTTCGAATCCCACCTGCGGGAACCGCGTTGTGTCCTTGGGCAAGACACTTCACCCCCATTGCCCATCTGGGGGCACGGTGGGGTCGTGGACTAAGGCGTACTGCACGTCGATGGTGCACTTGTCTTCAACCAATGCTAACCCCGCTAGTGTGGAGTTAGTATGTTGGGGAGCTGACAGTTGCTCGCCGTTGCTCGGTGGTTCTCTCCAGGTACTCCGGCTTCCTCCACCCGTAAAACTGTCATGGTCATGATTAGCCATTGTGCAGAAATATATGTCCTTAAACCCCAATAAAATAAATAAATAAATCCAGTCTTGTTGCACTCGAAATATCAGAATAGTTAAATTTGACAAAACAAAAGAAACAGAAACAAACCAGTGACAGTACTCCATCAGCATCAAATCACAAGTTACTTTGGCCTACATATAGCTGCTCGTGATGTAGCTGGATTTTATCGAAACAATGAAACAGCATACATATGGACCTAGCAAAACTACCTGATAAATTCTTCTTTTACCTTTATACCCAAACTGCCCACTTTAGATGACTTCCGCTCCAGGCATCGGTTACCTGTTTCTATTCTACCACTAAACTACATCTTTTTTCGATTGCAAACAAGCACTGCTACGCGTCCCTGAATCCTGGCGAGGAATTCTTTGTTCACACCCAAAGAGTAACGAGTCTGTGCACCTACTCCTGCTAATTTCAAAACGCCCATCCCCTCAGACCACCGCTACCCCGATTTTCTGTTGGTGGTGGTGTCTCTTGTATTATGGTGTAAAATGTTTTGGCAAAGACAATGCTGGCTTCATCTCTCTCTCTCGCAACCAGAAATCTTCGCCGTCTATGCAATGAAATGCGTTGTAACCCGTCGAGAATTGTCAGTCGGTTCTCGATATGACTGCATGACATCCATATGATATCTTGTTACTTCGTATTCAAGGACGTTGCTGAGGGCCGTTCTCGAAAACGGTGGCTTCTATCAAAATTCGTTAAACACTTTTTTTTGTTTTCTTTACGGAGTACAATAAACCAAAAACATTTTGACCATATCAGTTCCTGTTTATTGGCCTAGTCCCATTATAGGCGAGTTTCTTGTCCGATGCATTCAAGTGGAACACATGTTGAAGGTCTTGCTGATGAAAGTTCTATACAGAGAACGACACATGTCCGTGGCCTCTCGTTTTATTCTTCCGCGCTGGTACTCGTGCCATATCACCCGTGTGTGTCGTTCTCTGTTTATTACATGCCTTCACGTCTTAAAAAACAATTATTAGAAGGACACTCAGCAATTCATTTGACAACTATCAACAAAAAGAACACATTTTATCACCAAACCAAATTTGCGAGGGAAAGCCGTGTTACTATTTCATCCCCTGAGTTCCAATGTGTTCTATGTGCACTTAGAACACATTGGAACTCAGGGGACGATTTTTAGCTATCGCTAGCGATTCAAATTGTAATTGCGGTGCACGATTTGTAGAAAATTCCAGAGAAATTGAGCTTTACAGAATTCCGTTCCGCACATGTGTACGGTACGGATTTTCAGTTTCCGCATGGTTTAGTGTTGCTGTAGATGTGGATTTCAAAGAACAGGAGTGTAATAAATATACGTTGGCAGTAGTTTCTAGTGAAGTCTAGGCTGACTGTATAAGCAACCAAGACTTCACTAGACACCACTTGTAAGTCAGAGTGATACCTTATTACGACGGAGCAAAATATAAGTAAAATTTTCGAGGTCTTCCGGGTCACTTCCACAACCTCCGACAAGAATCAAATTAACATTTTGCAATAATCGATTCACAATGTTTTCTAACTAGAAACATTTGCGATATTAAGCCTAAGACAGTGGCGGCGCCATGGAGGGGTATGTGGGGGTACTCACCCCTCCACTTTTTTCGCCAAGCGTAGTAAAACAATACTATCATTTGAATTTTTGTTGTATTGAACTTTGTGGTGTAATGGTCGGTATGCTTAATCCCATATTCCCAAGTGCACTAAATCAGAAAAGTTTTGAAATTATCTTTGCCCCCCCCCCCCCCCCCCCCCAAACACACACACGCTAGCTGCAAGCTACAAACAACAGTCGAGGGACAAAATTGCAACAAGGCATGCCGCGTTTAAACGGACTGAAACATAGTGCTTAAGAGTATTCAACGAATGCTAGAATCGAGAGTGTGCAAGGCATCCGTTTGGAATTCAGCCTACAGCAATTTTAAAAAATAAATAAAATTTAATATTTTAGAAAATTCTCAAAGGTATAACTCAATGAAATCATGCAAATATGAATATCATTGGAACCGGCTTGTTCAGCCGGTTCCAATGATATCCATATTCGCATGATTTTGTTGCAAAACAGTTAAAAAATTTTCTCAACTTAGGGAGAGGACCCCCCGAAACCCACCCCAGCTCGGTGCTGCACAATCCCCAACTGTACCCCTTCACTTTTGTAACTCTGGCGCCGATACTGGCCTAAGAAAGTTAAGAATCTGTTTCTCAGGCCCTCCCGTATGGTCATTATGGCTGCCGCATGTTCTCTTTTTATAACCAGTGCAAACTTATTAACCCTTTATCCAACGTAACGGCAAAAACCGGCCAGCGCTATTCTCAAAAACCGCCAATTAATTTTCAAAATATTTTCATTTTTTGTTGAGGGGTCATAACCTATGTTTTTGAGACAAAAAATGAAAAAATTTAGTTATTCAAGAATTTTTTTTGCAAGTGTCGTCTGCTTTTCATGTTAGGTAAAGGGTTAAACAAAATTAAATGGCTAATGTCTTATATTTTAGTTAATAAAATTGAAAAATGTCTCCATTGAGTCAACAAGGCTTTGCATAGTCCAGGAGCAATATGGTTTGACCCGGAAAAAAATTGTGGACAAGCTGATTTTGGTGTCGTTCGACGCGGAATTTATCTGGGAACAACATATCCAAAATTCGCTTTGGGAAAAAAATTTTCATGCAAGATGGCCACAAGGAGGGGTTTCATAGAAAAAAAATCTTCAGTGGCATCAATTTCTCAATAGTCTTGGTATTTTGCGTGAGATCGGGAGAAGTTTTGTGCGTCATTCGTACTTTAAGCACGAATGCCAATCCTTTAAAGCGGAAAACTGAATGAGAAAATTCACAATTATTAGGGAAATGGCCCCAAAATACCATTTTCTTCAATTTCCACACCCATACGAAGTTGAGTTTGAATAGAACAGAAAAAACGAGCTATAATTCTGCTGTCGATGTTTTTTATAATTCCCAAGATGGCGAAGAATTATATCGATCAACTTTCTTCGCAGTGATTAAATCCCGAGATGAGATCTGACCGAAATCATGCCGGTGTTCCTCAAGGCACTCTGCTGTCGCCATTTTCGTCTCCAATCTCAACCGGCTCGGAGTTCAGGCAATTCTCCCCTCGACAGTCTCCACAAGTAAAGACACATTTGATTGCGTTCTTTCTACAAGAGCATATATTCGTTCCGCAGGGGTGTTCTGAGGTCATTTTGCATTTGCAACGTATAAATTTCAGGAGAGCTTCAGGCGCTGCATCCAGGTCAGTCATCACGTGTATCAACTCATTTTCGAGAATTTTCCAGCCCCATTTCTGAGGATCTAGGATATCAATATCCAATTGCTTCCATTCCACCGTTTGTATGTGGATTCGCAGGATGTGAAAGTATGCCGCACGTTCAGTTTGAGGTGGTTTCTGAGCTTCGATTCCTGTTTTGCTGGAAGTGACCATTGTCATGAACTTTGAGTATCTCAAGCCATCCAATGTGTCTGAATGCTTGCCAGAGTACAGCATTACAAACAGTTCAGCGCCGATTCTTCCAATTTCTGCTTTCTGCTTTCACATCCACGCCATGCATGTGTGTGAACAGGAGGTGTCGCCTAGGTGTTTCTCCGATTTTCTCTATTCTATCTGCGATCTTCCATGCCTCCCCACCCCTTTGCGACTTCCGTGCTTCTGATTGGAAATAAACATCAGCCGAAGTATGATTCCAATGGTGAACGGATAGCACTAGTACATCAGTATCATCTGCGGCAATGACAACTGAATTCCCTTGAGATGAAAGTTTGATGGCACTTTCAACAATCAGGGTATCAGCATCGCCCGAACTGCAGTTAACAGTATGTCCGAACGCACAGTAATGTGGACAACAATCTTATGAACTGCATTTTGTTATTCTCGTTCGACAAGAACCGTTCCTGGTTCTTGTGTACAGTCATGGTGTCTGTCAAACGGATATCGACACACACGTTGACGGCTCTCCTTCTATGCTCATGACTCTTCGTGTTTGCTCGCTGTCCATAACCATCAAAGACGGCACAGCAACTCTGCCCATATTTGTTGGCCACATATCCTACATACTGATGGGCTACTTCCGAGTAGGTAGCCTTCGCCTTTCATTTTACTCTGTGGAGGAGAGCCCCTCCGTCAAGCACGTACACGGAATCAGATGGTGACTTCGAAAGTGCTAATCGATCTGTTATTGCAGCTGCTAGGTCTGTCTTGTTTGCTTTTCCGAGAAAGAAGTCTTTAAAGAGGGCTGTTGGCATCACAGTCAGTTCGTACTCGAAGAACTGTGCCATGTCGTGCTCCCTCTGAGCAATAGCTATCAATCGAGTGGACAGAACTGATGGGTCTATTGATACCCTTTGGTTATCCAACTTCACTCCGGGATTCAAATGGTCTAAAATGCGAATGAGCTCGTTCCAATGAGGGGTCACATGATATGGTTTTGCTGAAATATTTTGAAAAATTAAAATTTTTCAACTGCTCAATTTGCATATTACGCAGGCGGATGCGGGCGATTCGTTAGGGAAAGGGTTAATCGATTCTGATACGAATTGTTTCGTCAAAATTATGTTATGTTCAGTGATTGTATGTTTTATGTGTTACTCCATGGAGCAACTCTTATCACTTGTCTTTGTTTTACTGCGACGCCTGTTTGCTGATATTATATTATCACACAGTGTCACCATGCTCCCACGTTGGCAATTGGGGTGAAGTTTTTTGCATAAGGACATAACGCAGATGAGTTTACATCTCAAGGCCTATACTCTAACAAACGATCCATCGTTATCACAAGCCAATGTGTAAAGTTACCCTTGGAAATGGAACAGTTAAATAACAGTCATTGGAAACGGGTGTTTATTCATGGTAAATCGATGCATTTCGAGGGCTGATAAAAAGATGACTGGCATGATTGTATCTCAAATGGCTGACATCACTTGCAAACATCGGGAATTTATAGCAGGACTTGTAAACACTGACTGATGCTCTGTGCAAGATTTCTCCCGGCTCACAGACTCATTTTTGTATTCATATCATAAAACTGTAATATCGCCAATGACGAGCTAAACCTAGCATATCCCAGATCATTCCACGTATATCTACCATTCCTAAAGTGTAACCGAAAACGTCATTTAACTCTTTGCCAAACACGACTTGCCGAACATAATTTCGTAGTAACAAAACATCGTTATTTTCTGCCTCAAAAAACACAGTTTATGACCCCTCACTGGAACGAGCTCTACGAGATCGTTCCAATAAGGGACCATAATTATTTATTTATTGGTCACATACTTATGCACAATGGCTAATCATGACCATGACCGTTTTACGGATGGAGGAAGCCCCAGTACCCGGAGAGAACCACCGAACAACGACGAGCAGCTGCCAGCTCCCCAACATCGTAACTCCACATTGCAGCACAGGCAGGGTTAGATTGGTTGAAGACATGCGCACCATCGATGTGCAGTACGCCTTAGTACACGGCGTCATCGTCCCCCGTGTGGACAATCGGGGTTAAGTGCCTTGCCCAAGGAAACGACGCGGGAGTCTGAATCGATCGCTCAGATGGTCACCCATCCGAGGATTAACCGGGCTCGACGTTGCTTAACTTCGGTGATCTGACGAGAACCGGTTACCGCTACGCCACCACGCCCCGAGGGACTATAAGCTATGTTTTAGAGGCACAAATAAAAAAAATAACAAAATTTAATTGTCCACATCATATTTTTGTGAATAGCACAGGCCTTATCTGCCCGTAAAGTTCTCACTGTGGGGAACCGGAACCGGATATTCAATCGTCAGTAGTATGTCAGGGGCTTTTGAGGGACAGGTTGGGGGTCCCCGGTGGGGGACCCCGGAAGTGACGTCATGTCACGTGACCTAGTGCCGCCATGTTGTGTTGTCATGGTAACCCGCGTGAGCGGCCACGTTGTGACGTCATCTCCATAGTGATGCGTATTGTTAGTGCGCATGCGCAGCGCGTGTTGTTGGGGTGATACGTGTTTCCGTCGTCCATTTTGTATACTGGAGGTCGCCATCTTGGTTTCTATGGTAGCACGTGATTGCTATGTTACCCAATTTTTCTGCAATAAGACGGGGTATATTCGGAGGGTGTGTTCGATTGTAGAAGAGTAAATCTAATTACCACAAACAACCCGACAATCCTTCCAAATCACCAAAATCCACCCCAACTTTTACTATTTCGAATTCTTTCAGAATCCTCTGCTTCTATCTATATATGCAATAGTTTATGTCTGCCTAGGAATGTTCCTTTGTTCAGGAGTATACTCCAGTAGCGTAGAAGAGCCTATTATTTGGAACAGTTTATCTTATTATTACTATATTTAGCAATTTCTGGTCTATTCTTGTTAGTTCTGACCCTATTCCAAGTACTCTTGTTGTTTCATATATATAACTAACCAATCAGATTGCTTGATTTTCCCATAATCTGTATACAGAGTTATCTCCTTTCTGTATAATAAAAAACTATATCCAATTGCCATATCCCATGGAATCTCTTTTTTTTTAAAACACCTGTGGCTATGGAATCCCTTTTTTGTCATATGTGCTTATGTGAAAAAAGCACAATGTGACACAATGTGCCCTAGCACAAAGGCACATGCTTTATGTGCCGATATGTGCTTATGTGAAAAGGCACAATGTGACACAATGTGCCCTATCACATAAGCACATACGGGTATTTGAGAATACCTATGGCCTGGTATTGTATTATTTGAGGATACCTATCGGGGATACCTACTGGAGAATCCCTTTTTGTCATATGTGCTTATGTGAAAAGGCACATTGTGACACAATATGCCCTATCACATAGGCACATACGGGTATTTGAGGATACCTATGGCCTGGTATTGTATTATTTGAGGATACCTATCGAGGATACCTACTGGATAATCCCTTTTTGTCATATGTGCTTATGTGAAAAGTCACAATGTGACACAATATGCCCTATCACATAGACACATACGGGTATTTGAGGATACCTATGGCCTGGTATTGTATTATTTGAGGATACCTATTGAGGATACCTATCGAGGATACCTTTTGGATAAGCCCTTTTTTGTCGCATTATGCTATGTAAAAGCCCTCAATGGGTCTAATGTAGTCTTACCAACCGCTTCCATCTTGTCGCCAAAGCTCCAAGGCCATTATAGGGCTATGGTCTATCTGTCCTATCATTAGCTACTACAACAGTCTTGTTCCATTGCGGCCTTGTACCAGTACTATTGGCTTCTGTTATTCTGCTCCATATCTCATCCATTACTTCCTAGCTATACCTATCTCAGTCTCGACTATAACATTGATCAAGGTTGAATCAGATTTCCCCTGTATACATATAAGGCATTCCGGTATTGAGATTCCTAGCCAAGTCCGTAAAATTTGGATTCCATAGGTATCCTCAAATACCCGTATGTGCCTATGTGATAGGGCATATTGTGTCACATTGTGCCTTTTCACATAAGCGCATATGACAAAAAGGGATTCTCCAGTAGGTATCCCCGATAGGTATCCTCAAATAATACAATACCAGGCCATAGGTATCCTCAAATACCCGTATGTGCTTATGTGATAGGGCACATTGTGTCATATTGTGCCTTTTCACATAAGCACATATCGGCACATAAAGCATGTGCCTTTGTGCTAGGGCACATTGTGTCACATTGTGCTTTTTCACATGAGCACATATGACAAAAAAGGGATTCCATAGCCACAGGTGTTTTCAAAAAAAGAGATTCCATGGGATATGGCAATTGGATATAGTTTTTTATTATACAGAAAGGAGATAACTCTGTATACAGATTATGGGAAAATCAAGCAATCTGATTGGTTAGTTATATATATGAAACAACAAGAGTACTTGGAATAGGGTCAGAACTAACAAGAATAGACCAGAAATTGCTAAATATAGTAATAATAAGATAAACTGTTCCAAATAATAGGCTCTTCTACGCTACTGGAGTATACTCCTGAACAAAGGAACATGCCTAGGTAGACATAAACTATTGCATATATAGATAGAAGCAGAGAATTCTGAAAGAATTCGAAATAGTAAAAGTTGGGGTGGATTTTGGTGATTTGGAAGGATTGTCGGGTTGTTTGTGGTAATTAGATTTACTCTTCTACAATCGAACACATCCTCCGAATATACCCCGTCTTATTGCAGAAAAATTGGGTAACATAGCAATCACGTGCTACCATAGAAACCAAGATGGCGACCTCCAGTATACAAAATGGACGACGGAAACACGTATCACCCTAACAACACGCGCTGCGCATGCGCACTAACAACACGCATCACGATGGAGATGACGTCACAACATGGCCGCTCACGCGGGTTACCATGACAATACAACATGGCGGCACTAGGTCACGTGACATGACGTCACTTCCGGGGTCCCCCACCGGGGTCCCCCAACCTGTCTCTCAAAAGCCCCTGACATACTACTATCGTCGATGTTGAGAATCCCTATCAGATTACATTAGCCGTACACTTAATATCAATTCGCCATACACTGGACCGTTTTTATTCCTTTCAGCTTCTCCCATAGTTTAAAATCTGTTGTTAATTATTGGAAATTTATACATATATGTCCCTAAATATTTCCTAACTACTTGAAAATACCATTAAAATAGGATAAATATGTAAACATTATTTTTATGTTGTTCTGGAGCTTTTTATCGGCCACATTAAGGCCACGTATGTACGTTTGGTCGACACACTAAAAACTAAAGTGTTAAAACTGACATTTTCAAGGCGTTAAACCCATTCTAACTCTTAGGGTTTGATTTTAACACTCAAAGTGCAATGCTTTAAGCACTTGGACATTACAATCGTCAAACATCTGAAACTTGAATGGATGGCACTTCCCATGTGTCTAGCATTGGTGGTTCTTCCAGAATCGTCCATAATTTGATTTGCGCTTGGTGGGTACATAATTAAAAGGACACAACGCAGATGACGCGGATCAGGCTCGAGAGTTCGAGCCTGATCCGCGTCATCTGCGTTGTTTCCTTTTAAGTGTCGCGACATTACACTTGTTAAGTGGTGTTATTATAACATCTGTCAAGTTCTGGGATTTCTACACTTGAATAAAGTGCTAGTTCAGCACTTAGTAAGTGTTAAATACAGCACTTCAAGTGTAGTTTTTAACACTTTAGTTTTTAGCGTGGAGAATTGTCTTAATCTGTTTATGGGCACGAGGTGCTTATTTACTCAGCTATTAGAATTTAGATTCGTCTCTCTGAAAATCTGGCACAAATACAAGATATTTTCTACAATTCTAGCTGTGTTAAAAACTCATTTTTTATAAAATTCTCCATCCCGCCGATCGTAATATCAGGTGCCGCATCCCCACGGTGGTTATGAGATAAAAAATTAATCAGCACAACAAAGATATGCTAATATCTTGTTAATATTCCACTAAGAATTACTGCTCTGAACCCGTTAACACTAAACATCGGGCTTAGCTATTTTCTGTTCTTAGAACACTCCTGCCACCATTTCTCAATAATACCACCCAACATCCACCTCTCGATCATGACTGTTATTTAAACTTCCAAGGTCAGCCAATACTAATTTAGACGATAAAATTCTGTCAGGAATTGATTCTTTTCTCAAAGAAATCGGTCAAAATGCTATACACACAAATCTGTTTAAACTGAATATTTTTCCCTCTCTATCTCAATATTAAAATTGAATGGATGGCACTTCCCATGTGTCTAGCATTGGTGGTTCTTCCAGAATCGTCCATAATTTGATTTGCGCTTGGTGGGTACATAATTAAAAGGTCACAACGCAGATCAACGCAGATAGGCTGCGATCAGACTCCAAACCGACCACATCCCTACCAACTCTGTTTTTTACGGTCAGTCAGACGTTTCCACCAGTTGCTAACTGCTTTACTAAAAATCGATGAAACAGCTATACATTGTGTCAAACAAGTTATTATTTTCTCTAATAGAAGTAAAATGACTGGACGAATTCCAACTCTCTGTTGAGGACAGCAAATCTTCAGCGTGTGCGAAGTAAGGAAAGTAGATTTTCGAAGCGTCATTCGTTCACAAAAGTAAGCAAATACTTTAGTTTCTATACATTCTGACGTTACTGCCTTTGGTAATTCTTTGGTAAGTTGAGCGTATCACAATTGAATTCAGAGTGCGTTTGACATGTCAACTGAAACGGAAAATCCATTGTCAATGCACTGCTTTTATTCCAGCGAATCTCATGACATTTGTCCCTTGTTCTGATTTGCGCCCAATAAAGTAGTTCCTTGGTTAATGAGGAGTCGGCCATTTTAGAGGAGATATTGTATAGTACAGTCCTGAGAATTATGTTTTTCCCTAAAAAACGTATCGTTTATTGTGCACTGAAGATAAATATAGAATAAACGTATAGTGTGTCCAAGTAAAAAAATTATTCTATGTGCATTTGTTTATTTACACTTTCCTAATTTGGAAAATAAAACATCAATCATCATGCCTCCGCCTTTCACAATCGAACTTGTACGCTTTTCAACGCAGAGTTTCGATTGATTTACTTTGTGTTTTCTTTGTTAATTGTTTTTCGTTTTATTGTTAGACAGAGTAGAACTGTGTCATATATAGAGGATATGGAATGAGTGTTTTTCTCATATAATATTTATGAAACGAGTCTACGAATTTTCCGTTTCGGCGAGCCTCTGGCGAGCCCAAACGGAAAATTCGGACGAGTTTCATAAATATTATATGAGAAAAACACTCATTTCATATTCTATTTGTCATATGACACACCCACGCACAAATTAGCCACTTAGTATGACTTTTTAACCCATCACCTAACTTGAGTTGCAGACGTCACTTGGAAAAAACATCCTCTTATAACTAAAATTTTTCATTTTTTGCTTCCGAAAAAGAGGTTATAACCCCTCATTGGAACGATCTCGTTCCAATGAGGGGCCATAACCTATGTTTTGGAAGCAAAAAGTGAAAATATAAAAAAAAAAATGAATGGCGTTTTTCTCGTAGGTAAAAGATTAATACAATATAACCCACTCTAACTAGGACAGATAACGTAAATTCTCCCTACTGAAATTATGCAAATGTGGCCCAGTTGTATTTTGTTTAGCCAATCAAATTGTCCAGTTTTGAAATTGACCAATGAAAGCTCCCTACTCCAATTATGCAAATTATGCAAATGTGGCCAAGTTGTATTTTGTTCAGCCAATCAAGTTGTCTAGTTTTGAAATTGACCAATGAAATTGACGGAAGGCTTTATTTGTCACTGATTAATACGAAAACAAAATATCAAATGTTTTAAAATGAACAAAACGGACGAGTCATATGATAAATTCTGAAACTAAATATTTCAGTGACGGTCAACATTTGATAAACATCGGTTCATTATGTCTCCCCACAAACGGAAAACAGGCCATGGCAACACGAATGCGGTAGAGGTCAGAGGTCAATACGCCCGTCTCTACTTTTGTAATAAATTCTCTCAGTGTTAAACCTACGGGGTAAATTTATCACCCTACTATCAGCTGCTACTAGATGAATAAAGCAATTTTGTCCGAGACTTTTATTGTTCGAATAAACGTCCATTTATGGGATAAAATTCTTTAAAATCAGTGGGAATGGTTAATGACGCTTGGACGTGGCTGCGGCAGATCTGGAGAAGATAACTGTACCCCCCCCCCCCCCCACCCGCCCCTCCCAACACACACACACATACACACACGCATACCCACTCTCCTGTGCCCCAGTATGGATATCAGTTTGTTCTCGTTCCTTCCTGCTCATGAGATAAACAATTGATTAAAAGCGTGTTGAGTTTGAATTCCTGCGGAAAGGAAGGCAACGGAACATAACCTTGTTAATTACACCTGGAACATTTGCCTGACCCAGGGGAGTGTCCCAAAATGAATTTGAGCCCAAATGGTCAGGACAACGATGACAAGGCAATCAAAGGATACAGCCGACCCCTTTGAAAACCCGTAAAGCCTAACACACACACGTGGCGATCTTCAGTACTCCTGCTTGGAAAACTAAACTACACTGGTGAATACAAGTACGGCCGCCGTGTAATGGTCACTTTCTTCGGGTAGGCAATATTTCCACTGACGCAATAATATGAGATTCCAAACACTTAGAAGAATAATAACCAAAAAATTAATTAATGAAACGCCGGGTACAACCCGGCGCTTCATTAATTAAAATTTTGCTCATGATGATTTTTATTACCTGGTAAACGCATGCGTGGACATCACAACTCAAGCATGGATTTCGACCAGTCCATGACGGCTGTACTGTGTGGCACTGAAAGTGCAGGGGTACTATTTATTTATTTATTTATTTATTTATTTATTTATTTATTTATTTATTGGGGTTTAAGATGACTAACCTATGCACAATGGCTAATCGTGACCGTGACAGTTTTATGGGTGGAGGACGCCGGAGTACCCGGAGAGAACCACTGAGCAACGACTAGCAACTGTCAGCTCCTCAACATTCTAACTCTGTTCAAGCTCCGCTCAAACAGGGTTACAGCGGTTGAACACATGTGCACCATCGACGTACAGCACGCCTTAGTACACGCCGTCATCGTTCCCCCATGTAGGCAACCGGGATAAAGTGCCTTGCCCAAGGACACAACGCGGGTCGTCCCGGGCGGGGATCGAACTCGGGACCTCTATTATGAAATGATGCGCTCATCGATGATACAAATTCGCTAACATTTCGAAATTTCAATCTTTATATAAAATGCTTATGCTCTTTGTGTTAAAGGGCTGGGACGTTGAAATTATCAGGCATTGTCTTCTAGTGATATTTTAGGAGCACGAGAAATAATGAATCTGAGTTGCAAATGAGGTGCTCGAGCGCACCTCAGAAATTAGACCTTTTACTCCCACGCCGTTTTAGCCATATGTGGAGGACCTTTATATACGCCTGTATGCGAGGAAGTTTAATAGGAGTTATGACATACCTAAAACTCTATCATCTGATTAATTGTTGGAAAGGGCTCTCTGAGACCTTTCCAACAACTAATCACATGGTAGGTGCGATCTTCGCATACCAGAACATACCGGGTATCATCATAAAATAGGTGACAATAGTCGCTTTCGGCAGCGTACGTGTTAAACCCTGAATTATTACAGTCTCTCAATCTAAAACCCAGGCCAATTATAGCACTTCGTGTTTTGTCAGCTATTACGGAGGTATATGAGTGATGGTTGGGGATTCTTTCTCCCCCTTGGTGTAAGCCCTGGGCTTAGGTTACCCCCACCATCTTAACTGGAGACCTAGTTCCTCTGTCGGGCAATTTTTACCGCCTTTAAATCGAATGCCATGGTGGGATTTTAATTTGATATTAAATAGCATCTAAAAATTTATTTTTAACCCGCAGTTATTCAAGGGTTAAGTCATTTCAAATTTAAATCAGAAAAGGAAACTTGAAGTTTATATTGTTGTACGGATCGAACTCGGGACAGTGCAAGGGTACTACTACAGCGGTAAAAAAAATCACTTGTATTCCATTTCTTTCCGGTACTCATCATGATAGTTTTGTCGTCGTCTGGATTCGTATCGAGTGCCTTATCGAATGAGGCTTAACCTATAATATAAATAATATGTCCTAACAACAACAAACCCATTGAATCTGTCTAACCTAATCATCTTTATTATTATATATCATCTGTCGAAGTGGATTCTTTTTAATTGATCGAAGTGATATCGTTTGTATATAAACATTTACACGCGTGATGTATACGATATACAAAGATAATGGCATTTTTCTGAATGAGGGCTGAATTATTTTAGAAACACTTTTTAAACAGAGTCAGAACCGGGTCCAGAGGTTGTGCTTAATGGTGTCGCCGAAATCAGCGAACAGAGATGATGGCGACAAACAAGTGAAAAGCCTGGAGATCATGTGCTTATCGAACTTCTGTTTTTGAGGGCACTTTCACTACAGGGACGTGGCGACGAGGGAGTGGTTAAGAGAAGTCTCACCCCTCAATCCCGGCCAAAGTTTGCTACAGTTAAAAATTAAAAAAAAAACCCTCAAACTACCAACAGTTGGAAATTTCATGCTTTTTGGTAGTTGTATTTAATCTGTGGCTGTGACCGTTTCTAACGATATTTGGTGTTTTCTGGACCAAACTGCAAGGGATTTTCTAATTGCAGTCCGAGTTTCATCTCTTGAATGCAACACTGCGCTACATGCATCACTAAGACGCTGATGGTACCATGTTGCAATCAAGAGACGATTTCCAATTGTAAAACGCAAAGGTTATATATTTCGAACACAAACTGCAGTTGAATGTTTATCGATTTTTTCACACTCAGTTGGGTGGAATATTTCCACGGTTCGCTTTTTCGACCAGCTGAGATATTCCAGTTGATTGAATCAAAACACAGGCGATAGATTATTTTTTGACTAGACTGTTTCCATGTCATAACAGCGTTGAATTCGTTACAGAATTAGGCTTGTGGCTTGGGAGTTTGGATCAAAACGTGGTTGTGTCGTGGTTGCTGATTTCCCTCATTCCAACAACAACCTGGCGCCAAAGTATAACGTATAAAAATCATTTTGACGTTGCATCTGTATACACGTTTTATTTGGAATGAAAGCTTCGTATATTTGTGAGTTTATGAGTTTGAGGTCACTTCAGTGTATATTTAAGAATTGAAAGCAATTTTTATAATCTTTATTGGAGTATGAACGTGTGGGAATGGGTACAAATTATGTATGAATCCCTTCAATTCTTATAACTACATTCCGTAACTGTTTAAACTACTTTTAACCAAACAACAAAGCAAGAAAGACGAAATAAAACATGTACGACAAACGAGGCGAAAAACCACCCTCACACAAAAGACAAAGCGCACAACTCTGAGTTGAGTGCCGGTTTTCGGCATTGACCCAAATTTGTTAAATTGCCGTCTTTCGCAACGAAACTTGGAATGTTCAAAACAATTTATTTAACATATCAGTAAACTATAATCACTGATCACTGCGAGAGGCGCTAAAAGTTATAAACCCGCCCAAACACCGCCCGAATTACATTCTGTCAACTGAGCTCTACCGTAAATGCGGGTCAAAGTTCGACCAAATGTATTCATTGGAAAATGAATTACATTTGGTCATGACGTTTTCATCCAGCTGACCAATGGAAATTGAGTATTTGGACCCAAAACGTATAACTATATTAACAATGTAATTATTGCTTGATGAATCCTTTATTATTTTACGGGTACTGTTAGGATACATGCAGAGGAAAAATAGGGACAGTCGGTCGCGATTTCAGAGGATTTGGAATGTTATTTGTGGTGTGGGGGGGGGGGGGCGATGTGGGGGGGGGGGGGATATATTTTATTCTCTTACAGTCTCTTAACCTTTTACCCAACGTAACGACCAAAACCGGAGAGCGCCATTTACAAAAATCGCTATTCCAATTTTAATACTTTCTTATTTTTGAGCTCGTTTCAATGAGGGATCATAATCTGTGTTTCCAAGGCACAAACTGAACATTTGTGGTTATTCAATTTTTTAAGGTGTCGTCTTCTATTAGGGTAAGGTGAAGTGCTGAAGAGTATGTCCTATTTTCGAGGTGCGCATTCATTTGAAGACTGACCCATAGGTATCTTATTATTTTAAACGGAGATAACGTTTTTGTCAAGTGCTCTTTAAAAAGATTAGGATCGGTCGGAGAACCTGAACCAATATTTTTTTCTTCACTCAAAGTTTCAGTCAGATATGTATGTTTGTTTTTTTTAAGTTAAGATATCTTTCGGATTAACTGGAGCTTGGTGTCTCTTTCATCGACTGTGTCTATATATTGAATAAATGAATAGAGTGTCAAAATATTCTTTTTACTCTACAACTAGGATTAATTAATTACCCCATGGGCCTTCTCGAGTTCTCGAGTGAGTCAACGATTAATGCTACGGACGGGCAAATTGGTACGGGTAAACAGCAAGGATTTATTCCCAGGCTTCAGATAATCATGGCTATACAAGTAATCGAAATATTTGTTCTTTCCGTCGTTCTATCCTCGACTACGGCACTGTATTTGATCCCGTATTACTTTTGTCATAGGTAGAAGTCGTTAAAGATAAAGTGCATCATTTCTACCAAATCTTTCCAGTATGCTATGCGAATCATGGAACACTATTACCGAGGGGAAACAAGAAGTTCTAGAAGTCAATTTTAAGAAAACAGTTGATAAATGACAACGTAAAAGGCAATTTGAGTTTCGTTTATGTCCTGTTCATATCGTGAATGGACAAATGAAATATCGGAAATATCATTTCCTGCGATCCTCACTCAGCTGAAAAAGTCAATCAAAAGGAAAACAAGTCATTGATGAAAGAATTATTTCATTTTCAATCTTAAATACCACAAGTGTCATCTGCATCTGCTACGGTCTTTTTAAATCCCACAGGGATGAATGTGTAGTTTATTATGGAAATACGGAAGCGTATTAACCCTTTACCTAACGCAGATGATATCAAAATTTATTATTTTAAATATCATTTTTTTTAATTTTTCAAAAAAATTCAACAAAACCATATCACGTGACCCTCGTTGGAACGAGCTCGACGAGCTCGTTCCAACGAGGGGTCACATGATATGGTTTTGTTGAAATTTTTTGAAAAATATTTTTTCAACTTCTGAATTTGCATATTACACGGGCGGGTGCGGGCGATTCGTTGGGTAAAGGGTTAGGGACATGTGTAGAATGTTTTTCTAACTCGTTATAATGACATGCGTAACTCGTTATAACGGCTTGGTATCTCGCTATAATGACTTAGATGACTCGTTAGAACGACTTAGAAAGTCGTTATAACGACTTACGTATAACGACTGAGATCGTTATAACGACTTACGTAACTTGTTATGACGACTTTCTAAGTCGTTATAACGAGTTAGCTAAGTCATATTAGTCGTTATAACGAGTTGTTAAGTTGTTATAACGAGTTACTAAATCGTTAAAACAATTTTCGTAAGCCAAGTCACATAAGTTGTTTGTTATAACGAGTTACTAAGTCGTTATAGCGAGGTACTAAGTCGTCATAAAGGCTCACGTAAGTTGTTATAGCGACTTTCTATGCCATTATAACGAGTTAGCCAAGTCGTTATAACGACTTACGTAAGTCGTGATAAAGACTTACTAATAAGACGTTATAACGACTTAGAAAAACCTTTTCCGACATGTCCTAAATACGCTTCCGCATGGAAACGTCATCATAATGTTTTTTTACAAAATAATGCAGCCAAGCGATCGTGGTGGCTCAATGATTAGAACAATTCAGCATTAAACCGAAAAGATGACTATTCAGTCGTGACCAGTGGTAACTGCGTTTTGTCCTTCAGTAAGATACTTAATCCCAAGTCCCCATTTGGGAGTACGACGGCGCTATGTACTAAGGCGTATTGCACATCGATGATGCATTTCTTTTTAAGCTCTGCTAACTCTGTGCAGAGTTAGTAACTTGAAAGAGTCTTGCAGTTACTATCAGCTGCTTGGTGGTTATCCCTGGGTACTCCGCCTTTCTCCACCCATAAACCTGCCGAACACGATATGACTCTGGCTGCTGAAAGTGTCAATACAACTCTAATAGAAAAAACAAACAAACAAACAAAATAATACAGCCTGTTTTACGATTCGTTAACAAGAAAGATGCCAACCTTACAATACTGTATGTTTATTGTTTGTTCATTAGTTGAATGACACTTTCAACAACCAAGGTGATATCGTAAGCCCCCAGCTGGGTTAGCAGCGGGTGAAGGGGTGTGTACATTGCCAAAACGCCGAGGGGTAAATACACTTTATACCCGAAATCATGTATTTAGCCAGGAACGTAGAAACCAGAGGCACTGAGGGCACGTACCCCCAACTCTCTCCAGAAATATTTCACAGATGAAGAGGGAGAATGCGTGTGTGCGTTTAGGCCAACAATTATCTTTATCACCCCGTCATTGCAATCTTGTTGGGAATTAGCAGGAAGAGGGTGCACAGATTCTTTACTCTTACGATGTGTCCCAATATTCCCCAATTTGATTTGTTTCTAAAACAGCCTTTTAAGTCGAGGAAAGGCACATTTTTGTCTCTAACAAATTTCCTTTTGGGGGAATTTGTTAAATATGGAGCCAAAATGTGCCTTTTCCTTAACACTTTACCAAACGTAACGGCCAAAACCGGCCAGCGCTATTCACAAAAATCGCTAGTTAATTTTCATTATTTTTTTCATTTTTTGTCTCAAAAACATAGCTTATGACCCCTCTTTGGAACGAGCTCGTTCCAATGAGGGGACAAAACCTATGTTTTTGAGACAAAAAATAAAAAAAATTAGTTGTTCAAGAATTTTTTTTTTTTGCAAGTGTCGTCTGCTTTTCGTGTTAGGTAAAGGGTTAAAGTGAGTCCCAAACATAGAATAGTGTGTTGTATTTCTACTATGCACTTTTGCCACTAAGGTGCATGGGCTAACGTGATCGTACCCCCCCCCCCCCCACCTTCCCCCAGCTTAGAAATGCATCCTACGTCCCTCTATAAAGCTCTGTTACCCCTTCACATTTTAGTAGAGAAACTCTAAAAATACTGCGTTCTTGAGAAAATAATTTGACATCTGCGCAACAAGTAAATATAACTACTCACCGTGGACGCCATCAGCATATTCCCATAGATCTGAAAATAAAGAAATAAAAATAACTTGTGTATTGTACTCTATGAAAAATGAAAGTATCTGCATTTGTTCGCTGTGTTTTCTTTAATTGTGATGCGCATTCAAAGTTCAAACTAACCACGCACTGGGCAAGAATTTACAGTTAGGTAACATGCAAACACTGGCATATTATTTCATGCGCCACTGTTCTCTGAACTGGGTATCACCAACTTGGAACTGGTGCATGTTTTTGTTTGTTTTTTAATTTTCGATTTATTATGGTTATGTCATGATCCCAGTTTTGGTCTAAAGTAAAGTTTACCTAATATTTCACAATTATACTGGCCATCTTACTTCAGAGATTGGTTACTATAACTTATTGCTCAAATTTAATCGAATCATTGGGAAGCTTCGCAAGGCCCTAATATTAGGCACCCTAATGTACGTGTATAGCACAGGACACTGGCATAAAATAGGAAAGAAACTGGAAACTGTAAAACTACCAGTTCCAAAATCGCGCTTCAAAAGATGGGTTTGTAGTGAAGTCTAAAAAAAGAGTCATACGCAGACCGACACGCGTCTGTGAACGAGTTAATCGATATGGCATGAGTGCCAGAGCGGATGGATAGAACGAGAGGCCGCAGGCCTCGAGTTTTATCCTTTCGCGATGGCGCAAGTGTCATATCGATTAATCCATTCACACGCGTGTGTCGTTCTGTGTTTATTACATGCCTTCACGTCTATAAAAATATCCTTAGGAGAACACTCAGCAATTCATTTGACAACAATCAACAAAAAGAACACATTTTATCGCCAACCAAATTTGCGAAGGGAACCCGTGTTACTATTTCGTCCCCTGAGTTCCAATGTGTTCTATGTGCCTGCTGGCAGATAGAACACATTGGAACGCAGGGCACTATTTACAGTTATCGCTAGCGATTCAAACTGTAATTGTGTTGTACGATTTGTAGAAAATTTCAGTGATATTTCGCTTCTATTTAAAAATAGTCCGTCAATTATTTCCGTTCCTTACATATGTGCGAAACAGATTTTCGGCATAGATTAGTGTTGCTGTAGATGGGGATTACATAGAACAGGTGTGTAATAAAAGCTTTGTGGTACCTTGAGACGGTCGAATAGTTTCTTCCACAGATGGGATGTAGTTAGTGAGAATGCTCTTTCTCCCCCACTTCCTTTACAAGATATCTCACATGACCCACCTGACCGGCTTATTAACATATTTAATGAGCGCAGGACTATTCAATCATCGCACGTTCTTCTGTAAACAAACACAATGGTGTCACGTTTCTGAAATATTAGCAGACGGGCGTTTGTCGTAGAAATAAAACACAGACCACAAAACCAAAGGACACTTCACTCTTTTATACGAATTTCTGGATGAACGCCATTATGAGAAGTGAGAGTTGCACGAAATTCCCGTCGAAAAGTTATGCGAATACATTGCAGAATTTACAATATGACGTCATCGGAATGTGTGTCAATGTTCATTTCGCTACAAATCTTCAAGCCCTGACTTGCCGGCGTTGGGATTTAATTTTGTGGTATATACCTGTGGTATTTACAGAACTTTGGTGCGCTCTTTCCGATAAGAAAATCAGATTTTTTAGTTGGTGGTGCGAGAAAAATTATCTCTGATGGGAGTGGATGTGAGATGGAGAAATCTCACCCTCGGAACAAGATATTTGGTCCGGACAGCCGGCAAGCCTCGTATCTCACCCAAATATCTTTCCATCGGCTGAGATTTCCCCATCTCACAAACTCACCCACCAAGGATAATAATAATAATCCCCTGCTATTACCGGGTGTCCAGGCATATCCCGAACATGAGATCTACAAAACAACTATTTTTTCATTATTTTACGAATCGGTTTCGGTTTTGCGGCAAACCGGAAACCATGTTGTTAAGTGATTTATAGGTTTGAAGGGAATTTTAAATTCAATTTTCTTCTTCACTAACCAATGCGGATTTGCAAATCAGGAGTGATGTGGCAGAATCGTGAGCAACTATTCTTGCGGCAATCTATAGCTGAAAGTTTTCCTACCCCACGACTAAAAAGCAGCGAAATGCAGTTATCTAATCGACTTGTCCCAACAGCGTGATCAAACCGTTTTGCTGTTCCCTTGCCGATCGTGCCGATCGTGATAATTGGAAGTTGTGCATACTTGACTTACATGTTTGTCTGCCTGCAAATTTTCGTCCATGAAGTATCCCAGGATACGAACCGGGGTAGATAGGGAACTATACTGCCTTCAAAATTAACGTGGAGTTCTGAGCTGTTGGGAAAGTCCATTGAAAAACAGTTCTGTTTTCTCCGAATTTATTTTTAAACAATTTGCTTTTACGCAGCTCTTGGTATCAGCTAGACATTTCTGAATTTGATCTATGGATAGAAGTTCAAAGTGATGTTTAAAATATGTACATAATTGGGTATCAACACCGTAACAGTGAATACTACGGCAATGTTTACAAATAAGATCACCTTGAGGGAGGGCAAAATAACATAGAGAATGGCTCAAGGACAGAGCCTTGGGGTACACCATAGCTTGAAAGCACATTCTTTAGACAGATCCAGTCACAGTAATACTTTTGAGTCCGACCCTAAAGATATGATCTAGACCACACCACGGTGACAAACACTGCTCCACATTCCGTGGATTCCCGTGGGAAGGTGATTGTTTTAGGAGAGTAATTTAATCTCGACCAACTAACACTTTCGTTACCACCTGGCGTTCCCCAAGTTTCCTTTAGATTCGTATCACATAATGCGAAGACCAAATTTATCGTGGATATGTCAATTTAAGTAAAATTATATCTGTGATAGGCAGAGATTATTTATTTATTTATTTATTTATTTATTTATTTATTTATTTATTTATTTATTTATTTATTTATTTTAGCTTTTTAGCACGCCTGTTGCAAAGATGATCGATTGGAGGTGGGGGTGAAGGGGTGGGGTGGGGTGGGGGAGGAAAAACCTGATTGTCCAGACTGCAATGGGTCAAGTCTCGATTAACTAATATTCCAACTGCTTCAACAATGCATGTCTTCGTTGAAGGCATGCCCTGATGTAATTAGAATATCAGTCAATCGGTTTTATAGTTTAAAAATCCAAGACATTTTGGACGTTCAATGGCGAAAAAATAAAAATACCTGAAGGGTCGTGATGCAACATCTTCTTTATTTAATACGTATTGTCCTGGTACTCCAAATTAGTTATGCTGGGCAACAAACACCCCGAATTGGGTACTACAGACCGCCAGTTTGAATGACCGACAGTGAATGTGACATTAGCTGACGTATTAAATCTAGAATTTTAAGATGGTACTAGATACTAACAAGAGCAAACAGGTATCTTAGACTCCACCAAACCTGACGAAAATATCCCGCCTGGAAAATTATCTGAGGGCCACTCCCCTAAACCCCCTTAGCGACGCTCCTGAAATTCGCTCATAACGTCGCCGCGGGGGCGCGGTGGCGTCGCGATAACCATTTCTCGTCAGATCACCGAAGTTTGCAATGTCGAGCGCGGTTAGTAGTTGGATTTGTGACCATTTCAGCGACTGATTCGCGCTCCCGCGTTGAGTCCTTGGGCAAGACACTTAACCCCGATTGCCTACATGGGGCACGATGACGCTGTGTACTAAGCACGTCGATGGTGCGCATGTCTTCAACCAATCTAACCCTGATTGTGCCGCGGTGCAGCGTTCAGAGTTACGATGTTGGAGAGCTGACAGCTGCTCGTCGTTGCTCGGTGGTTCTCTCCGGATACTCCGGCTTCTTCCACCCGTAAAACTGTCACGGTCACGATTAGCCATTGTGCATAAGTATGTGACCTTAAACAACAATAAATAAATAAATAATGTCGCCGCAATGTAAGTATAAAGTCAAGTTGAATGAATCGTTCCAATTTACAGTACAGTCACTGTGGACAGGCAATATTTCCACTAATTGTAGGAATAATCATCAAAAATTTCACCAATGAAGCACCGGGTACCACCCGGTGCTTCATTAATTAAACTTTTTCTGATGATAATTTTTATTACCTGGTAAACGCATGCGTGGATATCACTGCCCACGCATGGAATATGATCGGTCCGCGGCGACAGTATTATATTTTGCCCAGTTCAGAAGACTGGAATACCAGGTAGAGTTTAAACGATTAACCGATTAACCTATATTGGAAGGCTTTTCCTGGTAACGATGTTTGCAACCGGTCAACCGCTTACTCGTGACAAAAATGTGGAAATATTTTCTATTAGTAAACCGAGACGATGGGAAAAGTCGCAGGATGTAACTTATGAAAATTTTGCATGAAATACTGATCATCAGATTCGAGTATTTTATGCGTGTGCATCGTTTATCAACAAAACTAGGTTAAACGGGCAGTTGCTATTCCGAATGGAGCACGGTGGCTCAGTGGTAGACTGTTGGACTTCTATGCTAGAGGTTCCGAGTTCGATTCCCGACCGGGACGACCCGCGCTGTGTCCTTGGGCAAGGCACTTTATCCCGGGTGCCTGCATGGAGGCACGATGGCGCCGTGTACTAAGGCGTTCTCCACGTCGGTGGTGCAATGTCTTCGGCTGCTGTAACCCTGCTTGAGCGGAGCCTGAACGTAGTTAGAATGTTGATGACACGACAGTTGCTCGTCGATGTTCGGTGGCTCTCTCCGGGTACCCCGGCTTCCTCCACCCTAAAACTGTCACGGTCACGATTAGCTATTGCGCATAGGCATGTGACCTTAAACACCAATAAAAAATAAATAAATAAATAAATAATAACTGTTCCGAATGTTAATATGGAGAAATGCTAAAATGCCGCGATTTTCATAAAAATAAGTTGACCTTTTGACAAAACCACAATCCCTGCTTTGTAAAAATACCCTCGTGTCTGATAAATATTATTCATATGAAAGCGTCCGATCCGTTTAACCCTTTACCTAACATGAAAAGCAGACGACACTTGCAAAAAACAATTCTTGAACAACTAATTTTTTTCATTTTTTGTCTCAAAAACATAGGTTATGACCCCTCATTGGAACGAGCTCGATGAGCTCGTTCCAATGAGGGGTCATAACCTATGTTTTTGTGACAAAAATGGAAAAAATAATGAAAATTAACTGGCGATTTTTGAGAATAGCGCTGTTCGGTTTTGGTCGTTACGTTGGGTAAAGGGTTAAATAAATTAACTTGAAGGTGATAATTAATCGGATATTTGTAAAACGTCATGCTGTAGTTTTTCAACCCGAACTGGTTCGCCAATCACTCACGGAAAATTCCGACACAGTACAAACGGATAGATCATTTTCCACATTGGACGTTATTTGCTTTTGTAAATGAGTGCTTTATTTATAGCCTATGTGTTCATGCAATTTGCTTGTCGAGATTTATTGAAAGCATAAGTGTGCCTTATTAAAAATAATATAACGCTATTGGTTTAATAATGCCACTTATTACTAAAATAATGCACACATGTTGTTTGTGGCGGTCATTCATTGGAACGCCAAATTAGAAACCACATGCATTTAGAAATTATGTTTACTTGTGATGACTTTCGGGGTCCTTCTTTTATATCCTCGCAATGTCGTATCATATTTATTTATTTATTTATTTATTTATTTATTTATTTATTTATTTATTTATTTATTTATTTATTTATTTAATAGGATTTAACGACACTTTAACAGCCAATGTCATGTCGTATCGGTGACAGTTTTACGGGAGGAGGAAGCCGGAGTACCCTTAGGGAACCACCGAGCAACGATGAGCAGCTGCCAGCTCCTCAACATCGTAACTCCGCACTGCAACACAGGCAGGGTCAGATTGGTTTAAGACATTGCACCATCGACGTGCAGTACGCCTTAGTACACGTGCCCCCATGTGGACAATCGAGGTTAAGTGCCTTGCCCAAGGGCAAAACGCGGGAGTCCGAATCGATCACTCAGCCGGTCACACATCCAAGGACTAACCGGGCTCGACGTTGCGTAACTTCGGTACTCTGACGAGAACCGGTTACCGCAACGCCACCGCGCCCTCATGTCGTATCATATGAAAATCTGTGTACATTAAAGTTTTTTGATTACAGATTAACTGGTTATGGGCTAGATTATTTTTGGTGGTCTGAATTTGTTATTTAAGACTTGTTTTATTACAAATTGTTGGAGAGTGCCCACGGGCACTCTCCAACACTCTGTAATAAAATAAACTTATATCAACAAACATTTTATTTGCGTTTGACTGAATAGGAAGCAAGGAAAATGTTGGTTTTTGCTCTGGTACTCTCATTTTTAAAGCTCTGATAGCGGCTTTTCGGACTCAACCAGTTAAGTAATTTGGCTTTGCTTCTGGTGTCTTACACTTTGCATACACGCTCTGACTCATACAAGCAAGATCTGCGAGTCGATATTTTTCAAATTAGCGGTTCATGGTCTCTTTAACTGCATTATTGTCCACAATAAATGATTGTTGTAAAACCATGTATAAAGTAACAGAAGTCTTGGCCTCAATCTTGTCATTCAACTGGAAAACCTAAATTAAAGCACTGATGTGGAAAATTAATTTTCTAAGTCTTCAGTCTTAGTGTCAATTAATTTGTGTGCGAGAAAGCCCAGGGAGCCGGTAATAACGCTTCCTTGAATAATAACTTGGTAAATTCACAAACATTTGCGAATGTGTATATTACAATATAACAAATTACTTTTCGCTTACAAGTGTAAGGCTTTTTTGTATCAAGGAAAAAAAAGTAATACGACACTATATTACTTTAATGAGGGGCGCGGTGGCGTCGCGGTAACCTGTTCTCGTCAGATCACCGAAGTTAAGCAACGTCGAGCGCGGTTAGTAGTTGGATGGGTGACCATTTCAGCGACTGATTCGTACTCCCGCGTTGTATCCTTGGGCAAGGCACTTAACCCCGATTGCCTACATGGGGGCACGATGACGCTGTGTACTAAGGCGTACTGCGCGTCGATGGTGCGCATGTCTTCAACCAATCTAACCCGGCCTGTGCCGCGGTGCAGAGTTCAGAGTTACGATATTGGAGAGCTGACAACTGCTCGTCGTTGCTCGGTGGTTCTCTCCGGGTACTGCGGCTTCCTCGACACGTAAAACTGTCACCAACATGATATGACCTTGGCTGTTAATGTGTCGTTAAACCCTAATAAAAATAAAAAAAATAAAAATAAATATTACTTTAATGTAACGATGACATGTGCGAATGACTGAAAAAAATCTCTGTCTATGTTTTGTTTTGTTTTTATTTTACGCCACAACCGCACAAAGAATAAAAAGTAAGATAATTTATATATATATTCCCTTACAAACACAAAAATAAACACTTTACGAATTTTCAATCAGTTGTCCATTCGGCTGGTTCCTTCGGCGAGTTGTCGTTTCTACAAGCTGTCTTTTGGCCTTCAAAGTACGGGCGCCGTGGACTGGTCACTTTCCACGGGGTGTAATAATATTGGTTTGCAAACACTAATTACAGGAATAATCATTAAAAATTCAGTTAATTAAGCAACGGGCACAACCCTGTGCTTTATTAATTAAAAGTTTGCTGTAGGGCTGTCACGATTAATCGATTAATCGATTGTTGATCGATCACGGCGAAATCGATTAGTGTTTTTCGTTGTCGAATAATCGGTAAATTATATCCCGTTTTAGACGTTTAATAATTAAAAGAAAATATGTTGAAAAAAACTATTGTTTCTAAAGGTAAAGAGTTAAGAACATCGATGTTAAACCCCAAGAAGCTATTGGAAGCATTTGTCTTTCAGGTACATTCATCAAAGCTTTGATGTTCTGAACTTTTGAACCGTCAGTGTAATAATCAAGACCGGTCGGCAGTTGCGAAGTTCGCAACTGCCGACCGGTCTTGATTATTACACTGACGGTTCAAAAGTTCAGAACATCAAAGCTTTGAATGTAACTAAAAGAGGATCGTCTTCGTTGTTTACTTGAGGTAGGTTAACTGACTTCAACTTCATTTTTATCGACTTCAAAGAGAAGGAGATGGGGTCATCTAGGTACGATCAATCGATTATCATCGATTATTTGCGACGATTAACCGATTCCTAAATTAAAAAATCGTGACAGCCCTAGTTTGCTGCTGACGATTTTTATTATCCGGTAAATGAAACGTATGCGTGGACATCACTTCCCACGCGTGGATTACGACCAGTCTACGATGACTCTACTGTAGTACTGTTATAGCCGTGTGAGAGGAACGAGTCTATAGAAAAATACAAACCTCATATGAATGTATTTATTGATGTTAACCCATAGGAGCCTAGTTCCAATTTAGGTGAGTTTCTTGTCTTCCATGTACACTTAGAACTCATGTTCCATCATTGTCTTGCTGATGGAAATTATAGTAATTGGAAGTGGTTTCTAGTAAAATATTGGCTGTCTGGACTGTATAGGCAGCCAATACTTTACCAGACAACCCTGCGCTAAATGATAGCGGCATCGTATTTTAAAGGAGCAAAAATAAGTGGAATTAACCATGTCTTTAACCCTTTACCCAACATGAAAAGCAGACGACACTTGCAAACAAAATTCTTGAATAACTCCTTTTTTCATTTTCTGTCTCAAAAACGTAGGTTACGACCCCTCATTGGAACGAGCTCGCTCCAAAGAGGGTTCATAACCTATGTTTTTGAGACAGAAAATGAAAATATAAAGAAAATTAATTGCCGATTTTTGTGAATAACGCTGGCTGGTTTTGGCCGTTACGTTGCGTAAAGGGTTAGGGCACTTTCAGAATCTACGATAAGAATCAAATGGGAATTTTACTGGAATCAAAGTGAATTCCCATTGTTTTCCTTGCGAGAATAGATTCTAATGTTCGTTTGAATTTTAAGCCATGGGCTTTCGGTGAGTTATGTGGCTATCATTTAAATAAATTTAATCTCTCAGTTCGGTGCTTTCAGTGACACTACGAAATGCATATCTCAGGCCTAGCGAAGTTTAAAAATTCCATCGAAATCGTATCGATGATTCGGTTCGGAAATTGTCGAATCGCCGAGATGTTCTCAAAATCCTAGCAAGGATTGTCCCCTTGAACACTTCTTCTATCATCAGGTCACCCGGCCTGATGACAGAAGAAGAGTTCAAAGAGGTTCCGCTTCCGAGGATGCTTTCGTTTCGTCCTATAATATTCCGCATTTTGATTGACTTGTCCATACAGAAGACTTTCCGTTGAACACAAGACTTGAGTGGATACTGGTAATATTTACGATTTCAAGACGGTGCAATATCTATCTATAATCGGAAGTGCCGTCAGACTCGATTTGATTCGATATCCTGTCTGGTTCGAACCGGGATTCGATTCGACCCGAAATTTGAGATTTACAAGGCAGTAATCCATGCCTGCAAATTCATTCACAGTATGGATTGCACTAGCGCGGAGAGGGGGGTAAGGGGCAACTGCCCCGGGATCTTTTGGGTTTTAAAAAGTGTACGTTGACATATAGATATGTCTGAGCTGAAAGTCGTGGATAGGCTCTTGGTATGGGCCTCCGACGCTGGTGGAGGTGGGTAAGAGTACGTAGTTGCATGACTGATCAGGTTCCATTCATATACAAAACACTTGTTTCAGTTTTCCTTCGGTCTTTTCTGAATCGTGGTGGTCACAATTATCTTTGGAGAAAAAATGCACCATACACACAGAAATACAGTGTAATAAATTACCCAAATTGTAAGGAAATAATTGAGTGAATACTGTCAAGAAAATGCAGGAGAATGCTTCTCATAGTGCCCTCGGTGCACGCACGTTCTACACATTGCCCCGGGGCCCGTCTACGCTCTCTGTGGCACTGATGCGGACTCTGGCTCTAACGAAGGGCACTTGGAAACTGCAGATCGTATAAGGATTGAGATCTTGTTCTCACGAGCGGTTGTTGAATACAGCGTTAATCTGAGGACTGTTTGCTTTTTACCGTGGAATGATAACCAGTTAGTGCGAATGATGGTAGACATTTGGCCCTGTGTTTGTTGTGTTACTGAGGAGGATTCAATAGGTCAGTTATATACTGAGTCAAAAAAGAAAGTATAATAAATGTGAAAAAAAATAGCATAAATAGTTATGTTGTGGTAAGTTTGTTGACAAGAAGTCTCGCAAAGAGTTTAACGACATGTTGTTGTCCACCCAACCGTATACATTTTGCTACTGATTTCAAAATAGCACATGCTACCCGAGAATGTCAAATTGAATGGGTGACCGGCGATTTTCTTTGTGTTATGTTGTGCTAGAGAGCCTGGGTTACTGAGAAAACACGCTAGTTTTTGTCTTCTGGCATTTTAAAAAATGCCAAAGTTATCCGAAATCAGAGATTGCGTGCCAATGGTATGCATGAGGCTGGGATACCTCCAGATCAGCTCGCTGCTGAATTCGGAGTCACTGTGGCGACTATTTACCATCTCATTGGAAGGTATAGAACCACTGGATCTACTGCTGACCGACCGCGTTCAGGTCGACCAAGAGTTACGACCCCTGCACAAGACCGACACATAAGGACGTCTTACTTGCGGGATCGCTTCCTTCAGGCGACGAGGACAGCAGCAATTACTCCTGGTAGAGCTAACAATAGAATCAGTGCACAAACTGTCCGCAACGGACTCGCTGAACACGGCATCCGAAGTAGGGGTCCATACCACGGACCAATCCTTACCCAACGTCACCGTACTGTCAGAATGGAATGGGTACGTCAGCGTGTTCGCTGGACTCAGCAGCGTTGGAAAACAGTTCTTTTAAGTGATGAATCACGATTTTGTCTACGGTGGGCTGAGGGTAGGGCAAGAGTGTATCGCCGACGAGGAGAACGGTTTTCTGATGCTTGTTTGCGGGAATGCGACCGTTTCGGTGGGGGTAGTGTAATGATTTGGGCATGAATTTCCTTGCACCGTCGAACGGAGTTGATCTTCATCGATGCTAATCTGAATGGACAGCGATATAGGGACGAAATTCTTAACGCTGTTGTTGCCCCGTTGTTCACCTCTAACGTTGGATTGCAGTTATTCCAGCAGGACAATGCCCGATGTCACGTGGCGCGTATCTGTCGTGACTTTCTTTAGGAGCAGAGCATCGAACTTCTTCCCTGGCCCCCACTTTCGCCAGATTTGTTGCCAATCGAGCATCTTTGGGATCAATTGGACCGTCGGGTACGACTTCATGATCTTCTAACGTTAGGTGATTTACGTAATGGTCTAAGGCAGGAGTGGAACCTAGTACCACAGGGTGACATCCAGAGGCTTATCAGGTCCGTGCGCCGTCGTTGTCATGCCATTAAGAGTCAAACGGTGGACATACACGCTATTGACTACATGTGTGAACTTCTCATTTCACCCCATTTCACGTGACGCTGGCAACAGTAAGAACATGAAATTATGCAAATTCATACAACTAGACTCGAAATATGAATTTACAATAATTTGTTTGGGATTATAGTAGATAATACTAAAAAACTGCTCCTCGAAGTTTATTATACTTTCTTTTTTGACTCAGTATATATAGATTCGGAGAAGCTTATGATTTCTGACGCATGTCAAAGTTTCCTTCGTCGTGACACAATTTGTCACGCTGCGCAAGGCACATTTGCCATGGATTTGATGTCCTGTTATTACCTCTTTTCTATTTTCTACGGATTGTTTTTAATAGCATTTGTTCGAGACAAGACCAATAAATTCAGAGGGATTAGCACACTTTTCCGCCCCCCCCCCCCACCTCTTCCTCTTTATTTATTATCCGCGCATTTTTTTTTTTTTGAAAGCGGGGATATTGTGATGATCTTCGTCCGTCCCGTCCGTACGTTCAAACTTCACATCACCAAGGGTATGTAATATGAAAACTACATTGAGGTGTTCAGGTAGCATCTGAAGACGTGTATAAAGGTTTCGGAATTTTGATTCGGCCCCGTTTGGCGCCCGTAGCGCCACTTTTGTTGTTTCTGTTAGAAAATCAATTTACAGTGAAAGGCGCCTATGGGGTTTTAATTCGAAACGTTGAAAGTGGATTAATATGTTCCAGTAGGGTCTCTAGATGTGCTTAAAGGTTTTGGATATTTGATTCGACCCCGTGGGGACCCGTAGCACTTGAAAGTGTGTTAATATGTTCTAGTAGGGTTTCTATATGTGCATAAAGATTTCAGATTTTTGATTTGGCCTCGTGTGGCACCCGTAGCGCCACTTTTGGCGTTAGAAAATCGATTTGTGGCGAAAAGCTCCTAGGGGTTTTAATTCGAAATAGTTGAAAGTGTGTTCATACATTCCAGTGGGGTGCCTATATGTGCATAAAGGTTTTGGATTTTTAATTAGGGCCCAAGTGGTGCCCATAGCGCCACTTTTGTCATTAGAGAATCAGTTTCCAGGCAAAAGCTCCTAGTTGTTAAAATTTGAAACGTTGAAAGTGTGTTCATATATTCCGGAAGGGTCTCCAGATGTGCATAAAGGTTCCGGAATTTTGATTCGGCCCCGTGTGGCACCCGTAGCGCCACTTTTGTTGATAGAGAATCAGTTATCAGCTAAAGGCTCCTAGGAGATTTAATTCGAAACGCTGAAAGTGTGTTCAAACATTCAGGTAGGATTTCTAGATGTGCATAAGGGTTTTTATTCGGTCCCGTGGAGCACCCAAGGTGCCACTTTTGTCGTTAGAGAATCATTTTGCGGCGAAAGGCTCCTAATTCGAAACGTTGAAAGTGTGTTCATACGTTCCAGTAGGATGTCTAGATGTGCATAAAGGTTTTGGATTTTTAAATCAGCCACATTTGGTGCCCGTAGCCCCACTTTTGTCGTAAGAGAATGTGTTTCCAGTGAAAGTGAGTGGGGTTTTTAATCCGAAACACGGAAAGTGTGTTTATGTGTTCAGATAGGGTCTTTAGATGAGCATAAAGGTTTCAGATTTTTTATTCGGCCCTATGTGACGCCCATAACGCTACTTTTGTCATTAGAGAATTAGTCTCTGGCAAAAAAGGCTCCTAGGGGTTTTAAATCAAAATGCTTAAAGTGTGTTCATATGTTCAGGTAGGGTCTCTAGATGTGCATAAAGGTTTGGCATTTTTTATCCGATCCCATATGGCCCCCGTCGTGCCACGTTTGTCGTTAGACAATTTAATCTGTTTGTGGCAAAAGGCTCCTATGGGGTTTAAATTTGAAATGTTGAAGGTGTTTTCATTTGTTCAGGTAGGGTCTCTAGATGTGCATAAAGGTTTCTGATTTTTGATTCGGCACCATATCGTCTCCTGAGTTCCAATGTGTTCTATGTGCCAGTAGGCACATGGAACATATTGGAACTCAGGGGACGATATGTCACCCATAGCGACACATTTGTCATTAGAGAATCGTCTCCTGAGTTCCAATGTGTTCTATGTGCCAGTAGGCACATGGAACATATTGGAACTCAGGGGACGATACGTCACCCATAGCGACACATTTGTCATTAGAGAATCAGATTCCTGCGAAAGGCTCCGAGGGGTGTTAATTAAAAACATTGAAAGTGTGTTCATATGTTCAGGTAGGGTCTGTAGATGTGCATAAAGGTTTCAAATTCTATATACCTTTTTTATTTCTGTCTGTATCAAGCATTAACCAATAACCAAGAATGCAAATGCGGGGATATACTATAGTGTGTTTTGCACACAAATGACACCATCTAGTTTATTTATTTTTACTATTTCATTTTTTAACGCACTACTTACTCTGACCTTTCTGATGTTCCTGGGCACGTAAGCAGTATTCCTATGCCTCAACACTCTCTTGCGACCATCTGTGACGTGAAGCAGGAACCGACTCTCGTCTGACCAATAGCCTCTCCTCCATGACCCGAGATTCCAATGTTGTCGTGCCATACACCACTCCAAACGTCGTCTTTGATGCTGATCGGACAGAGCTGGACGCATGATGACCCTTCTGGATCTCATATCCAGTGCTTTGAGACGGTTCCCGACAGATATGTCGCACAAACGCCTGTTGGGTAGCCAAAGGCGTTTCAGAACCCCACTGGAAGCAAAGGGTTCACGCCTAACGAAACGTGCCAGACTCCGATCTCCCGAGAAAGGTCTCTCGGTGTTGTCCAGGCCTGGTCGGTCCTTAACATCGTTGGTTTGGTGATTTTTTTTTGGACAAGTCTGCTGATGACAGAATGACTATAGCCAGCTTGCCTTCCAAGAGCTTTGAATGACATGCCCGCTGTATACATGCCAACGATTTGCCATCTTAGTGCCTCTGACAGTCTCCTCCTTGCCACGTCAATATTTACTGTTAAAAGAAGTGACAAATTTTCTTGTTTTATACCCAGATATTTCATGTGGATGATAGTGTTTTCTATGACATTCTTGGGTAGCATGCTTCACGTGGTCGAGGATATATGTTTGGGGTACGCTATCAACCAGAAACATCATGTTTCACGAGATGAAACGTACAGCAAGACGTAGCAATCATTAAAACATAAAAATCAGTAACAGCAACTTTACTGTCATGAAACATTTCAAGGGGTGCTTAATTAAATTCCATGTGTATACTTATGTTTGTATGTCGGTCACGATTAGTCGTTGTACAAACATATGTGACCTTCAACACTAGTAAATATAATGTATATATGCGCGTATCTGAGTGCGCTTGTGTGTGCACGAAGACAGGATAGTTCGTAGCAGTTCAATCGAGCAGCCCGACAGTGTGTATAAATTCTTGCATAAAACAAACGTTGGCAGACCATGAATATATAAGAAAGCAACAGTGTCCACGCTTTGGGGTATCAATGGTGGCAATTGCATCAGAAAAATTCGTTTGCCACCAAAATTGTTGCACGGAAAATAAGACTTTGTGGGTTATTATCTCAGTGTTTTTTACAAGCCTTCTGGAGGCTATAAAGGATATCTACGCTGTTTTAGTGAATATCGGGAATTATCTCATGAGTGTGGACCTGAAAGTTTTATTTTTCACGAGCGCTTGCGCGAGTGAAAAATAATACGTTTAGGTCCACACGAATGAGATAATTCCCGATGTTCACTAAATAGCGTACATTTACTTTTTTATTATAAGCTATGTGACATTTTACTGCGCAGTATTCAGCCCAATTCGACTGCAAACAGTTTCAAGACAATAACAAAGATCTACTGATCGTTCCTTCAAGGCGACGTCATGCGCCGAAGCGTGACGTCATTTAGGAAGCTACTGGGGGACATTTCTCGATATCCATCGAGTCGATAGATATCGAGAAATATCTTTTAGATAATTTGCGATAATTCACAGGCTAGCATATAATAAAATAAATTATTTGTTGTACTTTATTGGCGGTGAATAAACAGTGAGTAAATAATAATAAAAATGCTGTAACTGTTAATAATGGCCTTTTACTTTATTTATTTATTTATTTATTTATTTATTTATTTATTTATTTATTTATTTATTTATTTATTTATTAGTTTTAGTTTTAGTTTTTAATAATCAGTATTTCTATCATTTGTTGGAGAGTGGATTGTAACTAAATCACCCACGGAGTGAGGTTATCATCCAAACTATAACTTTCGTATTTTGTATATATCGACTAAAAATCGACTAAAAACACAAGCAATGTTTCAGGCAATGGACCTCCGGGTTTCACCCGGAGGTCCATTGGCTGAAACTTTTCTTGTGCTTTTTATGCTTTGCAACACATTTGCAATTATTGCTTGGGTGGAATCTCCACTCTGCAGGTGATTTGGTGATAATACACACTCCCCACGTACTGTACTTAAAAGAGACAGGTAATACAAAATTAAAATGGTAATAATTTGGCACTAAAATCTTTCATTTGGCACCATAAAATCATTTGGCACTGCACACAAATTCCACTTGGCATCAAAAAATGATCAGACCAGCGTAAACACTGTGTAGCAAACACCAAACTAGAATAGAGGATCTATGACGGTTCACTCTTACAGCCCGATAGGGCTTTGCGACTGAATTATCACCCAACCTTCGTACGAATGCAAGACCGACACGACCATCTTACTGCCTATACAATACAGTCGCCATGGACTGGTCATAATCGATGTGTGGGCAGTGATGCCTACGCATGCGTTAATCAAGTAGCCTGAGTGTGACGAGCAAGAGACTCCTGATCACTTTCTCTTGCATTGTCCAGTTTTCACAGACGTTCGTAATTATACAATTAACCTACCCTCTAACGAAGCAGACACATCTACACTTCTTTTCGGTTCAGAATTCTTGAATAACGAAGACAACCGCCTCATCTTTGAAGTGGTACATGACTTTATATTATCAAGTAAGCGATTCCAATGATTAATTTCTAATACAGTAGTAACCCATTTCATTTAACTTAATATTATTATACTGTTATTACCAAATTAGCTCAGCATAACGAGTATACCCCTCCACACCATTCAACTTTCCTTGCAGCTCAACGCCACCTGGTCTGTATCCATAGATTGTACGGTATTCATAATCATTTACTAAACGAACTGAATGATATTACCTATACCTACTTACGCCTTTTCCGTGTGTATTTGCTGCATTATGTATTCGAGCACACCGAGATTTGGGGGTGGGCGGTTTGGGGGGGGGGGGGGTTCAAATCGTTCTTATCTTGTTCATCTTGTAGTCTAAATTTTCTTACATGTCGTTTTCCGGGGGTACCCGCCTCTGCCTTCCGTGATGGCCAACACAGGCAAGTCATATTAAAAAAACGCTATCATTCAAGTCTTATTATCTTTCCAACTTTGGACTCGGAAATATGGCTCGTGTCCCTCCGCTGGAGTGAGCTCGCTGAGCTCGTTGCAGTGGGAGGTCAAGAACTGTGTTTTGGAGCTGAAATTAAGAATGTCTAGTTATTCAAGAAGTCTTCCGTGCAACTACTGTATTCTATTCGCGTTGGGCACTGGGTTAACCTGGTGGACGAGAGGCGTGAACCTCCGGGCGACGATGTTTGAGCTCTACTACTGACTTATACCAGACGCTTGTGTAATGTATACAAATTCTGTTCAAACTAAATACTAAAATCACTCCCACCTGCCATTGTAATTGGTAACTCTTTGTAATCTTGTTCTTGGTGAAATCGGCCTTGTATAAGCTTGTAGCTTCCTGCCGAATTCACATTAATTTATGTAACATATGTTTCATATGATTTTGTATATACTCTTGAAATAAATAATGTTTAACCCTTTACCTAACGAATCGCCCACATCCGCCCGCGTAATATGCAAATTCAGCAGGTGAAAAAATATTATTTTTCAAAAAATTTCAACAAAGCCATATCATGTGACCCCTCGTTGGAACGAGCTCGTTCCAACGAGGGTTCACATGATATGGTTTTGTTGAAATTTTTTGAAAAATTTAAAAAAAATGATATTTAAAATAATAAATTTTGATATCGTCTGCGTTGGGTAAAAGGTTAAACTAATCAAGTAGTGAAAAATTATCATCAGCAAAATTGTAATTCCTGGAGCACCGGGTGCTTCATAAATTGAATTTTTGTATTCCTATAATTGTGTTTGGAATCTGATATTATTGCGTCCGTGGACTTTTTGCCCACCCGTGGAAAGTGGCCTGTTCACTGCTCCTGCACTCAGTGGCGGCGCCAGAGTTACAAAAGTGAGGGGGTACAGTTGGGGATTGTGCAGCGCCGGGCTGGGGTGGGTTTCGGGGGGGGGGGGGGGGGTCCTCTCCCTAAGTTGATAAAATTTTTAAGGGTTTTGCAAGAAAATCCTGCGAATATGGATATCATTGGAACCGGCTGAACAAGCCGGTTCCAATGATATCCATATTTGCATGATTTCAATGAGTTATACCTTTGAGAATTTTTCTAAAATATTAAATTTTATTTATTTTTTAAAATTGCTGTAGGCTGAATTCCAAACGGATGCCTTGCACGCTCTCGATTCTAGCATTCGTCGAATACTCTTAAACACTATGTTTCAGTCCGTTTAAACGCGGCATGCCTTGTTGCAATTTGGACCCTCGACTCTTGTTTGTTGTTTGCAGCTAGCGTGTGTGGGGGGGGGGGGGCGGGGGTGGGGGTGGGGGGCAAATATAATTTCAAAACTTTTCTGATTTAGTGCACTTGAGAATATGTGATTAAGCATACCGACCATTACACCACAACGTTCAATACAACAAAAATTAAAATGATAGTATTATTTTACTACGCTTGGCGAAAAAATTGGAGGGGTAAGTACCCCCACATACCCCTCCATGGCGCCGCCACTGCCAGCACTGTAAGTAGTGTACAAGGTGGTGTGCATAAATGTCTACATAAAATAAACGATGGACGCCATGTGACTAGATATTATCTGTAATCAACAAACTGGGCAGGGGATCTGTGGCACTTTGATCGTGCAGCTCGACTGGGCTGTAGGATAAATTATCACCGAACATCACTGCTAAAACAAGTCGGCCCTGAACATTTTGCTGCCTGCAGCTATACAGTACAAGACCGTGCTCGTAAACTTTTGCGTAAAATAAGCGGTGGTTGTCTATTAGTAGATAACAGTGCACACCAAACTGCACTGGGTGATCCGTGATAATTCAACTGTACAGCCCGACAGGGCCGTGGGATTAAATTATCACTGAACCTCTCTACGACTGCCCACCTGGGGTCACGGCGACGTTGTGTACTAAGACGTACTGCACGTCGATGGTGCACCTGTCTTCAACTAATGCTAACCCGGCTTGTGTGAAGTATGTTGGGAAGCTGACAATTGCTCGGTGGTACTCTCCGGGTACTCCGGCTTCCTCCACCCGTAAATTTGACATGGTCATGATTAGCCATTGTGCAGAAATGTGACCTTAAACACCAATAAATAAATAATTAATTAATAAATAAATAAATAAATAAATAAATAAATAACAAGCTGGATTCGAACAGTTTGCCGTCTATAAGTAATGTTCAAAGGATATGCATAAAGGTTTGTATCAAAAACGATGGCAGGTCGTGAGTAGAAAACACATTAAATACCAAAGTTGATCCGTGGCAGTTCAACAGTATTACCCGGCATATTAAGTAAACAGTGGGATTCCGTGAATATATAACAGAGTGAACACCAAATTGGGCAGGTGTATCCGTGGTAGATCAATAATACAGCTCGGCAGGGGTGTAGGGTTGAATTTATCACTGACCTTTCTACGAATGCAGAATTGTACAGCCCAACGGTGGGTGGATTATCACTGAACCTCCCCACGAATGCAGGATTGACGTGCACATTCCGTTTTCTTCAAGAACAGATTGAAAACTTAAGCCCTTTGCAACCTCGTGGTATTTTCCAACGTCTGTTCAATGGCAGCAGTTGGAAGAATCCATATTCATTATTTGGGGGTAGACCAATTCATATTTTCAATGTGCAGCCTTGAGGCTGCACGTTGAAAATATTGATTGATCTACGCCACACATTCATTTAGCAGCCAATCTAGAGCAAGGTGGCTTAGTGGTTACGGCATTGAACTTTAAGCCGAAAGGTTCACGGTTCGATCCCCGCCAGGGGTAACTGTGTTGTGTCCTTGGGCAAAGTACTTAATCCCCATTATCCACGTGGGAAAATGGTGGCGCTGTGTACTAAGGCACGTCGATGGTACACTTGTCGTCAACCAATGCTAACCCTGCTTGTGCAGAGTTGGGGAGTCTGACAGTTGCTAGCCGTTGCTCGGTGGTTCTCTCCGAGCACTCCGGCTTCCCCTACCCGTATAACTGTCTTATATGAGGTGGCCCTGGCTATCGAAAGTGTCGTTAAACCCAAACAAATAAATAAATAGGCTTCTACATTATGAAATTATGACGTATCGTGTTCCTGTTCGTAAAAGGGGGCTCACGTACAGTACGTGGATAGTGGATTGTAACTAAATCACCCGCGGTTTGGAGTTATCAACCAAACTATAAGTTTCAAATTTTGTACATGTCGACTAAAAACACAAGCAATGTTTCAGCCAATGGACCCCCGTGTTTAACCCGGAGGTCCATTGGCTGAAACTTTCCTTGTGCTTGTTATGCTTTGCAACAAATTTGCAATTATTGCTTGGGTGGAATCTCCACTCTGTGGGTGATCTAGTGATAATACACTCTCCACGTACTGTATTCAAAGTTTTAATTAGTAAATTTTAAACAAAACTAAAAATCTCAATTTCATAACTGATATTATTCTGTATTTTTGTATTGTACAGTTTTTTCACCTTATGTACCATTGTAAAATGATTTATAGGAGAAATAAAAAAGTTTTTAAGTTCTGTCTAAGCTATTCTACGCCCTAAGTTGTCTACCTATCCATTCTTGAAATGTCATCACTTTTCTGAACTTGTCTGAAACTACCTATATTTGGCTACATGAGGTCCTCTAGTGAATTACTTCTTCTGAATTTTTATCGAACTTATGCAGATTTATTCAGTTTTGAAAAATAAATATTTCTTTCATTTGATTGACTTCGAAATGTTAACATATTGTTATTTTAAGGACTTGAAGAGACATTCAGTGGGTACAAAACTGTCAAATCTCGTCATGTTTCCATTTCGGGAGAGGAAATGAAATTTTCTCAAAGATATGTAAAGAAAAAACGTTGACTGTTCTGGCTTCTATCTATGACAGATTGGTATGACATTTGTAAGAAAGCACTCATGAAAATGTCGCAGTGAATGTTTTATTGTGTAAAATCCGTTTTAAATTCCAGTTATATAAATCAAGCGGAGAGATTAATTAATTATAAGACGAAACTTGGAGATGAGTAGTGGACATTGATATTCCAAGCTACTGTATGTTTTTAAATTTTTGAACTTGATATGTACCGTACAAATGTTTGTAGTGCAAATCTTTATTTAGAATTCATAGAAAGATTTTTAACCGCCTCTCTTCATCAAGGAAACGATCAAGGAAGAACGAAAAGGGTGTACGCAATCCTTAGTGTTGAGGAAGTATCTCCTCCTCTACTTGCGTGTCGAAGTCATGGGCTGGTCCAAGGCGGGTACACCCGGGGCGCCCAGTGGCGTAGATAGCTTTTCGCTGGGGGAGGGGCAAGCCCAAAATTTTCCGACAGACCGAAAACTTTCCGACAGTGTAACAACAACAAAAACCCAAACAAACAGAAAGAATTTGTTGTTTACTGCAAAGGTACTGAAAATTGGTCTTTTTTACCCAAATTGGCATGTTTTTATCCCCAAAGCCAGCATTTTAATGTTATTAGGCATAAATTCGCCTAAAAATGGTCCCAAAAAATTTTCCGACAAAACTCCCCCCCCCCCCCCTTTATCTACGCCACTGGGAGCGCCCCTCTCTTTTTCTAACTCAATCAGTTTTTCACAAACACCGAGATCAGGGAGCGCGTTATTATCCGCGATAAGACATGGATATCCGAAGGTGGGTGGGCCCAAGAATTTAACATGACACTTTATAAATTCATTAAGTATGATAACTGGTAAGTGAATGTATGGGAAAGACCAATCAATATTTTCAACGTGCAGCCCTGATGGGTAGAGCTGGGCGATTGTTTTGGGATTTTTTTTTTTTTGAGGGGGGGGGGGGGGTGGTGTAGGGGGTAATTTTGTTCGGTTCCGGTTTTTGTGACCATCTATGACTTATCTCGTCATAACAATCGACTTTCGATAAAGTTATCTCCCCTGAAAGTACTAGACGGGCAAGGAAGGTCCAATTAAGAAGCATGTAATTCTTGAAAAAATACCAATGACATCAGTAGAAAATGAAGCGAAGTTTCCTTTTGTCACTTTTAATAAACGAGGGGGCGCGGTGACGTTGCTGTAACCGGTTCTAGTCAGATCACCGAAGTTAAGCAACGTCGAACCCGGTTAGTCCTTGGATGGGTGACTGTCTGAGCGATCGATTCGGACTTCCGCGTTGTGACTTGGGCAAGGCCCTCAGCCCCGATTGTCCACATGGGGGCACGATGACGCCGTATACTAAGGCGAACTGCACATCGATGGTGCGCATGTCTTCAACCAATCTAACCCTGCCTGTGCTGCAGTGCTGAGTTACGATGTTGGGGGAGCTGGTAGCTGCTCGTCGTTGCTCCGGTGGTTCTCTCCGGATATTCCGGCTTCTTCCGCACGTAAAACTGTCACCGACGCGATATGAACTTGGCTGTTAAAGTGTCGCTAAACCTTAATACGTCAGTCAATCATTTTAATAAACGAAAACAACAGACAGCTCTCGGAGCTGTCTGTTGTTTTGGTTTATTAAAAGTTACAAAAGGAAACTTGGTTTTTATGGGTAACTAATTTGAAGCAACTAAGTAACTGTCCACTTTGGCTATTGGTTCCGCGAATGTGTTTTTACGGTAATTTGGAGGTTTTTTATTCTTCCCGGGAAAAAACTCACCTCCTAGGCCTTATGTTAATGGAAAGTGCAGTGCCTGCATTATATGTCACGTAGCGCACAGTGTTGATATAATGAATAAAAAAAATGTTACAGAACATGAGAAGATGGTGATAGCGCCATTTTCTTATCTTTAAACAGGTTTAAACAGAGAATAATAATCAAAACGTTCAAACTATTGGGATAAAAATTGTAAAAGTCCGACTTCTGTATTTTTATGACACATCCATTAAACTTTAAACCCTTGTATTTAACGGAGTTGACCCTATGACATAAATGTTTCTGCATTCAACTGGTGATGTACACTCCCACACTGTTTATAATAGTTCCTTTCCTGTCGAGTCATTAGTTACGCTTGGAAAAGTTTCCAAAATTCGTTACCCAATTATCGATCGTCTGCCGCGTAGTGTGAAAATGAAAACGTCCATTTGTTTTGCAAATCTGCCCAAATTTGTACTTATATTTTTATTAACAGTAATAGAAAACAAATGGTTAGGCGTGAATGGACGTCACACCAGCCGAAGAGAAAAACAGCGATACGAATTTCAACAAACACGCCTAATAGAAAGGATAACGAATGTAATTTAGACTGGTTCCCAAAAGGTTGTTTTGATTTTTTATCGATCCATTTGAGCAGTCCAGCTTCAAACAAAACAGACGGACTCTTCACCTTCGGTTTTAAACATCGGAAATAAAATTTGTTCACTTAAATGAATTTTAATGCATCGGATGTGTAATAAACACAGAACGCGATGTGTGTTTGAATCGGTGGGTGATTTACAAAACTCGTTGGAATAGCGTAGTCATATTTCGCGAAATATGATTACGCCATTCCAACTCGTTATGTTAAATACCCACCGATTCAAACACACATCGCGTTCTGTCTATTTATACTACTCTTCGGGAAAATGCCTGAAGCTCATGAAATTATGTGCCCATCGACGATACAACTTAGTTACCATTTCAAAATTTCAGTTTTTAAATGAAATTTCCATACCCTTAGTGTTATATCTATTGACAACTTCGATCTCCGTCCGTTTCCTACATGGGGGCGTACTGCACGTCGATGGTGCACATGTCATCAACCGCTGTAACCCTGCTTGACTCGCGACGGAGCTTGAACAGATTTAGAATGTTGAAGAGCTGAAAGTTGCTCGTCACTGCTCGGTGGTTCTCTCCGGGTACTCCGACTTCCTCCACCTGTAAAACTGTCATGGTCACGATTAGCCAGTGTGCTTAAGTATGTGACCAAAAACACGAATAAATAAATAATAAGTTAAGAAACTGACAACTTCATGAAAATCTCTTCCAATGACGAATATTGTCAGCCATGAATCCGGAAAAAAACCGAACAGAACGACCCAGCAAAAACCGACTGGACGGTTTTACTGTGTTGGTGCATAAACTGCTCAAACTATCTTACTGGGAGGGGCCTGGACTAGTGACCCCTATGGACTCTCGTGCTTTAGTCCTCCCGACAAAGAAGAGAACACTTTCTACAAAACAGTGAGTAAATTGTTCTATCTACCGACATGGCGCGAGGTGCGAGGTGTTTCAAATAAATATATTTATACTGATTGTAGGTCAAACTCCCACTATTATTAAGGGTAATTGATCAGGGCAAGGAAAAATCTTGAAACTTACCTGAAAGGTGCCCGAAAATGACCTGAAAATGTCCTTGAAAATCCTAGAATTCGTTTCACCCTTGAAACAATGAATCCTATGAGTTATATTTCATTGCAGCTTGCGTGACGTCATGTATCATTTTTGTTCTTATCGGATTTAACCAACTTTCTAACACGACGAAAAGACGCCAGTTGCAAAAAATTGAATAATGAAAGATTTTCAATATTGGGTTTTTGACGTAGACTATGACACCTCAGTGGGCGGCGTCAAGATAGCCGATTTGGGGATGCAGACCCGATTTCTCCCAAGTTTGATGCCTCACGTCCAAACTGACTAATATTTCAACTACAGCATCAAGGCATGCATGCCTTCATCGAAGGCATGCCTTGATGATGCAGTTGGAATATTTAGTCAGTCGAGATTATAGTTAAAATAAACTCAAAAACTTTTGTGAAATTTATTAGTGAATAAATATAATATACATATTGTAGTTGTGCCATAACTTTTTGTTAGATGTATTTATTGGAGTTTAACGACACTTTCGTCAGCCAGGGTCGCATCAGGTCGGACAGTTTTACGGATGGAGGAAGCCGGAGTACCCGGAGAGAACCACCGAGTAACGGCGAGCAACTGTCAGACTCCCCAACGTACTAACTCCACACAAGCAGGGTTAGCATTAGTTGAAGACAGGTGCACCATCGACGTGTAGTACGCCTTAGTGCGCCTTAGTACACAGCGCCACTGTGTGCCAATGTGGACAATCGCAATTAAGAGCTTTTGCACGGGGACACAGCGCAGTTACCCCGGGGATCGATTTTTTTCACCGAAAAAATAAATGTTCAAACCAAGACCCAACCTCCTCGAAACCTTAGCCAAATCGGTCATAGCATGGCGTGACAGTTAAATGTTTAGTTTTGACTTAACTCAAATGGACAAAGTTTTCAGAACTGCACAGGTAGAGCTGGGAGGTATTGATTTTTCAGCTTCGGCATCGGTCGGTTTCAGGACAACAGCTCGGTTCCGGTTCGATTTTTTTATTTATATTTATTGATGGTTAAGGTCACATACTTATGCACAATGGCTAATCATGACCGTGACAGTTTTACGGGTGGAGGAAGCCGGAGTACCCGGAGAGAACCACCGAGCAACGACGAGCAGCTGCCAGCTCCCCAACACCGTAATTCCGCACTGCAGCACAGGCAGGATTCGATTGGTTGAAGACATGCGTACCATCGACGTGCAGTACGCCTTAGTACACGGCGTCATCGTGCCCCCACGCGGGCAATGGAGATGAAGTGTCTTGCCCAAGGACACAACGCGGTTGCCGCAGGTGGGATTCGAACCGAGGACCTCTCGGCTTGCAGCCTGCACCTCTACCTACTGAGCCACCGCGCCCCCTCCGGTTCGATTTTTCCTTGTGTTAAGAACAGATAGTAAATAACACCTCGGATTCCTTAGCTTGGAAAAAAACCGCAACAGTCTCTAAGACACCACTCACCACAAAAAGTTCTGCCTGTAAGTATCTCCATTGGATTCAGCCTTATCTTACCTTGATCATTTGTAGCGGTTCAAGGGGGATCAGTTGCTGAATCTATTCCGTCAGAAAAGAAAAATTGATTTGGGTAACAAATGAATAAATTTTATCGACTCTATTTTGTGTTCTCATTGTCACATTTCTCTCTTATTGACTCGTCCGGTGGACGAGTCAATAAGAGAGAAATCTGACAATCAGAACATTCGCACCTTTGTCCTTTTGATTGAGCGACGAGAGTCCATAGTGGTCACTAGTCCAGTTCTCTCCCAGTAAGATAATTTGACAAGTTTGTGTATAAACACAATAAAACCGTTCGCCCGGGTTTTCATGGGTTTTGCGGTTCGGTTTCCCGGTTTGTTGTAAAAACTGGAAGCGAATCGGAAAAACTAAAAACGGCCTAGCTCTAGTATGGGCGTTGCTCAAATACACTTCTCGACGACACCTGTATCATTAACACAGGAAAAGGAAGCAAATATCACCTTCGTTTTAAAGTACAAGAATCCTGTCAAGTCATAACTTTTTTTTTTTTTAGATTTACCGAGTTCCTACATGATGGATGCATTAGTCAGATGCATTTTGTACGGTAGTTATTTATATTTATTTATTTATTGGTGTTTAAGGTCACATACTGTACGGTAGTTTTTATTTCGTGGATACATGGTTTCTTTTAATTTTTGTCAAAAGATTATATGATGACAAAACGTCCTTAGGACACAACCCCTCAAAATATCCCATCAATTTAATTTTCGGAGGTTGACATAATCCGCTCAGTTTAGAAAATTTGATTTACTCCGTTTAGAAAAAGGAATCCCCACAATTTTCTGATGCGGACATATTTATTTATTTATTTATTTATTTATTTATTTATTTATTTATTTATTTATTTATTTATTTATTGGGTTTAACGACACTTTTGACCGCCGGAGTCATGACATGTTGGACAGTTTTGTGGGTGGAAGAAGCCGGAGTACCCGGGGAGAACTACCGAGTAACGGCGAGCAACTGTCAAACTCCCCAACGTAGTAACTCCAGACAAGCAGGGTTACCATTGGTTGAAGACTATAAGTGCACCATCGACGTGCAGTACTCTTTAGTACACGGCTCCAACGTGCTCCACGTGGGCAATGGGATTACAGTACAACTGCTTCAGACCGGTTGCAATATTTCCACGGATGCAAAACATCAGATTGCAAACGGTTATAGGAATAATCATTAAACATTTAATTAATGAAAAACCGGGTACAACCCTGAGTATGTACATGTACATACTGTTTCATCAACACCATCACGATTAGCACTAAAACACTCGTGAAATTTTTTTTTACTTCGATCATAACTTGCATTTTGTGAAAAAAGACAAATGAAAGGAAAATATTTCAGCCAATGTACCCCTGTGTTCACATCGGGGAAGAGAGTCTATTCATTGGTCGAAAATTGGCTTGTCCTGCATGCCGATGCTGTTTCACATAGTGTGATGCTTATATTCCGGGTGAAAACAACGATATTTTGAGGGTTCTAGTGGTAATTCAATCTCCGGGAGCGCGGTGGCTCAGTTGTAGACTGTTGGACTTCTATGCTAGAGGTCCCGAGTTCGATCCCCGTCCGGGACGACCCGCCTTGTGTCCTTGGGAAAGGCACTTTATACCGGTTGCCTGCACGGGGGCACGATGACGCCGTGCACTAAAGCGTACTGCACGTCGATGGTGCGCATGTCTTCAACCAATCTAACCCTGGCTGTGCTGCAGTGCGGAGTTACGATGTTGGGGAGCTGGAAGCTGCTCGTCGTTGCTCGGTGGTTCTCTCCGGGTACTCCGGTTTCCTCCACCCGTAAAACTGACACGGTCACGATTAGCCATTGTGCATAAGTATGTGACCTTAAACACCACTAAATAAATGAATAAGACACCTGGTCGAAACGGCAAATGTACGAAACGACAACTCGTCGAAACAACTCGTCGAAACAACTCGTCGACAATTCGAAAAGTGATTATGTTGATCAAATAGTCAACCTACCGAAATTTCGAGGAAGCGTGATTATTTGGGGGTTGCACGCGAAGAAAGGAGAATTGTTGTATCCAAACAGTAATGATGTTCACTTTCAATTGAGCAGGTAGTTACGGAAGCCGGTTAGTACCACCTGTAAATCAATTTTTTTATGTCATGATTACGACATAGTATGTCGTAATTACGACATAGTATGTCGTAATTACAATATACTATGTCGTAATTACGAGATATGGTATGTCGTAATTACGACATGAAAAATTGATTCACATGTGGCACTAACCGGCTTCCGTAGGTAGTGACAAATGTGTTTCAGGATCTTTACTTCTAAGAAAAACAAACCTTTTGAGTTTTACCATCCGTCTTGTCCGGTGATGTGTCGAATCAGGGCATAAAGACATCTCGCCCTATATTTATTTATCGGTTTTTGTAATGAAAGAACAGACCATTCCACTGTTGTATATTATAATGTGGGTAAGAAAAAAACGTTTTTCACATGATCTAAACCCATTTGTCTAAAATTCTGTCACAAAAAATAACTGAACTGAAGCTATATCATCAATTTATCTAATTCTTTGTGTAAGAAAAATGTATTTCAGTCATTTTCTGTTGCAAAAAACATCAATAGTTTCGAATCATGATAAAAAATATTGTCTGTTTTTTTTTTATATTTTACTTCTGTAAACTCCAAAACAATCACCATGATACTAGTTGATCCATTCGGCCCAAATAATAATTTTTGTTTCTTCTCTGGTGTAATTATCCGTTTGTCAAGTGAGACCTTTCTGTTCGTGTAAATGAATCGGTTCAAATGAAACAATGTCTCACATACATCTCCCATTTCTCCGACACAGGTGACTCTGGATATCTAAAGTGTCGTTAAATCCCAATAAAAAATAAATAAATAAATAACATCTCCCATTTCTTCGATACCAGGTGATTCTGGATGTCTAAAGTGTCGTTAAATCCCAATAAATAAATAACATCTCCCATTTGTAAGAAACAAACTATAGATTTCTAACCCACAGCAACTGTTTTAGCAATCAAGATACACCACTGGAACCCAGTTCCAATACTGTAGAACTTGTACAATTGTATTTTCTAGAATTGTATTTTCTAGTTATGATTTTAAATGGGTTGATATGTACCATAGGCATTTTCAAAGATGTGGCAATTTGCCAGTTGGCAAATTGCCATATCTTTTAAAATGCTAATGATTTATTTTAGTCGGTTATATTAATAGGAGACAAATACAGTTCTATAAAATACAATTGTAAAAGTTTTATGTTATTGGCTCCAGATTAGAAAAGAATAGTTGTCGGCATTCATAGACCCCCCCCCCCCCCCCCGCTCCCACCCCCTCCCCCTTCCCCACACACACACCGTCAGTCTGCGATCAAATGAGTTACTTTAAGAATTTTTGACAACTTGTCGTTTCGACCAGTTATCGTTTCGACCATCCGTCGTTCGGAGAATTGTCATACTACTGGGCCACTCACTGACATACTGGCTTTCAAAAACATCAGCGGTGGTTCGTTTGTTTCGTTCTTTCTTCATTGTGGTTCTGGGTAACTTCTGATTTACATCTGTATCATGATTACCAGAGTGAAGTCACATTTACCCAATCGTTTATAATGTTCAGGGTTCTTATGCCGTTTTAAAATTCTCAAAAAAGCTTGGAAATTTTGAGTCGGTCTGGAAAAGATTTGAAATGTATGGGAAAAATATCGGTCAAGCATTGAGGGTGTTGGGATATACTGAAATTAATTTTCTGAACAAACTTTAACTCTCTCCACAATGATGACGAACTATAAAAATTTCAACTTGCAATTTTTTTCTCATAATGCAACTAGGGATTTAACCAATCGGTCTTGTTTGACAGAGCTCAGTGTGCTCATTCAAACAAGGCTAAATTGGTTAACTTCACACTAAAAACTAAAGTGTTAAAACTGACACTTTCAAGGTTTTAAACCCATTCTAACTCTTAGGGTTTGATTTTAACACTCAAAGTGCAATGCTTTAAGCACTTAGACATTACATCTGAAACTTGAATGGATGGCACTTCCCATGTGTCTAGCATTGGTGGTTCTTCCAGAATCGTCCATAATTTGATTTGCGCTTGGTGGGTACATAATTAAAAGGACACAACGCAGATGACGCGGATCAGGCTCGAGATTTCGAGCCTGATCCGCGTCATCTGCGTTGTTTCCTTTTAAGTGTCGCGACATTACACTTGTCAAGTGGTATTATTGTCAACAGCTGTCAAGTTCTGGGATATCTACACTTGAACAAAGTGCCAGTTCAGCACTTAGTTAGTGTTAAATGCAGCACTTCAAGTGTAGTTTTTAACACTTTAGTTTTTAGCGTGAATTCTTAGTTGTATTAAAGTCACAAATCACAACTTGGAATTTTATTTTGACATGATTGTGTTGAACGTTAAATGATTTGAAATAAAACAAATCCACCATCAACCTTTGAACTTAAGAGGTCACTTTTACGGTCCAGGAACATGACTCGACATAATTTCATTAAGCAGGAGGGGTGCTAAGTGCATGTGTGGAGTAGACCAATTAATAGTTTCAACATGTAGCTGCACGTTGAAACTATTAAGCTGCCTACCCCAAATAATGAATATGGACTCTTCCAATTGCTGCCATTCAATTGACTTGGAAGATACCACCAGTGTACAAAGGGTTCAAATTCCTGGGAATTGAATAGTTTTTGTCTACTCCAACAAACAGATTTGCCGAGCGACTTGAGTATGAAGAAATTACATTCATGCAAATATTTTTTTTTTAAATTTAAAAAGTTAACCGTACCTCGTGTAATAATAATAACACTTTGGCCAGCCGCTGATTTGTCGCGGTTCGGACGAGAAGGCCTTGGTTACCCCTGTACTCCTAACTGCCTCCCTATTCCCACGCTTCTCCTCTCCTCTCTTCCCAACACTCGGAGACGAACTGCATGCTTGATGACATCCCTTGCCCCATTCTTCCCAATCTCTCCGATTAGCATATTAACCCTCTCCTTAGGGTCTCCCCCTAACCACATGTCCTTCATTCTCCCATCGCACTTCCCCATTATACTCCCAGTGAATCTCATTCTTTTAGACTGGTACTTTGGGCATTCTAGAAGAAAGTATTCCAGGGTCTCCACCATGCCCAAGTTACACATCTGGCACTCCCTTTCACCGTCTTTTCCAATTTTTCCCGTCAGCTCCAGTGTCGCGACATTATACCTTTTACGTCAGTATCTACCCATGGTCAGATTTTCTTCAATTTGAGGTATGGAAAATGTGTTGACATGTCGTCCCTTGAGTTCCAATGTGTTCTATGTGCCTATTGGCACATAGAACACATTGGAACTCAGAGGACGATGTCTGGAAAATGTGTGGAACTTTTTTATGGCATGTGTAAGTATTTATATATTTATTTATTGGTGTTTAAGGTCACATATGTATGCACAATGGCTAATCATGACCGTGACAGTTTTACGGGTGGAGGAAGCCGGAGTACCCGGAGAGAACCACCGAGCAACGGCGAGCAACTGTCAGCTCCCCAACATACTAACTCCACACAAGCAGGGTTAGCATTGGTTGAAGACAAGTGCACCATCGACGTGCAGTACGCCTTAGTACACAACGCCACCGTGCCCCCACGCGGACAATGGAGATTAAGTGTCTTGCCCAAGGACACAACGCAGTTGTCGCAGGTGTGATTCGAACCGAGGACCTCTCGGCTTGCAGCCTGCACCTCTACCTACTGAGCCACCGTGCATCCCTGGCATGTGTAAGAACCCTGAATCTTGTCCGTTTTAAAAGATTCCCAAACCCAGGTGTTGGCTATTGAAACCTTTTGTCCAAGTAAAGCAGACTCTGCCTGGCAGAGTAACAAGCATAACTGCACGTTCTGGAGGCGTTGAGGGTGGGGCTGAGGGTGGGGTTGAGGGTGGCTAAAGAAATTGTTTGTTTGCAGGGATACAGACAATACACTGGTTGTAATATTAGGTAGACTTGGTAAAACAGATGAAAGGTTCACATGTTCCCTTGTCGGGACTTATTTTGAACTGATCCCAGAATATTCTATTCTGACCCCCACTAAAATATTGCTCTTATGAGACTGGTATAAAGGGCTCTACCAGGGACGCCAGAAAGCTGGAAGAGCTCGGTAGGCAAGCCAAGTTAGGTGGGGAACATGGACATGGAGGTAAAATGTTTCAAATGGATACATGTAGTGTCGAAGTCCACAGATTCCATTCACAAGGCTTAGGTCAACAAATCAGCATCTCACGAAATTTCTCTTCATCGCTTTTACATTAATAATTCGAAGTATCACGAATAAAGTTGATGCTTTGCGGGTCGGATAAGATAGAGACAAGGACTCTTTTATATTTACTTATTTATTGGTGTTTAAAGTCACATATTTCTGCACAATGGCTAATCATGACCGCGACAGTTTTACGGGTGGAGGAAGCCGGAGTACCCGGAGAGAACCACCGAGCAACGGCGAGCAACTGCCAGCTCCCCAACATACTAACTCCACACAAGAAGGGTTAGAATTGGTTGAAGACAAGTGCACCATCGACGTGCAGTACGCCTTAGTACACAGCGTCATCGTGCCCCCACGTGGGCAATGGGGGTGAAGCGTGTTGCCCAAGTTCACAACGCGGTTGCCGCAGGTGGGAATCGAACCGAGGACCGAACGCAGCCTTCTCCTCAGCCTACTGAGCCACCGCGCCCCCGACTCTTTTGAATGTTGCTAAAACTGGTTCATTGGAGCATGTTAGCTGAGGGTATAGGCGCTATCAACTTCAAATGAAAGAACACGGTGGATCCTCCCACACTTCTGGTCAAGAGCAATGGGCGAGTGTTCACCAACTTCGGCGCCCCTTACTCTATGGTCATTGAACAAAAAAAAGCACAATACCAACTGTGTAGTGAAAAAAACTCTAGGAAAGAGCTGATTGCCAAGAAGCCCTTCCATTAACCCTTTACCCAACGTAACGGCCAAAATCGGTCAGCGCTATTCTCAAAAATAGCCAGTTAAATTTCATTATTTTTTCATTTTTTGTCCCAGAAACATAGGTTGTGACCCCTCTTTGGAACGAGCTCGTTGAGCTCGTTCCAATGAGGGGTCATAACCTATGTTTTTGAGACAAAAAATGAAAACATTTAGTTGTTCAAGAATTTTTTTTACAAGTGTTGTCTGCTTTTCATGTTAGGTATAGGGTTAAAACAACAATTTTCTGTTGTATTAATGGAGTTTATCTGGTTAAATAATATGTTGCGATCACATGTAAGCTGACCTGAGAAACGAACATACCACCGTGTAGTATAAAACTGCCAGATGTTCCACACAGAAATGTGAATCATTACGACAGTGATTCAAAGGTAAAAGTAAACCCGAGGCGATTCGTCTAGTCGGATTATATTATTCAATGCTGAACATAAAACGCGTGTTCCATGCTTTTTTTTAATTATATGGGGTCTTCAGCCTTTTACCAAACTCCCATACTATCAAATAAATAAATTACCCATGTGTGGGCACGGTGGCACTGTGTACTAAGACGTACTGCACGTCGACGGTGCACCTGTCTTCAATCCTGCTAACTCTGCTTGTGCAAGTTCAGTGGCGTAGCCAGCTCAAAGCAAGTGTGTGTGTGTGGGGGGGGGGGGATAAACTCGCAGAGTCTGTCTTAGCTCCATGTTAATGGGGGGGGGGGGGGGGTTGGAGGGTGGTGTGTGCGGGAAAATCTTTCCAAGCCTTCACATCTCAGAATTTTGCGTCCTTAAAGTTTGAGCTAGATAACAAAGGTAACAATAATCAGGGTTTCCACTGGAGGGAAATAAATGTGTCCGCCGATATGGAGCGGTCAAGGGTCGTTGATGGGGGGTTTTGAACCCTGAAATTCAAAAGTTTTCTACCACGGGCCGAACCATGGTTCGGCCCGTGGTAGAAAAATTTTGAATTCCAGGGTTCAAAACCCCCCTTCTCCTTGAATATGTGCGGATATTTTGAGGTTTTTCATGTATTGACGACTGTCTACCTTTTCACCGACACAGATATTAGGACAAGCAATCTACAAATCTACAACCACACCCCCCATGGACCTTACCCCTACGATTTCTGTGCCGTTTTGGGGATATTTCGAGGACCAAGTTTGAAGGGAAGTGTTGGGGGGCGCGTTCCACCCAATCCCCCCCCCCCCCCCCCCCCCCCGTGGCCACGCCACTGTGCAAGTTGGAGATTCGGGCGTTGCTCGGTGGTTTTCTCCGGGTAATCTGGCTTCGTTCGCCCGTAAAACTGCCTGACACGATTCACCCTGGCTGTTGTGTACGTAAAGAACAATAAAAACTTTTAGGCTGAAGAAAATTAATTTTTTGAATCTCAGGCACCGGCGCATTCGTTTTTCTTTTTTCTTTTTTTTTTTTCTTTTTTTTTTTTTTTGTCCCGCGTTCGTCATTTTTATTTCGGAGGCAAAATTCAAAATCTGCAAAACTACCATGTTATTTTAGCGGCGTCACATCGTAATTTGCGATGCATCATGTCGTATACATTGATACAGTATTGTTATTCTCTTCGCGAAATCCGACACGATTATCATATGTATACAAAATAAATATTTGTTTAACTGGTTAAAGACTGAATTATTTTTGGTGGTTTGAATATATTCATCAAAAATTGTTCTATTTCACTCTCCAATAATTTGTAATAGAACAAATTTGTATAAACAAACTATTAATTACGTTTAACTAAATATGCGAAAGATGGGTGAGGAAAATGTTACTTTTGCACTGATACCCTAATATTTTTGAAAGGCCTGAGTGTGGCTTCTGGCACTTAATCAGTTAAAAAACTCCTTATAATTTTTTATCTCCATTTTAGTCGTTCTGTATTGATTATGTTAACTGGCGTTTTAAGGCCATTTTCTCCATCTGTGGCTATGTTACGATCGCCAAATAAGAATAAAGTTATACATTATACGGCTTATCTACAACAATGCACCCCACGTTAGAGGACTCATTATTTATTTATTTATTGGTGTTTAAAGTCACATACTTATGCACAATGGCTAATCATGACCGTGACAGTTTTACGGGTGGAGGAAGCCGGAGTACCCGGAGAGAACCACCGAGCAACGACGAGCAGCTGCCAGCTCCCCAACATCGTAACTCCGCATTGCAGCACATGCAGGGTTAGATTGGTTGAAGACATGCGCACCATCGACGTGCAGTACGCCTTAGTACACGGCGCCATCGTGCCCCCATGTGGACAATCGGGGTTAAGTGCCTTGCCCAAGGACACAAGGCGGGAGTCCGAATCGATCGCTCAGACATACCCATCCGAGGACTAACTGGGCTCGACGTTGCTTAACTTCGGTGATCTGACGAGAACCGGTTACCGTAACGCCACCGCGCCCCCTAGAGGACTCATACCCAAGGCGTTGGTTACCCAAGAGAAAGATAACGTCTTTACCGCAGTGTTCAAGTATTGCTTCATTGTCGGAGGTTCCCATGGAGCATTGGAGACTGAAGGGCTGGGTTTTATTTGCGTGTATATTAACCCTTTACCCAACGTTACGGTCAAAAGCGGCCAGCGCTATTCTCAAAAATCGCCAATTAATTTTCATTATTTTTTCATTTTTTGTCACAAAAACATAGGTTATGACCCCTCGTTGGAACGAACTCGTTCCAACGAGGGGTCATAACCTATGTTTTTGAGACAAAAATGAAAAAAACTAGTTATTCAAGAATTTTTTTTGCAAGTGTGGTCTGCTTTTCATGTTAGGTAAAGGGTAAAAGCTGGGTGATATTGAAATTTCAAGTTCGGTTTCGGTATCGGTATTTTTAGAATGATTTACCTCGGTAACGGTACGTTATTCGGCGTCAACGACATGAATGAACTCACACCGATACCAATATCAAATGGTATTTTTAGTGTATTGCCAAGCTAAAGTTCACCGTTTTACATGCGACAAAGCCGCTGTTCAAAATGTCAAAATGGAAGCTGTACGGGCAATCGCTATCAGTAATTTGATGTAACAAAACAAACTGAGAATTTTCTCTCAGCATCTTTCTAACATGAAATGACCGTTGGTGGCTTCTTTGAGAAAAGCATAGTCCATGGGCTCTTCTTGCCATGAATTTTACTTAATGTTCTGTTATTTATCCCTTTTTTAACTGGAATATCTTTCAGATCAAAAAATTCGGTATTTTGATATTCGCTCGGTACGGTAAATCGTTATTGGCTTTACTCCGATACCTAACGGTATTTATGGTATATCGCGCACATGGGGCGCAGTGGTGTTGCGGTAACCGGTTCTTGTCAGATCGCCGAAGTTAAGCAACGTCGAGCCCGGTCAGTCCTCGGATGGGTGACCGTCTGAACGATCGATTCGGACTCCCGCGTTGTGTTCTTGGACAAGGCACTTAACCCCGATTGTCCACATGGGGAACGATGACGCCGTGTACTAAAGCGTACTGCCCGTCGATGGTGCGCATGTCATCAACCAGTCTAAACCCGCCTGTGCAGCAGTGTGGAGTAACGATGTTGGGGAGCTGGCAGCTGCTCGTTGTTGCTCGGTAGTTCTCTCCGGGTAATCCGGTTTCCTCCACCCGTAAAACTGCCACCGTCACGATATGGCATTGGCTGTTAAAGTGTCGTTAAGCCCTAATAAATAAATAAATATCGCGCCCCTCTAGTGAAAATAAATATCACAGGATTTTATTTATAATTAGACATTTTAATCCCCAAACCACCAAAAGTTGGAAATTTCAAGCCCTATGGTAGTAGATTTCCTACATTTTATCACATACATGTACCTATTAATTTCCACCGTTCCGCCTGTACGATAAAAAATAATGTTGTATCGCACGTGTGGTGATACAAAACACGTTCGATTTCGTTTCTAACGTAAACAGAGAAGGAACCCGTCTAAATAAATCATGTCAATCATTGGTCGAATGCACCGGAGTCGAGATCGCTTGGAAAATTCCAAGTACCTCACTTAGATTTGTTTACCCGGGATATTTAAACAATCAGATTAAGTCAAAAATTTACTAAATGAAAATAACATTCTGACTGCTTCTGTCTTCACAAATACTTTCCCCAACAGATCATATAATGATGGAATGTGCTAAACTTATTAGCAACTTGATAACTTTTTATTGTGTTATTCCCCGCAGTTTTGTCAATATTTGAAATTCGTTCATCGTGGCCGTGACACTGATCGGTGTTAGCTGGTTTCGACCAATTGAAAAACGTAAAAAGTGAAAAAGCAAATTAGGGTTGGTACCCCGCCAACTGACATGCAGTGATGTCATTTTGGCCACGAAGGAAACGCAGCAATTATCCTGTTAAAGTGGTTTTCTCTATATTTTTGTGGAGACTGGTTGTTGCATGGGAGGTGTGTGATAAATACACAACACATGCGTTTGAATAGGTTAAGCATTATCACACCCGATTGCTTTTGCCCAGGATATCACGGGAGCCTTCGGCTCTCGTGACATCCTGGGCCAAAGCAATCTCGTGCGATAATTTTTAACCCATTGAAACGTATGTGCGGTTCTGTATATTTATCTGTAGTTTTAACAGTTTGTAACAAATATTTTGTGATTTTGTAACTACATTCCATGGCATTTTACCCAACGTAACGGCCAAAACCGGCCAGCGCTATTCTCAAAACTCGCCAATTAATTTTCATTATTTTTTTCATTTTTTGTCTCAAAAACATAGGTTGTGACCCCTCATTGGAACGAGCTCGTCGAGCTCGTTCCAATGAGGGATCATAACCTATGTTTTTGAGACAAAAAATGAAAAAAATTAGTTATTCAAGAATATTTTTTGCAAGTGTCGTCTGCTTTTCACAATAGAATACTCGCATCAAAGGCTGAGTAAGAACCGTAAGAACGGAAGACCAAAACCCTTATCAACTGGAAACAACAAATATTCGCCATTCATTTCAAACCACAGACAAAACTTAACATAGTTAGATGAGCTCGTTCCAAAAAGGGGTCATAACCTATGTTTTTGAGACAAAAAATGAAAAAATATTGAAAATTAATTGGTGTTTTTGTTGTGAATGGCGCTGGCCGGTTTTTTGCCGTTCCGTTGGGTGAAGGGTTAATAGAAGTGATCACGGATCCTTCTGTTTGGGCCATAATGTGAAGACACCCTGAGACAGGATCACTTAAAACATTAATGCGGACCTGAACGCAAATTATGACAACTAAAAATGAAGCTTGATCTTAAAAACAAAATACCCACAAAAGTATACATCACATGAGGATTAAATACTGTTTTGACAATTTCAAGTAAGCTATAAATGCAATATTAAGGCCATGGGGACATGTTTTTGAACAAACTTAGCTAAACCTATAGTCTTATAAAATATGTAAAAACAGAGCTACAGTTAAAACTAGAAGTCCTATCATGAAATGCGCACAAATAGCACGTCGATCTGCGCGTTAATCTACGCGTTAGGACCATAGCAAGGCTATCAAATTCTGTACATATGGCCAGTGCACAAACAATGTCTCAGCCAATGGACCTCCGGGTAACCCGGAGGTCCATTGGCAGAAACATTGCCTGTGTTTGCTATGAGTAAGGAGAACCTACCGTGCTTTGGATGCCATTCGATATGGCAATTGTGCGCAATTCCTACGCGCAATTAAGCCTAGATAAGAGCACAGTTCGTGACAGGACTTCTAGGTTTAACTGTAAACGGGAAATACTTACAACCCGGAGGTCCATTGGCAGAAACATTGCCTGTGTTTGCTATGAGTAAGGAGAACCTACCGTGCTTTGGATGCCATTCGATATGGCAATTGTGCGCAATTCCTACGCGCAATTAAGCCTAGATAAGAGCACAGTTCGTGACAGGACTTCTAGGTTTAACTGTAAACGGGAAATACTTACAAACAGAAACAAAGACATTTCTTGGAAGAAAGATTCGAAAAAAATCACACCTAAACTATAAAGGCTAATAGAAGCGATTTTGGCTCAAAACAGCATCTGAAAACATTAACTGCCATGTATTAGAAGAGCTCTTCTTCTTTCATCCAACATTTAAGTTGTGACGATTTCCGCCATAAGTAATATGTTTTGAAAGAGAAAAGTGAAAACTGAACAAAATCGAAATGGCGATTTGACAAAAGTGCTGGAAAACCTTGACGGTTCGTCAGGCTACTTGCATTAACCCTTTACCCAACGTAACGGCCGAAACTGGCCAGCGCTATTCACAAAAAACGCCAATTAGTTTTCATTATTTTCTCATTTTTTGTCTCAAAATCATAGGTTATGACCCCTCATTGGAACGAGCTCGTTCCAATGAGGGGTCATAACCTATGTTTGTGACACAAAAAAATGAAAAAAAAAATTAGTTATTCAAGAATTTTGTTCGCAAGTGTCGTCAGCTTTTCAGGTTAGGTAAAGTGTTGGGGGCACGATGACGCCGTGTACTAAGGCGTACTGTACGTCTATGGTGCTCATGTCTTCTTCAACCAATTTAACCCTGGCTGTGCTTCAGTGCGGAGTTACGATGTTGGGGAGCTGGTTGCTCGGTGGTTCTCTCCGGGTACTCCGGCTTCCTCCACTCGTAAAATTGTCACGGTCATGATTAGCCATTGTGCATAAGTATGTGACCTTAAACATCAATAAATAAATAAATAAATAAATAAATAAATAAATAAATAAATAAATAAATAAATAAATAAATAAATAAATAAATAAATAAAGTGTTAGCACACCAGATGGGATGCGATTGTTCCAATAAAATAATAAACAAGGATTTTTCTTCTCTTTTTGCAATTTCGACACAACATTAGTGCTTTGATTTTTTATTTGCCATAGAACAGAGATAACTAGAAGTGTGACTGTCCCAGATGGGCCTGTTCATACCCCCGCTGCCATTATTCTAAGACGAAAAGGGGCATAACTCTAGCAAAAAAGTCTGATTGAAACTATAATCGCAGGTGCACAGGTTCCCATGGTAGTGAACATCCATACCAAGTTTCAAAGGAATCAATCCGTAAACATCTGAGAAAACCTCCGGACAAAATTCACGCATTCTATGACGAAAAGAGGCATAACTCTGGCAAAAAAGTCAGATCGAAACTATAACTGTAGGTGCACAGGCTCCTGTGGTAGTGAACATCCATACCAAGTTTCAAAGGAATCAACCCATGAACTTCTGAGAAAATCTCCGGACAAAATTTGCGCATTCTAAAATGAAAAGGGCCATAACTCTGGCAAATAAAAGGTCCGATCAAAACTATAATCACAAGTGCACAGGTTCCCATAGCTGTAAACATTAATACCAAGTTTCCAAGGAATCGACGCACAGACATCTGAGAAAACCTCCGGACAAAAATTCACGTATTCTAAGACAAAAAGGGGCATAACTCTCGCAAAAAGGGCCAATCAAAACTATAATGGTAGGTGCACAGATTCCCATGGAAGTAAATGTCCATACCAAGTTTCAAAGGAATTGACCCATAAATATCTGAGAAAATCTCCGGACAAAATTTGCGCATTCTAAGATGGAAAGTGGAATAACTCTGGCAAAAAAGATTCGATCAAAACTATAATCGGAGGTGCACAAGTTCCCACGGTAGTAAACCTCCATACCAAGTTTCGAAGGAATCGACCCATAAATGTCTGAGAAAATCTCCGGACAAAATTCTAGACAATTCAGGCATTCTAAGACTGGAGGGGCATAACTCTGTCAAAATAGTCCGATTGAAACTATAATCGCAGGTGCATATGATCCCATTGTAGTAAATATTCATACAAAGTTTCAAAGGAATCGACCCATAAACATCTCAGAAAATCTCGGGACAATATTCGCTCATTCTGAGATGAAAAGGGGCATAACACTGGCAAGAAAGGTCCTATCAAAACTACAATCACGGGTGCACAGGTTCCCATGGTGGTAAACATCCATACCAAGTTTCACTCAAATTTCAAAGAGATCGACCCATAAACATCTGAGAAAATCTCCGGACAAAATTCTAGGCATACTATTTCAAGTTGAAAAGGGGCAATATTCTAAAAAAAAAAATAGTCCGACCGGAACTATAATCGCAGGTGTGCAGGTTCCCATGGTAGTGAACATTCATACCATGTTTCGAGCAGATTGGTCTGTGAACGTCCAAGAAAATGTCAGGACAAAATTATGTCTACGGACGAGGTGATTCCAGTATAACCCTCCCTTCCCCCCCCCCCCCATAACTCGTTTCGGGGGGGGGGGTATAATAACCACCTAAATTTAGTCCATTGTCACATATGGAATATATGATCACAGAATTTTATTTTGACGCAACGATTCGTTGCGTCAAAATAATATTCAGTGATTTCATATTTCAGTCTCATTGTAGTTAGTACTTGTCTTTGTTCTACAACGGGGCTAACATTAAAGGTATTACATCAAGAGGAAATTGCAAAATTTGATGAAAATTTGATATTTGTTATTTCATTGCAACGATCGGAACACTCTCATACCATCTAGTGGGTAAAATGTTTTTAGGGAGAATTTACGTAAAACTTGAGTACACAGATCATAACTCTCCCAAAAATTATCAAGTATTGTTTCGGTGTTAGGTTAAAGTGAACGATCGCATTTGTCCTTGTGGTGCTGGTTCTACGTCCATTGGGAAGCGCGGTGGCTCATTGGTTAGAGCATTGGACTTTAAATCGAAAGGTCGATGGCTCGATCCTCCACCAGCGGTAACTGCGTTGTGCCTTTTGGCAATACACTTAATCCCGATTGCCCATATGGGGGCATGGTGGCTCTGTGTACTAAGGCCTACTACTCGTCGATGGTCCACTTGCCTCCAATCGCTGCCAATTCAGCTTATGCTGAGTTAGTAAATTGAATAATCGGACAGTTGCTCGCCTCTGTTCGGTGGTTCTTTCCGAGTATTCGGGCTTCTTCCACCCGTAAAACAGTCCGGCACTATATGGCCCTGGCTGTTGAAAGTACCGTCGAGCCCCAATAAGGAAGCAAACAAAAAGGAACCATGAAAAAATTGCACAATGGAATGGAAGTTTGATATTTGGTATTTTATTGCTACGCTCGGAAAGGCTCACATAATATTTAGTGTCTAACGAAATGTAGAAAATGTGCAGACAATATTTTGGGAACAATTCAAATGAAAATTTGTTCCCGTATATGTACACCTGCTCTGGCCAAGCTTGATAATGAACAGCTTGTCATTTGTAGATTGGGGCCCACAGTAGCCCACAGAGGTTTAAATTGGTGATACCAGTTTATCCCTTTACCTATTTATTTATTGGTGTTTAAGGTCACATATTTCTGCACAATGGCTAATCATGACCACGACAGTTTTACGGGTGGAGGGAGCTGGGGTACCCGGGGATAACCACCGAGCAACGGCGAGCAACTGTCAGCTCCCCAACATACTAACTCCACAAGCAGGGTTAGCATTGGTTAAGACAGGTGCACCATCGGCGTGCAGTACGCCTTAGTACACCGCGTCACCGTGCTCCCAAGTGGGCAATGGGGGTGAAGTGTTTTGCCCAAGGACACAACGCGATTGCCGCAGGTGGGATTCGAACCGAGGACCTCTCGGCTTGCAGCCTGCACCTCTACCTACTGAGCCACCGCGCCCCAACCCCTTACCAACATGAAAAGCAGACAACACTTGCCAAAAAATGATTGAATTTTTAGAATAGCGCTGGCCGGTTTTGGCCGTTACGTTGGGTAAAGGGTTAAGAACATTATGAAAACCCCCTAAAGACAGCTGTGCCTACTAAGTTTATAAGCTTATTTTGGATTTTAATGGAAGAGTGGGGGTGGGTGTCTGAGAACGGTAGTAGAAAATTTGCACGTAGTGGGTGGTGGGTGTAAAAAGGAGCCGAATAAAAAATAGGACGTCACGTCTTGCAAAGTTTTAGTGACCCCCCCCCCCCCCACCCCCCCCCCCCCCCGGTCTAACAGCCTTTAGGGAGAATTTACGTAAACTCTCGTCGCACTTGAGGGCATTTGTCATTTTACAAGAATTATAACGTATTGTTTCGGTGCCGGGTTAAAGGGAAATGCCACACTTGTCCTTGATATACCTGTTCCACGCCCAGTTCCAATCCTTTGACCCTGAACTTTATCACATTCCTCTCACTAAATGTCTAGTCTGGCATGTTGTCGCAATTAAATTGCTATTATTATCTTCAAATTACTATGTTTGCATGTTTCTGCGGTTGCACATGAGACAAGTAACATTTTATTTTTTCTTACAGGTAGTGAAAGCTTCCGCGTTTCCAGTGCATTGGGTAAATGGGTTGCCTATTTAATAAAAAAAGCTATTTGTTCCCAACTTGTATGATCTTTGGTGGGGCAACAAACGACAGTCAAAATTAGAAAAGCATTTTTCGTTCTTTCACTTTCTTTGGATGTGAAAACGATTTGTAACTGTCAGGACAACTTGTCCAACTAGTTTAAGATAGCCGTGAATCACTTTTGTAAATTTCGAAACTGCAATTTATTAACATTTATGTGATTCGGGATGATTATGGAGTTTTCAGTGAAGTGGTTTTGCGCGTGGAGAACTGGAGGTTGACCCGGTGGAGAGTTTCGTCAGATATTATGCTTCATTTACATTTAGGGCAATTGCCAGTTGTAAATGGAGTGAACAGGATAACGTCGCTTCAGGGACGTATAAACTGGGGGCATAGGGAGCACGTGCCCCCTCTCACCCCAAACTTTTTCCAGAAATGGTTGAGAGGGAGAGACAATGAGACAGAGACAAGCACAGGGAGAGAGGGGGTGAGAGTGATAGGGGGGGGGGGAGAGTTTAGGCCAACATTATCTTTACCAACACGCTAATACGGACGTGACAACCGCTACTTAATCCCAGCTCCTTATTCGACATTCGTTATCAACCGATTTGTATCGGTTGATAACGAATGTCGAAAAAGGAACTGGGAATGAGTAATGGTCGTCACCCCCCCCCCCCCCCAACCCCCGTCAATGCATTATTATTTGAAATTAGCAGGAAGAGGGCGCACACCCCGTCTGCTTTTAGGATTTAACCAAAGACGGCCTCATTTGATTTGACTTGTCTCATTTACGGCAATTAAAGTCCCGAAAAGTGTACATGTTTGTCTCCTAGTTAATTAACACATTTCCCTATCGGGCTGAAACATTTGGTAAGATTTTGAGAACATCTGAAAACTTATGAATCAGCTTGACACGAATCGAATCGTATAATCGAAATTATTTCGAATCGGATAGAATTTCGACTCTTCAGAACTCCCTGCATTACGGCTGCCAACAATGTATGCGATACAAATGATGTGAGCGATGCGATAGAGTTACGATAATATTTTCTTCTCCTAGATTTGTAATTTCCACGCTGTGTGATCGGGGGGGGGGGGGGGCTGAACATAGGTGGGGGTTGGTGGGTGGTCAAATACCAAATAACTGTGCGTAAATAGTTAATGCATTTTTATGTTATGACATCTTTTGTGCCACAAACAGTAACAAAATGCCACCAATTGACCATAAAAATGTGTCGTTAAACCTTAATAAATAATAAAATAAATTGACCATAAAAGCCCATTTGGAAACAGCATTAATAAAAGTTACCCCCTTAATATGAAAAATATTGGAGAATTTCACGCAAAACTGACTTGAGGATGGGGCGGGTGTCCGATATTGAACGGAAGAAAATTGTCCGACAATTTTCTCCTGAAGTCGACTAAAGTATCCATTCACAACACAATTCATTCCTGTTTGAGGTTTTTTTTGTGGAATATTCTTTAACACTTTACCTAACACGAAAAGCAGGGGCGCGGTGGCTCAGTTGGTAGAGGTGCAGGCTGCAAGCCGAGAGGTCCTCGGTTCGAATCCCACCTGCGGAAAACGCGTTGTGTCCTTGGGCAAGACACTTCACCCCGTTTGCCTTCATGGGGGCACGATGACGCTGTGTACTGAGGCGTACTGCACGTCGATGGTGCGCATGTCTTCAACCAATCTAACGCTGCCTGTGCTGCGGAGCAGAGTTCAGAGTTACGATGTTGGAGAGCTGACAGCTGCTCGTCGTTGCTCGGTGGTTCTCCCCGGGTACTCCGGCTTCCTCCACCCGTAAAACTGTCACGGTCATGATTAGCCATTGTGCATAAGTATGTGACCTTAAACACCAATAAATAAATAAATAATAAATAACACGAAAAGCAGACGACACTTGCAAATAAAATTCTTAAATAACTAATTTTTTTTCATTTTTTGTCTCAAAAACATAGATTATGGCCCCTCATTGGAACGAGCTCGTTCCAAAGAGGTATCATAACCGATGTTTCTGTGACAAAAAATGAAAATATAATGATAATTAATTGGCGATTTTTGAGAATAGCTCTGGCCGGTTTTGGCCGTTACGTTGGGTAAAGGGTTAAACTGAAGCATAGTACATATTATACTTCTAATGAGTCATAATAGTTAGGTGGGACAGATTTTTCAAAATGAAATTGTTGAAAATATTAATTTCTTTTTCAACAAAAACAAAAAAGTCTGATTGAACAACAAAAAAAGTCTTTTTGATAGCTATGCTGTATGCAGATGCCCTAACAAAAATAAAAACACAAGGTTTGCTCTTCTTGAACCAGGACAAAAACAAGTTCCCATTTACTCAACCAATATTTGCAATATATGCTCGGTTACGGTATAAGCAGTAGTAAATTAATTATGGGCATAGCAGACACGGTGCTCACATATGCCAACATATGCCATGATTTACTGTCTGCCCTGCCTCTATTTATTTTACATTTTCTAGACGCGCCACTGAACAAACACTAGGAAGGGAACATGTCAGTCATCGTAATTTTAGAAGGAACAATGTTTTCGCATTCACTACATGTACCTGTCACATTATAGGGGGCTAATTTGCCGGCATTTGCTGGAATAATCTGTTTAACTCGTAGGAACTTGTGCAGGACTTTTGTCAACCAAGCTTTCGCGGGACATAAATTATGACGTAAACAGGGAAATCCCCTGAGTGGTTTTGCATGCGTTCATTACGCGTTTCCAGTTGGTGTTCGAGTGCCGAAGTTTTGTACATAAAAATGTCATGGAAATATTATGCAGAAAAGAATTGGGTCCAAAAATCTGCAAAATAAAAAATTCCACCAATGTTCACGCATATACCTGATACTTCACAACTGAGGCTCGCTGTGATCATTTTATTGTTCAATTGGTACACTGGCAGAGTCCTAATAAGCTTCGAACTTCTATTCGATTTAAAATCGTCGAGTCGGGCTGATTCGTAAATTTTCAAATCGCGAGATGTTCTCAAACTCCTCCAAACTGTCTCCTCTTGAACTCTTTTCTGTCATCAGGTCTCCTGTTCGGGAGATCTGATAATGGAAGCAGTGGCGTAGCCAGGCCAAAGCAAGTGTGTGTGTGTGGGGGGGGGGGGGGGGGCACAAAGTCGCAGAGCCTGGCTTAGCTCCATTTCAATAGGGGGGGGGCGGGTGAGGGGGGGTGCGGGAAAAGCTTTCCAAGCCTTCACATCTCAGAAGTTTGCATCCCTAAAGTTTGAGCTAGATAACCATGGTAACAATAATCAGGGTTTCCACTGGAGTGAAATAAATGTGTCCGATATGGGGCGGCCAAGGGTCGTCGATGGGGGTTTTTGAACCCTGAAATTCAAAAAATTTGTAATTCCAGGGTTCAGAAACCCCCATCTCCTTGCATCTGAGCTGATTCGATTCGGCGATTCGCAAGGCCTTAAACATTGAACCCAGTTTAACACCTGATTGTCTTTGTTCAATAGCAAGGCTCAATTATAAGGCAATCACACTCTCTCAAAATTCGAAAATAGAAGTAAAACTGTAATTCATTTTTCGCGTCGCGCACCATAGTGGCATCGCATCAAATTTGTAAATGCCTTTAAAATGGACTCTTCCGATTAATGCGATTAAACTGACATATAAGATGTCATCCCTTAAAATCAAGGTTGAAGCAGAAATCGGTTGCCGTGATTATTACTAAACTCTTAACTGTGTGAACAGTGCAGGCATCTTTCAGGCCGGTGTGACAGGAATGATAGTCCGCAGGAACGTTTGTCCCTCTGGACTATTATTGAGCGGAATTATAGTCCTAGGTCTAACATTTCTAGGAATAGTAGTCCGCCGGACTACTATTCCTAGAAATGTTAGACCTGGGACTATAATTCCGCGGAATAATAGTCCAGAGGGACTAATTTTCCTACGGACTATCATTCCTGTCACACCGGTTCATTGGCAGCAAGTGGACGAGTACATTTCCATTAACTAGAGGTAGACCAATTAACATTTTCAACGTGCAGTCTTTGGGCTGCACGTTGAAAATGATGATTGGTCTACCGCAAACATTTACTAAGCAACCATCCTACTCAATGAAACAGTGTTCTGGGGCTGGAAAAACGGCCCTTCGCGTTCGAAGGGTTAACCTGCTGAGTAATTTTAAACTACTTTTTATCAATTCTAGTTATGCCTGCTGTAAAGCAGCCATAACTAGATTTGATAAACAATTCATGAAAATTTGACTCAAGACAACATTGGTCAAAAGTTCTATATAATTCACAGAGTTAAATTTGGTTAAATAACTTCAAATTTTACTTATTTTAATGGCAAGAGACAGGAATATCCGCCAGCAGCATTCAAAGAGTTAAATTAATGTACTTTTAAAACAAAGCCCTGCTTTATAAATAACATATTTCGTCCTCATTTTACTTTCCAATAACATCAGTATGTTTATGATACAATGTAGTATATGCACCGAGATCAAAGGTGAACATAACACACATTCGTGTTCTCGCGGATATTTGTTGGACATTTATATAAATTTATGTGCTACGTCTCCATCTCAGATGCATTATTTTATTTTAATCTTATTCAATTTTTATACGTTCGAAAACTAGTTTTTCGTCTTTAGTGTACTTCGGTGCATATTGTCAAATATATCATCTTTGCTATGGTCCCATGGAATGCAAAATTTTGAGACTGATGTACAATATATAGGTTTCTCCAGTAGAAATGTAATCATGTCGTTCCATCTACTCAACCCATATCAATATACCCATGCCTGCACTCCGACCGAGTGTTTTCTGTCACTATGATACCCTAACACTTAAAATGTAATAACGAGTGAGAAACATACAAGGGTTTGGGAAGAAGTGGCGAGGTGGTGCCCCTCTTGTCCTGACACAAGGTGGCAGTATCTGACCTTTTTCGCAAGAAGTGCATTAAAACTTTCACTTTCCGAGAACTGTAACTGAGAAATTCTCGATTAATCGTTTCTGGTGTATTTTACGAGTGTCAACGCCTTCGGGTGGGACTGGGGAGAGGGGGTATCAGGTATAATGACAGAGTTGGGTCGATAATCACCAAGTGTTTTCTTACTATCAAAATTTTGACTCGGGGCTCTCCTTTCGAAATTTTGGCGCCATCCACTTTTTGGGGCATTTACATTTACAAATTAACTTTAGGAATGCATTAACCCTTTACCCATCGCAGACAATATCAAAATTTATTATTTTAAATATCATTTTTTCAAATTTTTCAAAAAATTTCACCAAAACCATATCATGTGACCCCTCGTTGGAACGAGCTCGTCGAGCTCGTTCCAACGAGGGGTCACATGATATGGTTTTGTTGAATTTTTTTGAAAAATAATATTTTTTCAACTGCTGAATTTGCACATTACGCGGACGGATGCGGGCGATTCGTTGGGTAAAGGGTTAGAGGGTCTAATTAGTGATTACCAATTTCTGCAATATCCATTCAATAACAATTAGTGACTCGAAAAACCTAGGCACATATTTTGAACCTCAAATGAGTTCAACTTGATTTGATAATGTCATACTAAGTTTGAGATATCAGCATGACCATCTTTCAAAATTTATGGCTCTGTCTATTTTTCAGCCTTAAATTATACCATGCTCTAACAAGCGGACTGTTTAAAGTGGGTTACTTTCAAAACTGTTGGCCCCGCCCACTTCTCTGAGTGCATGTTTGAACTTCGGGAATGCATTATGAGGTTTTAAATGCAATTTTCTGCAATTATGAAAATGCACTCGGTGATCCTAAAGATCTCGACCCATAATTTGAACCTCCAGCGCATTTCGACTCATTTGGTGCCAGTCCAAGGCCGTGCACATGTCATACTATGCTTAGGATATGAGCGTGACCCTCTTTCAAAATTTTAGGCTCCTCCCACTTTTTTCGAGAGTGGAAATGCATGTATCAATTTCCCGAATGCATTAGATGGTCATAAATGCGATTTACAGCAATTCCGAGATATGCGCGCAATAACCCCTCAATGATCTCAGTGACCTTGGCCCATAGTTTGAATCGCCATTATGTTTTGACTCATTTGGTGTTGGTTCCAGATCCATAAGATCCCCTGGGTGGCCTCAGTGACTTTGACCCATACTTTGAACCTCCATTGAGTTTTGACTCATTTTTAATGTTGGTCCCGTCAGTGGATACGGAACTGGATTTCAAACCGAAAGGTCCACGGTTCGATCCCCACCAAGGGTAACTATATTGTGTCGTTGGGCAAAGCTCTTAACCCCGATTGCCTACGTGGGGACACAGTGGTGCCCGTACTAAGGCGTACGGCACGTCGATAGTGCACTTGTCGTCAACCAATGCTAATCCTGCATGTGTGGAGTTAGAGCGTTGTTGAGTATGGTAGTTGCTCGCGCTGTTCCGTGGTTCTCCCCGGGTACTCCGGCTTCCTCCACCCGTAAAACTACCCGACATAAGGTTACTGTAGTTGTCGAATGTGTCGTTAAATCCCAATAAATAAACTGATGTTGGTCCTAGGTCAATAGGTCATACCATGCTTGAGATGAGCGTGACCCTCTTTCAATAGTTTTTGCCCGCCCACTTTGTTGAGTGTGAAAATACATTTATGAATTTCAGCAATGCATTGGGGGTCATAAAATGTGATTTCCAGCAATTCTGAAAATGCATTCAATGACCCCTGGGTGATCTCAGTGCCCTTGACACCTATTTGGAACCTCCGTCGAGTTTCGAGTCATTTGGTGTTAGATCAGGGTTCAGAGGTCAGAAGAAGAAGACACCAACTGCCTAGCATAATTATACTGAACCACGCGCTCCACGCTCGGTCAGCCATAGAAAACGTATATTATGTAGAGCACTTCCAGCATCTAAATCTATATTGTAACAGCAACACATGTATAAAGGCAAGTTTAGTCAATAGTGTATATTTTTGAGGATGCTCGCCCTAGGCGTTGGTTACCGAGTACAATTACTCCCTTAGAGCAGAACCTGTCAGAAATCAAGCACTGCGCCACTTCCAGGAGTTCTCAAGGGGAAGTTAGAAAACACCCTTGGCATGGGGTCTAATTCGCTCATTTTATTTGCAATAGAATTTTCATTTTTTCCCTCAAAAACATAGTTCATTAAGATATATATTGGATACAAACTTTGCTCGTTGGGGCCTTGTTGTTTATTGTTTTTATGGTTAATTACGGTACTTGGAGAGTGTATTATCATTAAATCACCCGCAGAGTGCAGATTCCGCCCGAGGAATAATTGCATATTTGTTGCAAAGCATAACCAGCACCAGCAAAGTTTCAGCTAATGGACCTCCGGGTTAAACCCGGAGGTCCATTGGCTGAAACATTGCTTGTGTTTTTTTGTCGATATGTACAAAATTTGAAAGTTATAGCTTGGGTGATAACTCCACTCCGCGGGTTATTTAGTTACAATCCTCTCTCCACGTACTGTAATGCTGTTTAAGAAAATAGGAATCGACAACATCATCCTACCACTTAAGGAAGGTGACCATATCAGGGCTAACAATCACGGGGCAAAATAATCCTGTTAGGGATTGGCACTTGTTTTGCAAGAGTGGTTTCAAAATAGATTCTCAATCTTTTGGGGATAAAGAATCTTCTGTAAATATCAGCTAGGATTTCTTCCTAAAACTGGGCATTTTTCCGACTTTTTGATATGTATTGATTCTGGGCGAGTGTAGCATTGTTGACTTTTGGTTAACTTTGAACATTACGGAATATTTTGGTCACTTCTTGGCTGGTCTAATGACTACTTGCCAAGCAAGGTTTCAAGTAAATAGTTATAATTTTGATTACAGAATCACCGAAGTGGGTATTCCACATGGATGTGTCCTCTGCCATTTCCTATTCATAGTCTATTTTATTTCTTTAGTTATTTGTTTGTTTGTTTGCTGTGGCTTAACGACTCTTTTACCTGCTAGGATCGCTTCGTGTCGGACAATTTTAATGGACGAAGGAACACGACGTAGCTGGAAAGAACCAACTAAAGAACGACAAGTAGCTGTCATATTTCCCAGCGTTTAAAACAATCAAAAGTAGAATTTATTCTCAATTCGGTTTATACCTAAAAGATTCCAAACGCCTTAGCACACTGCGTTGCATAATCCTACATGGGCGCCCCTGTCAAATGGCTTGCCCGAAGTCACAACCCAACTGACTTGGCTAAAAGCGTATTCATGACCTCCCTGCAAGCATTCAGACACGTTAATCCATGAACAACCCCGTCTCCCAATCTACACATAACCAATTATCTGCCTGTCTGTCTGTCTGTCGTCCCCCCCTCTCTCTCTCTCTCTCTCTCTCTCTCTCTCTCTCTCTCTCTCTCTCTCTCTCTCTCTCTCTCTCTCTTCTCTCTCTCTTCCCTCGGTAGGAGAACGCTAGAAAGTGAGTAGTTGTCGATCATTATACCTACTTAAGTTTGAAGTGCTCAAGTGTAGTGTGGGGTTTTGCGAGCGCTTACCTTCTTGAATGCCCTGATGGCACCTTTGATGACAGTATTCAGCTGACAAGGTCCCTTTTCCGGCATACCGAATGACTTAAATAAACTTCGTTGGCACACTCTTGAGGTTCGGGAATGTGTAAAAAGTTTGTCTACTTTACAGAACTGCAAGCATCTCGCAAGCAATGGTTCTACACCTGGATATCAAGTAGAGGTGTCATCTTCTTGGTATCACTTCCCGCTAGGGCATAATGACTGTCTCATACTTTTACCTCCTACATGATCAACACTGACCAACAAAAAATTGTTGCGAGTCATGGCTTAACCTCACTGTGCCAGCACATATAATATTATTTAGGTGGTACCATGCAAAGCTTCGCAGTTCGAGTCGATTCAAAATCACCCTGATCACTCGAGTCGAGTCGTGTTGATTTGAGATGCTCTCAGAATCCAACCTAATGTCTCCTACTCTTGAACGCTTCCTCGATCATCAAGTCTCTTGTACAGGTGCCCCCCCCCCCCCCCCTCCTGTACAGGAAACCTGATGATAGAGGATGAGGTCACCGAAGTTCACTTTCGAAACTACTTTGATTTCGTTTTTAAAATATTCCGCTTTTTGATCTACTTGCCCAAACAGGCGAATTGCTTTTGAATACAAGACTTGGGTCTAAGGTTTAATACCGGCGACGAGAATTTTGCAGCTCTGTGGCTCCAGGTTGAATGTCAATCGCGATACCCGGGAAATTCATAGACCGTGGTATCAATGATTGCGTATTATAGTATATGAGATTACGGCGTATATCAATTTCTTCTGAGACCAGCATCGTCGTTCGTGCTATGTTTTAAACTCGCGAAAGGGAATTTCCCAGTTACGGGTTCTGAAAATGAGTGCTACTTCCCGGGAAATTCATAGAATAGAATCGGGAATCAAAGGTTGCGGAACGCAACCTTTAATTCCCGATTCTGTCCTATGAATTTCCCGGATATCGGAACTTATATTCAGAAACGACAACCGGAAAATTCCCTGCATCGTGACTGACTTTCAAAAACGAGAAGCATGAAATTCCCGTTCCCGGCAGTTTCCGGGATTAAACCCTTCATGAGTCAAGATTGGAAATATTTATGTTTGTAACAAGGTCCAATATCTGCAGCCTGCAAAGCGATTAGATTAGTTTCGATTCAAAATTGCTCTGCCTGATTCCGTTCGATTCTAAATTTCATGGCTGACAATTTTCGTCATTGGAAGAGATTTACGGGAATGTTATCTCGCCTTAATTTCCCAAAACTATCGGTAAATTCAATACCAATTGTATCATCGATGTGGGCATCATTTCACAAACTTCAGACATTTTCCTATAGAGAAGTATAAAAATACAGAAGCCGGCTTTTTACAACTTTTCCCAGTCCGTTTGAATATTTCACTATTGTTCTCTGTTGAAACCCATTTAAAAATAAGAAAACGGCATTTTCATCATTTTTTGATGCTCTGTAACTTTCTGGTGTTTGTTATATCAACAGTGTACGCATCGTGGTTTATAATTTATACCATGGTTACCTATTCTACTAGACATGAAAGGGAGCGTGGTGGCTCAGCAGAAGACTGTTGGCCTTCTATGCTAGAGGTCCCGAGTTCGATCTCCGTCCGGAACGACCCGCGTTGTGTCCTTGGGCAAGGCACTTTATCCCGGCCGTCTACATGGGGGCGCGATGACGCCGTGTACTAAGGCGTACTGCACGTCGAATGTGCACATGTCTTCAACCGCTGTAACCCTGCTTGAGCGGCGCTTGAACAGACAGAGTTAGAATGTTGAAAAGCTGACAGTTGCTCGTCGCTGCTCGGCGGTTCTGTCCGGGTTCTTCGGCTTCCTCCGCCCGTAAAACTGTCGCGGTCGCGATTAGCCAGTGTGCATAAGTATGTGACTTTAAACACCAATAAATAAATAAATAAATACAGTACATGAAAAGCCTATGAAATACATTTTAGCTTTACACACCAACCGAGTGAACGTGTCAGAAATGGGATTTCAGTAGTTAAAATTTACACCGACAGTGGAACTACATCGAAGTTGACCTTTGGTGACGTCGACCTGAATTCGAACTTGTCTAAATTTATCACACGTCGCCTCGCGAAGAGGGAAATGAAAGTGGCAATTATTTTTTAAATCCGTTTACCACATAAAACACCAAAAATTATCAACATGCATTGTCTTATGTTAATAAGGCATCCATACCTTAAATAGTATGTTATTATGTTGTTAAAATGAAAAAGGTCCTCTTTCTTTTTCAATTTCGTTTCGGTGAGTAAACTGACAGCAGAAGTACCGCCCACCGATCCTCATGTAAACAAAAACAAATTCGCACGTATTTACGGCCGCTGCTCAGTAAAATCGAGAAAAAATAATAGCGACTCTTAATAATCTGACGCTCATGGTATAAATAAAATATACCCATATTAGCTTGGTGTACCAAATGTTCACCACTCGTGGTGAACATTTGGTACACCAAGCTAATATGGGTATATTCTATATATAGACCCTTTCCTGTGTCTGTATTGTTTGCTACTTTTTTGTTAATATGCTGATTTACTATTTTTTCTGGAAAGAATAAAAACTTGCAAATAACTGTAATAGCACATTCGCTAAACAAGGAGCCTAAGTGGACGCTTAGTGTTTTCAGGTGTGATACTGATAGATATTCTTAACCCTTTACCTAACATGAAAAGTAGACGACACTTGCAAAACAAATTCTTGAATAACTATTTTTTTCATTTTTTGTCTCAAAAACATAGCTTATGACTCCTCGTTAGAACGACGAGCTCGTTCCAACGAGGGGTCATAAGCTATGTTTTTGAGACAAAAAATGAAAAAATAATGAAAATTAATTGGCGATTTTTGATAATAAAGCTGGGCAGTTTTGGACGTTACGTTGGGTAAAGGGTTAATGACGGATTATCTGTGAATTAGTTGTTCTAGTTGTTGGCTTGCCATAAAAAGTTAAATTTCCTTTTATTACTATTAATAAACGAAAACAAAATATAGCTCTTGCAGCTGTCTGTTGTTTTCGTTTATTAAAAGTAACAAAAATGAAACTTGGTTTTATTTTCTACTGATGATAGGTGTTTCCTCAACAATTTATTGCTTCTTAATAAGCCTTTTTCGAAACTGCCATTTCGGCTCTTAATCTAAGTTAGGTCGCAGGTCGCGAGGTGTGAACATTTCAAGAAAACACCCTGTAAGCAAACGGAGAAGACAGCGGGTGACCCATTACGTCCATTAGTACGAATTCAAAAAAAAGTTTTGCCAAGATTACCGTTTGTTTAAGACTATGACAATATTGTATGAGAACTTTCATTATTTAGAATTGAGTTCCTATCGACTTAAATGGTGTTTGAATGCCCGCTGTGTCATTACTCTGTGGCCGTGGCACTGTTTCTACAACTTTCGGGCATTCCCCCAAGCCGAGAAACTCCGTTCAAAGAGTGTTTCCTTGTTGCCACTCAAAACAATTTAACAAGACTCCTTAAAAAAGTCTTTAAGCCTGCGGTATCCCATCGTTTATAGTCGTCTTGGGTTGCCCCTTCAGTTAATTCGAATGGTGACATCGGTTCTTGGAATTTAAACTTGATATTTCACAAAACTAGTTGTCTTGTCTGACACAGAACTCAACGCAAGGAACATGGAAATCGCTTTGTTTACACCCTGCGACCTCTGACCATGCATAGATTGAAAGCCATGATGGCAGTTTTGAAAAAGGCTTATTGAATTTTGTTCGTTCATCTAATAATTTCAAGGGAAGGGAGATAACTTTATCGAAATCGATTTTCATGACCATACAATTCCCGGATGTGAGATTTGTAAGGTCCTAGGCATCAGTATACCAACTTCTGGTTTACTGATATCAAAATACTGATATTTCAAGCAGTAGTTATTTCTCATAATACAACTACGAATTTAATTCAGTTTTGTTTGACAGAGTTCAGTGAGCTCTACCGTACAATATTGAAATGGTTAAATTCCCAGTTGCATTACTGTAAAAATTTGCAGGTTAAAAGTTTGATAGTTCGTCATCGGTGTGCAGATCATTAATTATATGAACACTTCGTCCCCTAAGTACCAATGTGTTCTATGTGCCAGTAGGCACATAGAACACATTGGAACTCAGGGGACGACTTGTTAATCTGTGTTTAAGTTTCCCTACTGGTAAATATGAAACAGAAGCTGAATAGCTGTGTAAAATTACAACCCCGCGTGCTTATAAATACCTGTATTACACATCCCCCCCACCTCAGATTTAAAATGGAAAAGGCACAAATATACATTTGTTACTAATAAACCACAAGAACACCATTTTTTCGTTGTAACTACAAAAAACAAAATTACTCCTTTTGTTTTGTCGATTTGTGTTGTTTTTTTTTATTTTGAAAATTCAATAACAAAATTAACTTTTAATTGTAATTCTCCATTACAAGACTTCATTATTTTTAATCTGTTTTCCAGCGCTTTCGCGGGGTTTATTTCAGGTATCGTTTACCGATATTGCTGCAAAAAAGGATTGCCCCTCCACAAGCAACATAAAACCGACCCTAACCAGACCCTGCAGAAGCCACCATTAAACATTGTCGGTAGGAACACTGGGAAGTCGAGTGATGACTGTTTACTGAAGTCGACAGGTTCTGTCAAGCTTGCAGGCAACCGGTCTAATTCTGTAACGAATTCGACTCTGTTAGAGCTGTTTGTCCACCCACTTTTCGCAGAGTTTGCGCGCTGACTACGGTTGTTGTAACGTGATGTTCCTTCACTCACAGAGATATACAGATATTCGTTCGTGCTCGAGTTATAGGTATTTCAATCAATAAGTATTCAATTCATCTTTAAACCATCAAAAATTGAGACAATCAGTGGAACTATGTTGCGTAATTATAAAACTACAGTTGTGATGAGTCTTCATTCCGAATGGTAATGTCATCACAAAATCAGTCAAATCAAATCTCGATTGAGTAACATTTCTAGGACTGACTCCGTGAAAATGAAAGTTTATGGTATTTTTTTTAGATTCAGTCGTCTGGAAAATATCAGTTAGTCGAAAAGCGAACCATAGGTTCTTGAATTCAACGAGACGCCATCCATAACCCTAAAGCATTGCAGATGTCGCCTTGTTGCACTCAAGGGACGATTTGCTTTTCAACTCTCAGTTACCAACTACTAAAGGAATGCGGACATCTTTATTTCACACTTGGATAGAGCACACCAGAACAAATTATTGCCATATTCACTTTGTTGATGCTCAAAACAACTTAAATATTTTTGAAAAAAACGAAAACACGGCCATCAATTTGTGTACTATATTTTCTGGAGGACCCAGTAAAACGTAAGTCGTTTTCCAACTTTTTGTTTTTATGCGTATGAATTAACTACGTCATTTGGTTACACATCGTCAACTCTCGATATTATCTCAGTCGCTGTCGCTCTGGGTGATGATTTCTACATTTTACTTGGGATCAAGTGTTCAGAGAAACTTATCGATGGATGGTTTGGAATTAATTTCTTCGAAATTGTTGGAGAATTATGTTAACAGTGAGAACAATATGCTTATTCATGTTCGAAACTAGAATGGGATTATTTATAAATTGTTTGTCGTTTGGGACAAAGGCTGTGTCAGTAATTTATATGATGCATATCATCTAGTTTGACCTGATACCAATATGGAATTGGAAATCCGCTCTACCATTTACCGAATTTACAAATTTAATGGGATAGAGTCTGTGTGTCACAACCTTAACAACCAAACATACTGGAGTTTAATATATTCCCTGGTTTTCTTGGAACCTTGAACGGGACTGACATTACTCTCTGAACCGAGAACCGTGAAATTTCCCGGGCAATATCAAGCAAATTTACGAGGGTAACATAACGCATTTATTTTAATGATAATGAGCATATTTCATAGGCAATCTCCCATCTCCAAACGGAAAGTTCTTTTCCTAAGATAAGTATGAAAACCCAAACCCGCTTTAATCTCGTCTTTATTTTCACAATAACCCTGCATTATCACCTCTACCTTCTCCAACATCAACACCCTCTTCACTGCCGTCACCAGACTCCTCTGCTTTAAGCAGAGGAGACTGGTGACGGTAGTGAAGAGGGTGTTGATGTTGGAGGAGGTAGTGAACAGTGATCCTAGTGATTCTGAAAATGAAGACGAGATTGAACTTTGAAGCGGGTGAATATTATTTATTTATTTATTTATTTATTGGTGTTTAAGGTCACATACTTATGCACAATGGCTAATCGTGACCGTGAAAGTTTTACGGGTGGAGGAAGCCGGAGTACCCGGAGATAACCACCGAGCAACGACGAGCAGCTGTCAGCTCTCCAACATCGCAACTCTGAACTCTGCACCGCGGCACAGGCAGGGTTAGATTGGTTGAAGACATGCGCACCATCGACGTGCAGTACGCCTCAGTACACAGCGTCATCGTGCCCCCATGTAGGCAATCGGGGTGAAGTGTCTTGCCCAAGGACACAACGCGGTTGCCGCAGGTGGGATTCGAACCGAGGACCTCTCGGCTTGCAGCCTGCACCTCTACCAACTGAGCCACCGCGCCCCCAGCGGGTGAATAAGATCTTGCTGTTGACAGGGAGGGGCAGATCCTCCAGAACCGGTTGAGAGGTACAGTGATTTGTTGAAAATGGTTCGTCAGGAATCAGGACTGTAAAAATTTCAGGCGTGGAAGGGCTGACGAAATCCTACAAAGTTTCAATTCAGAAAATTTCAGTTCAATACACAAACAGTACCACGCTACATTCCCGGTTCCGTGTTGTAGATTTCACGGGTATTGGGCTTGGCTTTCGGAACCGGGAACCCGAGAATTCCCGCTCCCGGGATTAAACCCTAATACACACATGGCAGGTATATGATGTCATTCAGGTATCGATTCTTCCACCCAATGTGTATTTAAACGAACCAACATTCTTCAAAACGAATTTAATATTCCAACATAACCCAGAGATAGTATTTATCTCACAGGACGTTGCAACAGTGGAGGAGTATCCCCACCCACCCCTCATTCGTCCAATTTACAATAGTTGGAAATTCGAAGGCTTTAATTGCCCAAAAAGTCGAAAATTTCAGACAGTGCTCTAGTGGAATATTTCCAAACATGTCTAGAATTTGGCCAAAATTGGAGTTTTTAGACTGAAAAATCATGAAAGCTTGTCAAATATTGATTGAAAATGAGTGACAAGTTCCACAAATATTGATTTGTAGCTGTAATTTGTGACTACCGAGAGCACTCGGTTGGATAAGCTGACTCCGTCGGAGTCGATTCAGGTCTCTGAAACACATTCACCAAGCCATGAATACCTTGTCTCCATACCAGCTGAGCAAACGGCAACTGCAAAACAAGTTATAAAATAACTCAGAAAGTTTGTCGATTCACATTTACAATCCGACCACAAACCGATATTCGAGAACTGACAATAACTATTTTTTTTGGAATTGTTGTTAGTTGTAATTTGTAATTGTCTACAAAACGCTTGTAGTTATTATGAGAGTTACCTAAGGATCGTTTGCCTTAACATTCGATGCAGCTGAAACAGATTACTGTTAAATTGATCTATGGTTCCAGAACATAAACACAGGAATCTCAATTAATGAACATCTGTGAAGATGCAACAGCTTAAATTTAATTTTATATCGCCTTAGTCAAATAGGAATTCCACCAGGTATAGTGTTTGGTCCGAGTCACTGAAATGAAAACTCTAAATGTTTTTAGAAGTTGGCTCTGACGGGAGTCGATCCCGATTCTCTGGCACCCAATCCCCTAGGCATAAATGCTCTGCCACCAGACCAACTGAGTTAACGGTTACCCCAATTGCCCATGTTTAATATCCTGGGCCACAGATTTAACTACATACACTGGTGATAAAATATAATACACGGTTAGTACTGGTGCTATTTAACATATTAAACATATGTGGTTGATATATCTGACGGGGGACCGGGTGGATATTTGTATCAGATACAAAGCTTGCCGAATCCTCGCTTGACATTTTACATATCCTGAATGAACAGACATTATTTTTTCCCCTACCCTCAGGCTACTTATGTTGACTGAATGGCTCAGATGCGCATGCAACAATTTCAACTCTCTAAATGTCTCATTTTTAAAAGAATTAATGTTGAATTAGGATCTCGGGAATGTATAGTACACTTCAAAAAATATAGGTTCTCTTTAGAACCAAAACTGGTTCTAATCTTGTCCCTGAGATTTTAACAGAATATTACATGAACTGAAGTAGATTCAGCTGTAACCTTGGAGCTTATTCAACGCAGTCGGCAAACATTTTGAAACAAAGGTGATATGAACAGTTGGCACATCGAACCAGTTTTGGTTCTGTATAGAACCAAAACTGGTTCGATATGCCAACTGTTCATATCTCCTTTGCTTAATAACGATTTGAGATAACCTCGTATAAGTTCTAAACTTTCGACTGAACACCCCTCAATTTATGTTTAATTCTGTTAATATTTAATGTTAATCTTTATAAATTTATTTGATTTGAAATACTGTTTAAACAGAACTGGTTCCATCTCAGGGACAAGATTAGAACCAGTTTTGGTTCTAAAGAGAACCTATATTTTTTGCAGTGTATACGGTACTGGTCATATTCCACGCGTGGGAGGTGATATCCATGCATGTGTTTACCAGGTACTAAAAATCATCATCAGCAAAATTTTAATTAATGAAGCACCGGGTTGTGCCCGGTGCTTCATTAATTAAATTTTTGAGGATTATTCATATAATTAGTGTTTGCAATCGAATAGTACTACGTCAGTGGAAAGTGATTAGTCCACGGAGGGCGTACTGTTATAGAATTGCATTCCTCGGGAAGGGCACGATGTACCACGTTAATGTACAGGGAAAGGCCCAAAGTAACACTTGGCTCACAATTTTCGTCTTGGGAAAGTTAACTCCCTTTCGTTTCCTAAAGCTGTCAGTAAATTTAACACTAAGGGTATGGGAATTTGATATAAAAATTTAAATTTCGAAATTTGGGTGAATTTGTATTATCAATGTGCGCACCATTTCACAAACTTCTGGTGCTTTTCATGTCGAGTAGTATAAAAAATACAGAAGCTGGCTTTTACAAATTTTTTCCCAACCGTTTGAAAGTTTTATTATTATTCTCTGTTGAAACCCATTTAAGAATAAGAAAACGTCGTTTTCGCCATCTTTTGATGTTCTGTGACGTTTTATTTGTTCATTATATCAACAGTCTGTGCATCGTGACGTATAATATAGAAACTGTCCTTTCCATCAATATAAAAGGCTAGGGGAATACTGATAGATATTCTTAATGACGGACTGTCTGTGAATTATTTGCTTCCAATTGGCTTTCCATAAAAAGCTCTCTGAGCTGCCTGTTGTTTTCGTTTATTAAAAGTAACAAAGGGAAACTTGGCTTTATTTTCTGATGTCATCGGTGTTTCCTCAACAATTACTTTCTTCTTAATTTGACCTTCTTCGCTCTTCTAAAAATTTCAAGTGTGATAACCTTATCTAAACTTGACACATGGACAATTTATTTAAATTTATTTATTTATTGGGGTTAAACTACACTTTCGATAGCTATAGTCACTTCGAGTCGGACAGTTTTACGGTTGGAGGAAGCAAGAGGGCCCGGATAGAACCATAAAGCAGCGACGAGCAGCTGTCAGGCTCCCCAACGTACTAACTCCACACAATCAGGTTTAGCATTGGTTGAAGACAAGTGCACCATCGCCGTGTAGTACGCCTTAGTACACAGCGTTACCGTGCCCTCACGTGGGCAATCTGGATAAAGTGTCTTTCCCAGGGACACAACGCGGTTATACTCCTGGCGGGAATCGAACTGTGTACCTTTCGGTTTGAAGTCCAATGTCGTAACCACTGAGCCACCGCGCTACGTTGATAACTGGACCAATAACAAAGATTAATACAGAACTTCACACAATCAAATTCAAGCAGTCAGAAGTCGTGGTACTTTATATATATAGTACGTGGAGAGTGTATTACCACTAAATCACCCACAGAGTGGAGATTCCACCAAAGTAATAATTGCGAATTTGTTGCAAAGCATAACAATCACAAACAAAGTTCCAGCCAATGGACCTTCGGGTAAACCCGGAGATCCATTGGCAGAAACATTGCTAGGGTTTTTTGCCCATACATGTATGTACAGATTTTGAAAATGAGACTTGAGTGATAACTCCACTCCGCAGGCGATTTTGTTACAATCCACTATCCACGTGTGTAGACTCACGCCACCCGTATAGCCTCAAGGGTTGCGTCCACGGGTTGATTGATTTTCGAACGTATTGGACATATTCTTGGCCTTTTGTCAATCATATCAAAAAGCTTCTACATTCATGGGTGTAAAATGTGTTGTTAATTTTAGCCCGACACACGGACGGACGGAGGGACGACAAAACGAATAGCAGACTTCTTTTTTTAAATCTCGAAAAATAAAGAATACTCGTAATTCGTAAGCAACTTCAGTCTCTGGGCCCTTTCCTTTGATCAAGGGGACAGGGGGCATATAGAACTACTTACTCTTCAGCATGCGCATGCGTAGAAATTGGAGTCGTGACCAATATCCAATTTATTGTAGCGGTGTATGAGAGAAAATAGAAACATTCATTTTCGACGAAAAATGTTTTCAGCAGAAAAGATGGACATACAGACAGGTGTCACCCCAACAAGACGAATCCCAACAAGACGAATTGATAAAATATTCCAACAAGACGATCCCAACAAGACGATCACACACGCTAAAAACTAAAGTGTTAAAAACTACACTTGAAGTGCTGTATTTAACACTTGCTAAGTGCTGAACTAGCACTTTGTTCAAGTGTAGATATCCCAGAACCTGACAGGTGCTACAATAATACCACTTGACAAGTGTAATGTCGCGGCACTTAAAAGGAAACAACGCAGATGACGCGGATCAGGCTCGAACTCTTGAGCCTGATCCGCGTCATCTTCGTTGTGTCCTTTTAATTATGTACCCACCAAGCGCAAATCAAATTATGGACGATTCTGGAAGAACCACCAATGCTAGACACATGGGAAGTGCCATCTATTCAAGTTTCAGATGTCTGACGAGTGTAATGTCTAAGTGCTTAAAGAATTGCACTTTGAGTGTTAAAATCAAACCCTAAGAGTTAGAATGGGTTTAACACCTTGAAAGTGTCCGTTTTAACACTTTAGTTTTTAGTGTGCAACACTACGGTTGAAAACGAATCCCAACAAGAAGAAAAAAAAAATGTTCTCATCAAATATGAGGGAAATTTACTTTGAAAAGAAAATGTACATTACAATGTATGTTATTTGAAGTATTTTAGGGTTTTATTTTTTGCATGTGTTTGGGAGTTTTGTTGATAAAAAAAGATACAAAAAAAATAGCAAACAACGTCTTGTTACAAAGCCAGAGGGCCTCTTTTAACTGGTAGCGTGATAAGTTTGGTTTTTTGGTTGCCAAAATTTCGTTCACATATTATTGTCTTGTTACCATTAATATATAGGCACTCTCCCATTAATTGTAACGGGGCAAATCCACCCAGACTTAATAATATCACACCAAAAATTAATTGAAGTAGCCTGCATCCACAGAATATAAAGCCTTTTATCTCTGATGCCCATACTTCAGGATAAAGTCCCAAAATGGGCTTCCAGCACTCAACCAGTTAATTGAAATCTCTTTGTCCAAAAGTAAGACGTGTTAGCAGTTTATGATGAAAGACCTCAAAATAAATGGGTTATATGGTCATTTTAATTAAATTTGTCTTGTTGGGATTCGTATTGTTGGGATGACCATTTTCGACATTTGTCTTGGGATTCGCCTTCTTGGGAATAGTGGCGGCGCCATGGGAGGGGGAGGGGGTATGGGGGGGGGGGTACTTACCCCTCCACTTTTTTCGCCAAGCGTAGTAAAAAAATACTATCGTTTTAATTTTTGTATTGAACGTTGCGGTGTAATGGTGGGTATGCTTAATTCCATATTCCCAAGTGCACTAAATCAGAGAAGTTTTTAAATTATGTTTGTGTGTGCCCCCCTCCCCCTGCCCCGACACACACACATTACCTGCAAACAACAAACAAGAGTCGAGGGCCCAAATTGCAACAAGGCGTGCCGCGTTCAAACGGTCTGAAACATACCGTTTAAGAGTATTCGAGGAATGCTAAAATCGAGAGCGTGCAACGCATCCGTTTGGAATGCAGCCTACTTTCATTTTCGATTTGAGTGTCGTTTGGTGCTTTGTGTTCGCACTTTACAACAGCTGAAAGACCTAACCAGTAAGTTTCAAAAGGATAAAACTGTTTTAAATTAAATGTCTGAGAATGATCCAGAGAACACCATTTACAACGAAAGTTTTAAAAAATTTTAAAACTTACGCTCGGCGGGCAATACCCAACTGTACCCCCTCACTTCGGTAACTCTGGCGCCGCCACTGCTTGGGAACAGACAGACAGTTCATGCTCTTTAAAATGATATTGAATAATTATTGTAAAAATCCTATCTTCGTAGTTCTATTTCTGCTTAAGATTTTCACATAACGTATTACATTATAAATTCACAAAAATGCACAGATGGAGGTCACGTGAAAGTTAAAAATGTATATTAAATGCTGATGGGACAATTTCGACGGACACAGGTTTGAAAACAGCGGAAATTAATTTTATTTGTTAACTAAAATATTTTGGGTGTGGTGTTGTTTTAATGATGCAATTTAACTTTGAAAAAAGAATCGTTTTGTAATGTTTGTGCCATTGAGGAAGACAGCGCTCCACGCAAAATGCTCTGGTCGTTTTTCAGCATACGTCATTTCTAAATGTTGCACAATAAAAGTAATTATAACATCCCAGCCATCCCTCGGCCAATAATATCGCTGGAATCGGACGTCTGTATTTTACATACAGATCTGCAAGTAGGCTCATTGGCCACTTACAGTGTAATAAGTAGGCCTAACTAGCTTTTATCTTAAAATTCAGCAACGCTACAAATTTATTTATTTATTTTGTTATTGTGGTTTAACGACACTTTCGACAGCCAGAGTCACCTTGTGCCGGACAGTTTTACTGGTGGAGGAAGCCGGAGTACCCGGAGAGAACCACCGAGCAACGGCGAGCAACTGCCAGATTCGCCAACGTACTAATTCCACACAAGCAGGGTTAGCATTTGTTGAAGACCATCGACGTGCAGTACGCCTTAGTACATAACGCCACCGTGCCCCAACGTGGGGTGAAGCGTTTTGCCCAAGGACTCAACACGGTTGCCGCAGGTGGGATTCGAACCGAGGACCTCTCGGCTTGCAGCCTGCATCTCTTCCTACTGAGCCACCGCGTTCCCCAACGTTGCAAATGAATAGAGAAAAGAATAATAGGAAAGTGACAAAGAAGTTGGCAATTAATTAATTAACCTTTCAGCCGACGATTTCCAATGATTTATTATTATTTGAGTTTATTCTCAGCAAACATGACTTGATTTGACAATAAACTAAAGAAATACTCTTAATATGTATGTTATGAGCATACTTAATTTAAATACATTTTTATATAAGGAATATCAGGAAAAGAGATATAAATGAGTTGGTTATTAATTTATTAATCCGGACATGCTTTTTTTAATTAAGAACTGAATGCATTTTTTATAATCTTTTTTGGAGTATGAACGTGTGGGAATGGGTACAAATTATGTATGAATCCCGAAGGGATTCATACATAATTTGTACCCATTCCCACACGTTCATACCCCAATAAAGATTATAAAAATTGCATTCAGTTCTTATAATTACATTCCGTAACTGTGTAATCTACTTTTTATCAAATAACAAAGCAGAAAGACGAAATAAAACATGTACGAACGAACGAGGCTTTCAGTCATTGGAATCAAGAACTAGCGCAGGCCTTTCTTCCGTCTAAATGATATCCCAAAGGCAAATAAGCTTTAATTTTCACAACTTTAGAAATGGAAACGAGTATTTTAGTAACCCGGTTTTATGCCACAGATGGGAAATGTCACCAAAGAAACAGCAGCGGAGTTGATCACTGCGAGAGGCGCTAAAAGTTAAAAACCCACCCAAACACCGCCCGAATTACATTCTGTCAACTGCGCTCTACCGTAAATGCGAGTCAAAGTTCGAACCAAATGTATTCATTGGAAAATGAATTACATTTGGTCATGACGTTTTCATCCAGCTGACCAATGGGAATTGAGTATTTGGACCCAAAACGTACAACTACATTAACAATGTAATTATTTAGTAATGCACTCACTGCATTCCACGGGACGTTTGGGGTGTTATAAATATGTTAGAAACCTCGTAACAATCCGTAAGTGAATTAAAGTCACTCGTGCTTCGCACTCGATACTTGAATTCACTTTCAGATTGTCAATCGGTTAAAAATCTATATTTACTGTTGATCTTGCGACAATGGTTGTGATATTAACAGTTTGGAATGTAAGCGTTATGTACTTGTAATCGGTAAATCTTTTGCTGTGAGTACTGTTATTCTAAGACTTCATCCTATCCGCGCACCATTTTCTAACCCACCTCAAATATGCAATGGGTAAGTGCCATCGTTCCATTAATCCAGTGGCGTAGCCAGCCCAAAGCAAGTGGGGGGGGGGGGGGGGGGGGGGGCAAACTCGTAGAGCCTGTCTTAGCTTGTTAATGGTGGGGGGGGGGGGGGGGTGTGCGGGAAAAGCTTTCTAAGCCTTCACATCTCAGAATTTTGCGTCCTTAAAGTTTGAGCTAGGATAACAAAGGTAACAATAATCAGGGTTTTCACTGGAGGGAAATAAATGTGTCCGCCGATATGGGGAGGTCAAGGGTCGTTGATGGGGGGTTTTGAACCCGGGAATTCAATTTTTGTCTACCACGGGCCGAACCAATTTTGAATTCCAGGGTTCAAAAACCCCCATCTCCTTGCAGCTGAGCGGATATTTTGAGACTTTTCAAGTCTTACGACTGTCTACCTTTTCACCGACACAGATATTAGGACAAGTAACCTACAAATCTACAACCACACCCCGATGGACCTTACCCCCCCCCCCCCCCCCCCCTACGATTTTTATGCCATTTTTGGAGATATTTCGAGGACCAACTTTGAAGGGAAGTGGGGGGGGACGCGTCCCACCCAATCCCCCCCCCCCCCCCCGTGGCCACGCCACTGCATTAATCTTCCTTGCCAAATCTTCCTTGCCACCTATTTGAACAGCTTCACAAATCAGGTCTCCGAGATGAAGTGATAACCATAACCTGCCGATTTGCACTCGCTCGTATGTGAACGTGCATTGACGCGTAAAAATAACGGAGACAACTCCAAAATTGATTCCGACTACAAGAGTGATTAAAGTTCTGATGGTCGTTGCCCGTCGAGTGGATTTAATAGCAACCATATCATCAGCAGAAATGTTCCAGCGAACAAGATTGAGGTATACAATCAATGCTAATTGTCGGCTTTTGCAATGTCAAAAGAGTGTCTTATCTACCCTCAAAGTATCAACCTTGAATTCTTGATATAAAATTGATGAAGACAACTTTAGACAGATACTGATTTGTTGAACTCGCGAACATGATTTACAGATCTCGGAATTATGTGTATCCAAGTGGAACATGCTGACCCATGTCCTGTTTGTCTTCCCAAGTTGGCTTACCGCCTTGCCCTTCCAACCTTCCGCCGTCCTGTTTAATCTACATGGCACTGTTGACAGATTTCTGTTCATCTGTTACAAAGGGTGTTACACATGTACGTCCTTGCCTAGCTTTGACACTACCAGAAGAATAATGTCCCTTGCACAGAAAAAAATGTTGACCGATTATGATCGGAAACACGGTGGCTCAGTGATTACGGAACTGGACTTCAAACCAATGATAACACTGGTCGTGCGGGGTTATAAGTCTAACAGCTGCTCGCCGCTACTCGGTGGTTCTCTCCGGGTACTCCGGCTTCCCCCACCCGTAAAACTGTCCGACATGAGGTGACCATGACTGTCGAAAGTGTCGTTAAACCCCAGTAAGTAAAAAAGTGTGATCGAGGTTTTGCCTCACGACTATTTTAATATCGATAATGACATGTCAAGATCTATCCCTGGATGCTCATGACTTTAAACACCAACAAATGGACAAATCTAAACTCAGACTTCCTTTGACGATCAGCCTAACCTGAATTTCAGGCGACATTTGCAAAAGTGTTTCTTAAATAACTAAATATTTTCATTTTTTTGTCTAAAAAACACTTCATTTTGATAGAGGCCGACGAGCTCGTTTCAGTAAGGGATCGTAAGATATGTTTTTGAGACAAAATATAAAATAAAACTTGATGGTAATTTTTCTGAAAGGCGCTGGCTGGTTTAGTCGTTACGTTGAGAATATGGTTAATCTTTTATTTAAACGTGACGGCCGTAATAGTTCAGCTCGTTCGTTCCAATGAGGGGTCATAAGCTAGGTTTCTGAGGTAAAAAATGAAAATATTTAGTTATGCAAGCAATGTTTTGCTTGTGACGTACTGTAATGGTGTTGCGTATAGGGGGTAACACAAACCAAAAATTAAGTTTGAGCGCTCAATAAGAACTATTCTATTTGTGGATGTCATATAGCACAGTTGTTGAAAATGATTTAATTTGCAGTAGAGCCATCGTTAATAACAAATAAAATTGCCCGCAAACGTTACTGAATTGATACTTACGACAGCCAGGGTCACCTCGTGTCGGACAGTTTTACGGGTGGAGGAAGCCGGTCTACCCGGAGAGAACCACCGTGCAGCGACGAGCAACTGCCAGACTACCCAACGTACTAACTCCGTACATGCAGGGTTAGTATTGGTTGAAGACAAGTGCACCATTAACGTGCAAAACGCTTTTGTGCACAGCGCCATCGTGCCACCGCGTGGGCAAACGGTATTAAGTACCTTGTCCAAGGCAAGGACACAATGCAGTTATTTATTTATTTATTTATTTATTTATTGGTGTTTAAGGTCACATATTTATGCACAATGGCTAATCATGACCGTGACAGTTTTACGGGTGGAGGAAGCCGGAGTACCCGGAGAGAACCACCGAGCAAGGGCGAGCCACTGTCAGCTCCCCAACATACCAACTCCACACAAGCATGGTTAGCATTGGTTGAAGACAAGTGCACCATCGACGTGCAGTACGCCTTAGTACACAACGCCACCGTGCCCCCACGCGGGCAATGGAGATGAAGTGTCTTGCACACAACGCAGTTACCCCTGGTGGGGATCAAACCGTGAACTTTTCGACCTGAAGTCCAATGCAGTAACCACTGTTGCAGTCTTGATATTGACATAGATACTGAAAGGTTACCTCAAGCCCCAATGAACAAATGAACCTAAATACAATCTTTTCTGACGATGCCCCTAAAAATAAATATTAAATGTTCAACAATCTGTTTTTTGTTGGTTTGGTCTATCACCTTAGAGCCAGAGATCTTGAAAGTACTTTTATATTCCAGTATAGCCATAGATATTAAATATTGCCTCAGCTGATATAAGCAAATAAACTTATACCCTAACTTACCTAACATAGTATAAACAGTTCTTAGAAAGTACAGTTAAAACTAGAAGTGAGGTCATGAACTGTGCGTTTATCTGGGCTTAATTGCGCGTAGGAATTGCGCGCATTTGCGATTTCGAATGACATCCAAAGAACGGCAGGTTTTTCTGGTTACTCATAGCAAACACAGGCAATGTTTCTGCCAATGGACCTCCGGGTTACCCGGAGGTCCATTGGCTGAAACATTGCTTGTGCGTAGGCCATGTGGACAGAATTTGATAGCCTTACTATGGTCATAACGCGTAGATTAACGCGCAGATCGACGTGCTATTTGTGCGCATTTCATGACAGAACTTCTAGTTTTAACTGTAATCTGGAAATTGATAAATTGTGAAGTCAAACATTTCAAAAATCTTGTGTGTAAAAGTGTTAAATTAAGAAGGAAGAAATCTTTTTGAAAGTATCACTTTAAACTGAACAACTAGAAGTATAAAACAAAAACGTTGGACACAGAAAAAGGGTTAACTTAAACTTTAACCAGCGAATTATCATTAGGACTTAATCCCGGAACGGGAATTCCCGGATTCCAGGTTCCGAAAGCTGTCCCCGATACCCGGGAATTCTACAGCACGGAACCGGGGATGAAGCGTGGAAATGTTTGTGTATTGAACTGAAGTTTTCTTAATTAAAACTTTAAAGGATTTCGTCAGCCTTTCCACGCCTAAACTTTTTACAGCCCTGATTCCTGACGAACCATTTTCAACAAATCACTGTAGCTCCCAACCATTTCTGGAGGACCCCACCCCACCCCCCCCCCCCTCCCTTTCAACAGCAAGATCTTATTCACCCGCTTCAAAGTTCAAGCATGTCTTCATTTTCAGAATTACTAGTATCACTGTTCACTACTTTCTCCAACATCAACACCCTCTTCACTGCCGTCACCAGTCTCCTCTGCTCAAAGCAGAGGAGACTGGTGACGGCAGTGAAGAGGGTGTTGATGTTGGAGAAGATAGAGGTGATAATCCTGGGTTATTTCTAAAACAAAGACGAGATTGAAGCGGGTTTGGGTTTTCATACTTATCTTTGCAAAATAACTTTTCCGTTTGGAGATGGGAGATTGCCAATGAAATATACTCATTATCATTAAAATAAATGCGTCATGTTACCTTTGTAAATTTGCTTGATATTACCCGGGAAATTTCCCAGTTCCCGGTTATGAGAGTAATTGCATTCCCGTTCCTGGTTCCTAGAAAACCAGGCAATATATTAAACCCTAATTATCATCCAGATTTACGAGAAAGTTAGCGCCCTTAATTTCCTAAAGCTGTCGGTAAATTTAACACGAATGGTATGGGAATTTCATGTTAAAATTGACGTCTCGAAATGTTAGTGAATTTGTTTCATCGATGTGCGCATCATTTCTAAAACTGTAGGAATTTTTTTGTAAATTAGTATAAAAACACAGAAGCTGGCTTTTCACAATTTTTTACCCTATCAGTTTGACTATTTTCTCTGTTGAAAGTCATTTAAAAATAAGAAAACGGCGCTTTCACCATCTTTTGATGTTCTGTAACTTTTTTGTGTTCATTATATCAATAGTTTGCGTAACGTAACATTTTAGACATTCACGGATCTTTCTATTAATCTAAAAGTCTAGGAGACGAGATTTGATATTTTTATAAAGGGTTACAAATTACTGTAAAAACACATTCCCTAAACAAATAGCCCAAGGGAGCGGTTACATGGCTGCTTTTAGTTAGTTTGCCATAAAAAGACAAGTTTCCTTTTGTAACTTTTAATAAATGAAAACAACAGAAAGCTCCTGGTGTTGTCTGTTGTTTTCGATTATTAAAAGTTACAAAAGGAAACCTGGCTTTATTTATTATTTATTTATTTATTTATTGGTGTTTAAGGTCACATATTTCTCACAATGGCTAATCATGACCACGACAGTTTTACGGGTGGAGGAAGCCGGTGTACCCGGAGAGAACCACCAAGCAACGGCGAGCAACTGTCAGCTCCCCAACATACTGACTCCACACAAGCAGGGTTAGCGTTGGTTGAAGACAGGTGCACCATCGACGAGCAGTACGCCTTAGTACACAGCGTCACCGTGCCCCCACGTGGGCAATGGGGGTGAAGTGTCTTGCCCAAAGACACAAAGCGATATTGCCGCAGGTAGGATTCGAACCGAGGACCTCTCGGCTTGCAGCCTGCACCTCTACCTACTGAGCCACCGCGCTCCCAAACTTGGCTTTATTTTCTTCTGATGTCATACGTTTTCCCCAACAATTACTTGTTTTTTTAATTGGACCGTCCACTCTCTAATAATTTCATGGGAGAAAACTTCATCGAAGGTCGGTTTTCATGACGATATAAATCAAGAATGGTTCCAAAATATCTGCGAAAATATAATAAACATATCTGAAGAACAAACCTCTATTCAAACTGACCTTACAGAATCTAAAATAAAAATATTCATTTAACATATTTTGGAAATGACAAATACTAATTCCAAGACGTGGCGAAAGTTATGAAGAAGGGTTAAAATAACACCACCGGTGGTGGAAATGAGACGGGTGCGAATGCAATTGCTCCCATCAGCACCCGTGATTTCTATTTTACGGGAGCTAAAAAATGCACTCGTTGAAAAATATTGTGGAGCACTAATATACTGTGAAGGCATATAAATGTGTGTTGTTTTGAGAAAGCAGCACTCTGTGGCCAGTGGTAAGTTACTGTCATAATTCAGTAATTCCTTGTACACTTAACCCTTTGACCACTAGTGGTATCTACCATGCCAGTTCAATAGCAGCAATTAGAAGAGTCCATATACATTATTTGGGGTAGACCAATCAATATTTTCAACGTGCAGCCTCGGGGCTGCACGTTGAAAATATTGATTCTCTACCCCACACATTTACTGAACAGCCATCCTGTGTAATGACGTCATGATGTAGCATGTTCCTGGCTGGAAGAACGGCCACTCGGGTTCAAAGTGTTAAGTTTTCTTTTCTTTGGTGACAGTATTCCCTAGAAAATTCATATACTAACATTTTACGGGTGCAATTTGCTATCGTCTCTAATTTTACAGGAGCTTAAAACTGCCCCTGTCAGTTTTGTTCATTTCCAGCACTGCACCATCACCTCACACCATCCCCACGCGCCCTACACCTTTTTTCGAAAAACAAATATACACAGCTTTGGGGGGTTGTACTCATGATTCTTAATGAAAATGACAAAAAATTATAACAATATGTTTTAAAGTTTCACAAGCTTTAAATACCTCAATTTAAATTTCAATCAGCGAATTAATCGTTCATTTAACAACCAGAAAAGGCCAAACGTTTCAAAAATGAAAGAAAACTAAAAATGATTAAATTTAGAACAACTGGACTGTAAAAAAATAAGCTGGTTAACAAACAACTTTTTGATACTAGGCGGACAGACGGGAGGACAATCGGACATAACTCAAAACCTTCGTTCTCATTGCAAACAATGTTACACACAATCTCCTTCTACATATTAAACTTCGGAGATCGTCTCATTTCAAACTCCGTAGTGACACAATTTTATTTTATTAGGGTGTAATGACACATTAACAGCCAGAGTCATATTATGTTGGTGACAGTTGTACGGGTGGAGGAAGCCGGAGTACCCGGAGAGAACCACCGAGCAACGACGAGCAGCTGTGAGCTCTCCAACATCGTAACTCTGAACTCTACACCGCGGCAGAAGCAGGGTTAGATTGGTTAAAGACATGCGCAGAATCGACGTGCAGTACGCCTATAGTACACAGCGTCATCCTGTCCCCATGTAGGCAATCGAGGTTAAGTGCCTTTCCCAAGGACACAACGCGGGAGCACGAATCAGTCGCTGAAATGGTCACCCATCTAACTTCTAACTGCACTCGACGTTGTTTAACTTGGCTGATCTGTTGAAAACCGGTTACCGCGACGCCACCGCGCCACCAGTGACACAAATTAAAGATGTTACGCAATTTTATTACTTGGTAATTTCGTCTGGACGACCACGTCTCTAAATACAACACGCGCACAACAATGAGTTGACACTTATAATTTGTGTGAGACAGAAACACTGAAATTCATCCTTTACCGAAACGATCAGCTGACAACTCTTGCAAAAAATAATTCTTGAATTACTATAAAAAAAAAAATCACCTCAAAACTGAAAAAAATAATAAAATTTAAATGGAATCTTTTGTGGAAACGGATTGCAAACATGAGCTATAGGTTTCGAAAGGGTTGAATTCTTCAGCTTTTTGGACACTGATGTCGAAAAATCAGAATTTCTGGCAGAAAATTCATCGCATACCATAACAAGGCATTTAACAACTTCATACTTGTTTGACAGAGCTCATTGAGGTCTGTCAAACAGGAATGAATTGGTTAAATTCCTAGTTGCATAAAATACAAAAACGATGTCACCTCAAATAGCTCTCTAAGCCCTTTTCCGGCAGTATATAATAACACAATTTATCAGTTCAACGAAAGAAACTTATTTCAAGTGCACCATCTCAGCTGTAGTAACAGATGTCATTTGTCTTGCATAAAATTGTGTAGAAAGGTTTAGTTGAAAGATAGGTTGCTAAAAAAATTGAGGAAACATTTTCTCGGGTCGCCTTCATTTCTCATTTATACGGAAATTGTCTTTGAACCTCAGCGAACAAACAAATCTTCCTTTCTCTTCAACCGTCATTTACCCCCTTGACGCTGCACTCTTGAATTAAATCGTGAGATTTAATACCGGTACAGCAGTTAGGCAAATCCATCTTCAGTTACAGGAATGTTTTGTAAAATTTAATCCTGTCGTCCTACATGGCTGGAGGGTTAAATTATTGCAAATCCCACTTTGCCTCCTACGGGTAATTTCTAGCCGACCACCGAATTACAACAATGAATGAATACCTTTGAAAGGGTTAATTGAGGCTAACATTAGGAATTCACACGGGCGTAGATAGCATTTCGTGGGTGGGGCGGTGGTGATGGGCAAACGCCAATTATTTCTGACAAAGCCAAATTTTCAACAGATTTCGGATTGAGCAACCCCGTTTCTTCCGCTTTGGTTCTCAAGACAGGTTTGTTCTTGAAAATTATATAAAAAAAAACATGTTTTAGCTAAAATATGAAGAATTGTCCATTCATTTTGCAAAATGTACTATAAATAAAAAGCTCAAAATTTTCCCGACTAACCTAAATTTTCAGAGAACATTTTTGGTGGGGAGTAGAGGAGGCATCGCCCCGCCTTTGTATCTATGTGCGGCAGTGGCAATTTAATGTTACGAAAGACAAAAGATGGTAGAATCTGAAGAAACTGACTACCGAGAATTCCTTTTCTTCAGTTTTCTGCAATTTTATTTTCCGCTTTTGTTGTTTAAATACAAACAAAAATTCAACTCATTCTTTTCTAATTAGTTTTTCGCAATAAAAGTGATTAACCCTTTACCAAACATGAAAAGAAGACGACACTTGCAAACAAAATTCTTGATTAACTAATTTTTTTTTCATTTTTTGTCTCAAAAACATAGGTTATGACCCCTCGACGAGCTCGTTCCAAAGAGGTGTCATAACCTAAGTTTTTGAGACAAAAATAAAAAAAATAATAAAAATTAATTGTCGATTTTCGTGAATAGTGCTGGCCCTTTTTGGCAGTTACGTTGGGTAAAGGGTTAATCAATGAGAGCGGACGAGTGGAGATCCTTCCAACAACAGCTCTTATACTAACCAAACTTTTAATTCTAACGAGGCACTGAGAAGGGAGAACCAATTTTAGAAATTTAATTTTCAAATTTTCAAATTTAAAAAAGCAACTTACCACCAGCTAGGACACTACTAAGAAAAATGGCAATTATGCATACTGCAACCATTAATCTATCCATAGTTCCCCAGTCCGATATCCTTCCAAGAAATGCAAGGTGCGACCGGAGTTATTAGAATATTCTTTCGTCGCCTGTAGACCGAACAGTGACAGCTTAGTTTCGAGAATCCTTCATTTTAAAGTAGTTTGTCACGGTGGACTGATTATAATTCGCGTACTGCCAGTCACTCACTCGGTCTATTTTGGTTTACCTTTCTTCGTCTTCCAATTGCTCATAAGACATGAACTGGTGAGGACTTAATGTGTTCGTTTTGTTCAGACTTGGTATCCATCGATCTCTTTTTGTGTAAAGCCGAAATGTCTCTCGACAGCTTCAAATTGATTCCAAATTGCGTGGGGAAACTTGAAGAAGTAAAGCTACTTTTCTCTGTCGATAATCAATCGTGCTTTTAACTCACTCAAATACTAATTCACTTGAATGTCCTTTTACAAGGAGTTCGTGAAAATAGGACAAAAACAACCAAATCGTTTTAGGGTGAATTTTCGGCCCAAACATACACAACAGATGCGATGCGCCTGTTGCGTTAATAAATAAGTAGGGTTTTGCGAAACTTCGAAACTCGATTCCATCTGAAATCACCTCGATGATTCGATTCGATTCTTGTTACGGTGATTCGGAAATTGTCGAATCGCCGCAATGTTCTCAAAATCGCGCAGGTGTCGCCTCTTTTAATTTTTCCGAAAGTACTTTCGGATGGAGAACCCCCATGAACTCTTCTTACATTACGTGGAGAGTGGATTGTAACTAAATCACCCGCGGAGTGGAGTTATCACCCAAGCTATAACTTTCAAATTTTGTACATATCGACAAAAAACACAAGCAATGTTTCAGCCAATGGACCTCCGGGTTTAACCCGGAGGTCCATTGGCTGAAACTTTGCTGGTGCTGGTTATGCTTTGCAACAAATATGCAATTATTCCTCGGGTGGAATCTCCACTCTGTGGGTGATTTAGTGATAATACACTCTCCACGTACTGTATATCACCAGATCTCCTGTAAAGGAAATCTCGTGATAGACGAAGAGTTCCGAAAATACTTTTCTTCGTTTCTGGCATAACATTTCGCCTTTTTTTTTGATTGACTTCTCAAAACAGACAAGTTACAGTTGAATACAATACTAGAGTGGAGACTTGTAATATTTATCGCTGAAAGAGTAAACCATATCTACAGCTCCAAGAGCGGTGAGATTGATTCGAGATTCGATCTGATTCGATTCGAATCCTCAGCCTGATTCAACCCGAAATTTGAGATTCGCAGGGTCCCAGTAATAGCTACTTTTCTTTCCAGTTAAGAATGTCGACTTGACGTAATACTTTTAATGTGGTCCTTGCGATGGAACAAAGGAAATAATTAATCGAACTATGGTGCGCTGTGGCTCAGTGGTAGACTGTTGGACTTCTATGCTGGAGGTCCCGAATTCGATCCCCGTCCGGGACGACCCGCGTTGTGACCTTGTGCAAGGCACTTTATCCCGGTTGCCAACATGGGGGCACGATGACGCCGTGTACTAAGGTGTACTGCACGCCGATGGTGTAATGTCTTCAACCGCTGTAACCCTGTTTGAGCGGAGCTTGGACAGAGTTAGAATGTTGAGGAGCTCACAGTTGCTCGTCGATGTTCGTTGGTTCTCTCTGCGTACTTCGGCTTCCTCCAGCCGTGAAATTGTCACGATCACGATTAATTGTGCATCAGTATGTAACCTTAAACATCAATTAATTAATTAATTAATTAATTAATTAATTAATTAATTAATTAATTAATTAATCGAACTAAGTTCAATGTCTCAAGCGAAGAAATCAGTCATTGAATGTAATTTTGACATGGCGTGATAGTTTTAATGTAGGCCTGCCTTGTCGTGGAACAAAGACAATAATCTATCGAACTCATCTCAATGTCTCAAGTGAAGCTATCAGTGATTTTGAGATGGCGTGATATTTTTAATGTCGGTCTTGCTGTGTAACAAAGACAATAATCATTCAAACTCCCTAATTGAAGCAATCGGTTACGGGCTGTAATTTTGAGACATCGATTTTTGACGTAAGAATTATAATCGGTTTTTGTTATATTTCCGTTGGCACGTTGGAAAAAGTGGATTTATTTGTGTTTGTTTCCCAGAAAAGCTGAAATCAAACATAGCACCATGTTTTGGGTTTTTTTTTTGGGGGGGGGGGGGTTGTTTTTTTTTTTTCTTTTTTTTCGGCCTGTTGGGGTTGGTCTTATCCAACGGTTCACGGACTGGCGGCCCATCGACACCATTTGTATTCTATGTTCGGGGGGGTTGATATGCCCTCTCGTACATTGGTAGCGTTTCTCTCACAAATCGCTTACTATCCACCATAATATTATTCCAAAAGAGGTTCTATCACTAAACCTAATGTGCCAATGATAGAAACTATAGCTCTTACCGAATTGTTGCTTAGTGTATTAGTTATTGTATTAATTATCGTACTAAACAAAAAGGCGTATACCTTGTCTATCCCTTGTCTACATCCTTGTAGAGTTGTGAGGGAGGACGCTACAGAGCTACAGAGATATCAGTGGTGAATTCTCCACCCGACAAGTTTCTAATAACTGGCGAATATAGGCCACAGGAACTGGCGATGGGTTGTCGGTCGTGGGGGTTGGTCTTATCCAACGGTTCGCGGACCGACGGCTCATCGGCGCTTTTTGTATTCTATGTTCGAGGGGTTGATATGCCCACACGTACATTGGTAGCGTTTCTCTTACAAACTGTTTACTATACCCCATAGTATCTTTCCAAGAAGAGGTTCCATCACTAAGCCTTATGAGCCATCAACACAAATCGCTGTCATGAGTATACTTTCCGTCAAAAGGGAATGGCAGGAAGACAGCCTCTCAGGCTATGCCATTTCCTTGCAGCGCATTCAACTCTAGCCTGTTTTATTGTTATCTTGTATGTTCTTATGCTGCAAAATAAATCAATCAATCAATCAATCAAAATTACAAACTGAAAAAATATATCATTATTTATCATTTCATCGCATCAATCGTATTGGGTCTAACGAGTAGCGAGTAAAAGATTTAACACTTTGAGACTTGAATTGTCTAGACGTTCAAACGTCACTTGGAATTCAGTTTCTTCAACGTTTTTCTAACTACGAACTCATATATCGTATTTATTTATTTATTTATTTATTCATTTATTTATTTATTTATTTATGTTTAAGGTCACATATTTATGCACAATGGCTAATCATGACCGCGAGAGTTTAAAGGGTGGAGGAAGCCGGAGTACGCGGAGAGAACCACCGAGCAACGACGAGCAACTGCCAGCTCCCCAACATCGTAACTCCGTACTGTAGCTCAGGCAGGGTTAGACTGGTTGAAGACATGCGCACCATCGACGTGCAGTACGCCTTAGTACACGGCGTCATCGTGCCCCCTCTCAAAGATCGTAAAGATATTTTTCACATTAGCGATTATCTGGTTGAGGGCTAGATTATTTTTGGTGGTCTGATTTTGTTATTCAAAACTTGTTTTATTACAAATTATTGGAGAGTGCCCACAGGCACTCTCCAATAATTTGTAATAAACAAATTTATATAAACAAAATATTATTTGTGTTTGAATGAATATGAAATACAAGCAAGGAAAGTGTTGGCTTTTGCTCTGGTATCCTAATTTTTTGAAAGCCCTGATAGTGGCTTATAGCACTCAACCGGGGGCGCGGTGGCTCAGTAGGTAGAGGTGCAGGCTGCAAGCCGAGAGGTCCTCGGTTCGAATCCCACCTGCGGCAACCGCGTTGTGTCCTTGGGCAAGACACTTCACCCCGATTGCCCACGTGGGGGCACGGTGACGCTGTGTACTAAGGCGTACTGCACGTCGATGGTGCACCTGTCTTCAACCAATGCTAACCCTGCTTGTGTGGAGTTGGTATGTTGGGGAGCTGACAGTTGCTCGCCGTTGCTCGGTGGTTCTCTCCGGGAACTCCGGCTTCCTCCACCCGTAAAACTGTCATGGTCATGGTTAGCCATTGTGCAGAAATATGTGACCTTAAACACCAATAAATAAATAAATAATAGCACTCAACCAGTTCAGAAGTCTTGACAGCAGGATTATATTAGTATTTTAAGCTCCGATAACATTTGGCTCAACGGTTGTCATTGAGCATTATTAGGGAGAAAATAGGAATTGGGGTTAAAACTTTAAAAAAATCGAAAAACAAAAAAAAAAAAACAAATGACCACAAAGTTTCAACGCGCTGTTTGATTTCGTACGTCATAAGACATACAAAAGTATCAAGTGTTTAATTCACAAACGGTGTGAAGAAGAACACCGAACACAAGAACCGTTTCGTCCATGGACCTCTCGTGGCCCGCGCGGATTATTTCACTTGACTAATGCCTCGTGAAATATTCCTCCGTGCTCCCCCTCGAGGATAAAAATCGTACTCGAATCCGAGCAGTGAACTAATGTTTATGTCTTGCTCTGCTGGTTACAATACAGTGTTTTCATGCAAACAGCGCCTCTAGTGGTTTACACCCAACCTTTAATGGAGGATAAAAGTTTCCTGCTTTATGCAATTGGTGGAAAGTGAACTGAGCTTGGAAGTGTGAATAAAATATTAAAGTGCATGTTTTGAAAAAATTATAAAATATTGTTGAAAACTGTTTTCTGGAAAGTGTGAGAGAACATTAAAATTGGGTGGGGGCAAGTAAAAGTAGGTCTATTTTATTGAGTGCGAAACTGGACAAGAGTACAGGAAGTACTAATTTTGAAGGCAAAAATCCCATGGCGACCAATACATTTTTTTGGTATATTTTTTTCATGAGGTGATAAACTTGATGGATATAGGGTTGTTTTTCCGAAAATGTGCTTGATGAGGTGGAGAGGGATTAAAAGGTTTGTACTGTCTTCAATGTAAAAAAAAACAATGTATTGTAACCTGTTTTACATAGCGACTTTTTGTCGGAAATTTATTATTTTGTCCCAACACCGGAGATCACTCTCTATGCCACTGCTACATTCTCGTTTATTTTCTCAATATACACTCAGATACAATTTGTACAATAATTTAAATTATTACCTATCCCATGTTATAGACAAAATCGTCAGTATATCTAATTCTGAAAAAAACATGAAAAGTGTTTATCTATAATGACCCCCCTTGTAACTAATTGATAAACTTTGTTGCAATGTGATAAACTTTGAAAATATTTATTATGATGATACTGAGTACCTTGTGTACCAAGCGAGATAGGTTTCATATGATAGATAAACGGTTGTCAAATATTTTTTGTATATTCTTCTCCAGTGCACTGCAAAAAATATAGGTTCTCTTTAGAACCAAAACTGGTTCTAATCTTGTCCCTGAGATGGAACCAGCTCTGTTTAAAACCCTTTACCCAACGCAGAGAATATCAAAATTTATTATTTTAAATACTATTTTTTAAATTTTTTCAAAAAATTTCAACAAAACCATATCATGTGACCACTCATTGGAACGAGCTCATCGAGCTCGTTCCAATCAGGGGTCACATGATATTGTTTTGTTGAAATATTTTTAAAAATTTATTTTTTTCAACTGCTCGTTTTGCAAATTACGCGGGCGGATTCGGGCGATTCGTTAGGTAAAGGGTTAAACAGTATTTATTTCAAATCAAATAAATTTACCAAGATTAGCATTCAATTTTAACAGACGATTACATGAACTGAAGTAGATTCAGCACTAAACTTGGAGCTTATTCAACGCAGTCGCCAAACATTTTGAAACAAAGGAGATATGAACAGTTGGCATATCGAACCAGTTTTGGTTCTGTAAAGAACCAAAACTGGTTCGATATGCCAACTGTTCATATCTCCTTTGCTCAATAATGATTTGAGACAACCTCGTATAAGCTCTAAACGTACGGCTGAAACCCCTTCAATTTTTGTTTAATTCTGTTAATATTTAATGTTAATCTTTATAAATTTATTTGATTTGACATAAATACTGTTTAAACAGAACTGGTTTCATCCCAGGGACAAGATTAGAACCAGTTTTGGTTCTAAAGAGAACCTATATTTTTTGCAGTGTGGGGAAGGTGATGCAGAGCTTTTGGGTTTTTTTTCTATATTAAACTCAAGTCCGAAATATAGCTTTCTAGACGATCTTTTGGAAACCATGACTTCTACCAGGCCCATGGCGACAGGGGGTGTGGGTGGGTGTGTCACCCCACCTCCAAATCCAGACTAAAATTTCCTATAGATAGAAATTCGGAGGGCAAGTCATGAGTAGTTAGAAATTCCATCTATCTGGATTTTAGAACTTTTTTAGTGATGCTGATGTCTCCTTCACTTCCCAAAATCCCAACTCGGTTTCAAATCGGCAAAAATTCCAACTGTTACTACTTACAACTACAGTGTACGCAAAATCGAGCTTTTCATAAGTATGCATGATGTCAATCGGTGCGAGATTTCTATAGTACGTGTATTATAGTAATAGAAAAATCCTCGAAATGCACTTCAAGAAAATTGCATCAGGTAAAATCGTTATCCTGAGTTAATTCCATCATTCACAGTTAGAAAATGATGAAACATCGAAAATTGATCATTCCTGCATAAGATCTGTTTAGTACATATTCAATTCCCAGAATAATACCAAATCATAATGACCTGATAATTCTACCATAAATGCGTTGGCATTTCAGTTACTAGAATCAATTTTATGTTTCTCGGTAGTTAATTTCCAACTGGGGAGAGACCCCCCCCCCCCCCCCCCAGTTGGAAATTTTCTACCATACACCCCACCCTCTCCAATCGAAAACCTCTAACCACGTCCCTGATTTCTACATGTTAATAACGGTAAGGGGTTTGTTGTGGTCAAGTACCAAAATAATATGAGAATTAACCTCACTCACCCACAAGTTGGAATAATTCTCTCATTAAGGTGCAATGGTGGCATGTGACTACATAGCAACGACGGTGCTTCCTTAACAACGGGCTTGTTATTGGAAAGATTTTGATGCAATTTTATACACTTGCCCACTTTTTGGACAAGAACTGAACTAAGAAGTTGGCAACCAGATCACGCGATCACCAAAGCAAACAGAGTGCATTCTTTGCAACGGGCTATCTTCTGGGTCGATTTCGATGAAATTTAATATGTAGGCTCACAACTGAGCTGGAAAATAAATAAACTACATGACAACAAAATCATGCGATCCCCATAGCAACCAGAATGCTTCCTTATCAACGGATTAACCACTGAGGCGATCCTGGTGTAATTTAATACACAGGTCTGCAGTGGGGTCAGAAAGAAAATGATAGATATCCCAATCTTGGTGTCCATAGCAACAAGTGTGCTTCCTTAGCATCGCAGTAACTAATAAGTATATTTCCATCTTACCGTACGCTTAGGACTCAAAATTAACAAGAAATAAAACAAAAAGTTTAACAACAGTGTCAAGTGAACTCCATAGCAACTGGGGTGTGTCCTTAGCAATGGTCTCGTTAGTGGGTCGATTTCGGAGAAAATTGATATTTAGGCTCACAAATTAGCTGGTAACTAAATAAGCTGCGTGACAACAGAATGACGCCCCCTCTCCATACCATCCAGGGTGCTTCCTTAAACCTTTACCCAACTTAACGGCCAAAACCGGCCAGCTCTATTCTCAAAAATCGCCAATTAATTTTCATTATTTTTTTTATTTTTTGTCTCAGAAACATAGGTTATGACCCCTCGTTGGAACGAGCACGTCGAGATCGTTCCAACGAGGGGTCATAATCTATGTTTTGAGACAAAAAATGAAAAAAAAAATTAGTTATTCAAGAATTTTTTTGCAACTGTCGTCTGCTTTTCATGTTAGGTAAAGGGTTAAAAACGGCTTAACTACTGCTGAGTTCTTGATGTAGTTGAACACAGAGGTCTACATTGCGACCAGAAATAAAATTATCTGTATCGTTATCTGCTACTTGGTCACCATAGCAACAAGCGTGCTTCCTTAGTAACGCAGTAACGAATAGGTGGATTTTGATCTTATTGTACATTTAATACTAAACACTAACAAGACATGAAACTAATAGTTTAACAACAATTTCGCGTGAGCTCCATAGCAACCGGTGTGTGTCTTTAGTAACGGGCGATACTGGGTCGATTTCGGCGAAATATACTCTATAGCCTCGCAACGTAGCCGGAAACTGACTCTGCGTGGCAACCGACTCATGTGGTCTGCATTGCAACCGGAGTGCTTCCCCACCAACGGCTTAACTTCTGGGACGATCTTAAGGTAATTTAATACACTATCTGCTTTCGTATTGTCCATAGAGACGAGCGTGCTTCCTTAAAACTTAGCAACACATTGTCTAATTGGTATATTTTATTTTATATTTAGGAATATAAATCAACCAGAAATGAAACGAATAGTAATACTGCAGGAAGAATGTAACGTAATGTCTGTACCAATCAGGGTGCTCCATTAGCAGAAGGCCAACTACTGGATTCATTTGACAGACTTTCATATGCAAGCCCATACCTTAAGCAGAAACTAATCAAACAAAGTGACAGTGTTCCTGTAGCCTTTAATTAATGCACGGCTGTGTAAATTGTTTTTTCTGTTAAGAGTATGTGTGTAGGAAACTTAAGAGAAAGTAAAAAGAAAATAGATTGGACAGCCTGGAACGTTCAGGGTCTCGTACACAAGCTAGATGACCCTGAATTCGTCTCCCTGTTAAACAAGTATGAATTTATATGTTTATCCGAATCTTGGCATTGTAAAACAACTGACATCACGTTGCCGGGTTACACATGTCTAGATATGTGCCGCACCAGCACCAAGTCTAACCGAGGCGGTGTAGCGTTTTATTATCTTGATAAATATAAACCATTCTTTCAAAAATCTGATTCCATCGATGATCTATTGTTGTGGGTAGAATTTGATGGGGAAATATCTAATATGAATGCAACAGTTGTTTTTGTCTCAGTTTATATCCCTCTATCTAACTCAACATTTTGGCAATCACGAGAAAAACTGGATTCTGTGTACGGAAATCTCGAGCAAGAACTGAAGCAGTGTGGGGGAAAATGATCTAATCATTATGGGAGGAGATTGTAATTCAAGCACTGGAGAACTGCCGGATTATATTACAGATGACAGAGACAAGTACCTCCCCCTCTCTGACTCCTATACAATTGATCAATGTAACAAACGTCAAAGCCTAGATAAACGAACAAACACGTATGGGTAACAACTTCTTGCCATGTGTCGGGCGGCAGAATTCCTGGAGATTATATGGGGAACTTTACAAGTTATCAGTATAATGGTGCCAGTGTTGAAGACAACATTATAATACCAGATGAGCATTTTTCGGATGTAGACTACTTTTCGTCCCCTGAGTTCCAATGTGTCCTATGTGCCTACTGGCACATAGGACACGTTGGAACTCAGGGGACGTTTTGTGTGAAATCGTCACCCGAATATTCAGACCACTGTCAACTTAGCCTGCACTTAAATTACACAATTATTATCAGTAAAATGGCGAATAATATGAACTTTGGTAAAACCAAGAAGCGCGCGCAACTCACAGTGTTTTTCAAATTATAATGACATAAACTTAACAAAATTTAAAACAGTGTTTAAGGGGTCGTCCAACAAAACAGTTTGCGTTGTGAACTAATGCATGTACATGCTGTCTTGTACATTTATTTCCCCCTAAAAACATATCAGACCTACAATATAATATGAAATTTAGGCAAACCTAAAAGCGAGCGAAAGTGACGCATTAGGCCTAATGTGCTGCAGACCTACATTTACTGGTAAAGAATAGGGGACCAACCAAATTTCGAGATAACTACTTTTATCTGCGTTTTGATTGGAAGATATTTTCCAATCCTCTGATTGAAAGATAATTTTATCATTGCTTTGATTGGAAGATATATTTATGGCGTCGTTGTTTTCCGCAATTTATCCGATGAGTTACGGAAATTGCTGCGTTCATTTTTATTTTTTCACAAACAGCGTGTAGCATTTATTGTTACTATTACCAACGTTTAGTAGCCACTACAAGAAAATACAGCAGTGCTGTGCAAAAAAAGGACGATGATAATATTCCAATGCAGTTTTACTGAAAAGGCCATCTTTAAAATAATAAGACTGAGTATCACAAATGTAGTTTCATGATTCGGACCAGATTTTTATATAGGACGTTTCGCACCCAGATCTATGGACGATTCTGACCATATTTCTGGTCGATTCGAACCAGACTATTGGATGATTCGGTCCATGTTTGTGGACGATTTGGACCAGGTTTCTGGGTGATTTGCCTAACAGACACACAAACTACACAAGCCAGCACAGACATACACACTTCACAAGACAGCACAGACTTGTCGTTTGAAGTAAATATGCCTAGAGCTTTATGTGCCAATTTCAATAAGCCGTTTTCATTAATTTCACTGAAAAAATACCGACGTACCGGTATTGTTTGTAGTTATCACAACAGATAATTCTGAGAGTAATTATGAAACTGCTAATCCTGTGCTTCTGGATTTTTGCAATACATTTTGGGTCCGCATACCGAATTTGGTCAAAATCGGCCCAGTAGTTAGCCCGTTGCTAAGGGGGAGCTCTGGTTGCTAATGACGTCACGTGGCGTCAACATTGACCTATCTGTTTTCATTTGCAATGCATTGTGGGTCCGTATTCCGAATTTGGTCAAAATCGGCCCATTAGTTAGCCCGTTGCTAAGGGGACACTCTGGTTGCTAGGGAAATCAAAAGACGTAAACTTCGATTCGATCTGTCTGTTTTCATTTGCAATGCATTTTGGGTCCGTATACCGAATTTGGTCAAAATCGGCCCAGTAGTTAGCCCGTTGCTAAGTGGGCGCTCTGGTCGCTAGGGAAGTCACGTGACGTCATCACTGATCTATCTGTTTTCATTTTCAATGCATTCTGAGACCGTATACCGAATTTGGTCCAAATCGGCCCAGTAGTTAGCCCGTTGCTAAGGGCGCGCTGTGGTTGCGAGGGAAGTCCCGAGACGTCAACATTGGTATGTATTTTTATTTGCAATGCATTTTGGGTCCGTATACCGAATTTGGTCAAAATCGGACCAGTAGTTAGCTCGTTGCTAAGGGTGCTCTATGGTTGCTAGGGAAATCACGCGACGACACCACTGACCTGTCTGTTTCGTTTGCAATGCATTTTGGGTCCATATACCGAATTTGGTCAAAATCGGCCCAGTAGTTAGCCCGTTGTTAAGGGGCGCTCTGGTTGCTAGGGAAGTCACGTGACGTCATCATTGATTATCTGTTTTCATTCGCTATGCATTCTGGATCCGTATACCGAATTTGGTCCAAATCGGCCCAGTAGTTAGCCGGTTGCTAAGGACGCGCTCTGGTTGCTAGGGAAGTCACGAGACGTCAACATTGATATGTCTGTTTTTATTTGCAATGCATTTTGGGTCCGTATACCGAATTTGGTCAAAATCGGATCAGTAGTTAGCCCGTTGCTAAGGGGGGGCGCTCCGGTTGCTAGAGAGGTCACGCGACGACACCATTGACCTGTCTGTTTCGTTTGCAATGCATTTTGGGTCCGTATACCGAAGTTGGTCAAAATCGGCCCAGTAGTTAGTCCGTTGCTAAGGGGGCGCTCTGGTTGCTAGGGAAGTCAGTGACGTCATCATTGATCTATCTGTTTTCATTTGCAATGCATTCTGGATTCGTATACCGAATTTGGTTCAAATCGGCCCAGTAGTTAGCTGGTTGCTAAGGACGCGCTCTGGTTGCTAGGGAAGTCACGAGACGTCAACATTGATATGTCTGTTTTTATTTGCAATGCATTTTGGGTTCGTATACCGAATTTGGTCAAAATCGGACCAGTAGTTAGTCGGTTGCTAAGGGGCGATGTGGTTGCTAGGGAAGTCATGCGACGACACCATTGACCTGTCTGTTTTCGGTTCACTTTGTTCCAATAACACGCAGTGTTGGTTTGAAGTGAACAGCGTTTTGCAAATGCAAAACAGATAAATCACGTGACAGAATACTCCGCAGAATCGAACAACAGCGGGATCCCAACAGCCAGCCAGCAGACGATGAAATCCAATGTGCATATATGGGAACATTTAGCTCTTCGATAATTTCTGTCATTTAGTCAGCAAAGCAAACGACAGTTGAGTTTGTTTGGAAAAACTTTAATTTTGAAAAGCATGTTCAATAAATTATTCACAGTCTGCATGGAATGATCTAAGGAGAAATCTCGCATTACACCGTTCGCTTTTTAGGGGGCGTCATTCGATTTGTTCGCTTCTGAAAACGAGAGCTGGGGTTCCCCATGTTTTTACTTCCGGTTTTCGGTTTAGATTGGATGGCATAGCATTCCTTGGTTTTTCAAATTTCACGTACACGTTGTCTATTAAGCTTACTTCAAAGCAGCCCTTCGGGCTGCTTTTGCGCGCGAAACTAAATATGTCTACGTAAAACCATCATTCAGGCAAAAGTGGCTACCCGATAGCGCAGGAAAGGCTAGACAAGCAATCTGTCACCACGATCTGTAAATTAAAACATAGCGATTTATGATGAAGACATACCCAAATAACAAAGATGGTACACAAAACGCGGTTTGGAACTTTCGCGAGATTATAGCCGACGTGAACACTTATGCAACAAAACGAATTCTCCATTCCCCTTAGAAAAAGAGGTCCAAACGGAAATGGTTTGGTCAGGAATGCAAGGACCTGAAATTTTCATTGAAACGTGCCATGACTTCTCTCAAACAAAATCCGTTTGATACTTCTCTCATCCAAAATTTCTTCTATGCTAAAACAGCGTTCAAGAAAGCAACAAAAAGAAAGTCAAAACTTCACTTCAAGGAATTGTGTGACAAACTCGACAATTTAACGACAACTGATCCGAAAGCATACTGGCGGGCTATTAGGACCTTGCGCACAAATAGTGTTGTGGAAAACCACCTAGATCCAGATCGAGCTGTTGATTACTTCAGCACTCTGTTGTGTCAACAACAAAACGCATCGTTCATAAGAACATGTTCAGTAGGGATGGTTCAAGCCCCATATCCTCTAAATAACGATTCAAACACGGCCACCAAAATACTCAACTCCATAAAGAAACTTAAAAATAAAAAAGCTGTAGGCGATGACAACATTTCTAATGAACTTTTGAAAAGCCTAGCGCCATATATCATACAGTACGTGGAGAGTGGATTGTAACTAAATCACCCGCGGAGTGGAGTTATCACCCAAGCTATAACTTTAAAATTTTGTACATATCGACAAAAAACACAAGCAATGTTTCAGCCAATGGACCTCCGGGTTTAACCCGGAGGTCCATTGGCTGAAACTTTGCTTGTGCTGGTTATGCTTTGCAACAAATTTAAAATTATTGCTGGGGTGGAATCGCCACCCTACGGGTGATTTAGTGATAATACACTCACCACGTACTGTAGATCATTTGACAAAATTATTCAATCAAGTATTGCAGTCTCGGTTCATTCAATCCCACTCAGCCAACATTTTGAAATTAGCAAGTTGCATCTAGCCAACATTCTTGATTTCACACCTTCAGGAGATTTGCTTATGGTCTGTTTCAGATTAACGTTACTATCTTCAACTTACTCACACAAAGTATTTTAACTTTTCATAAAACGTTTCAAAACGGTCAACTGTTTAACACATTTATCAGTATTTTTATTGAATTGTTTTCAGTGAAAAAGACTTGTGGCTTGGCTATTGGTAGTAAAAACAGAGGTGCTATTTGAACCTAGCCACTGTTTTAACAAAGTTTTGATAGTTTTTGATAGGTCTGAGATGACTTCAATACTTAAACATAATCTGCATTGTATAGAAATCGTTCAAAAGTGTTGCCCAAATTACCAAAGATACAAAGAGAGATAGAGTTAAATAATACCTGGAAAGAAACATAAGCTGGAGAAAGATTTTTATTGTGTGATTAGGGCTGCACGATATTCAAAAATGAATACCGGTATCGGTATTCAAAAACATACCGCGGTATACCGGTATATCGAAAATTGCTCAGATATGTGAACATAGGTACCACAATCGAGACTTGAGGCACCACGATCGGAATCAGCATGCCTTGATGCGGTTCGAAAAACATTTACCCAACGCAGACGATATCAAAATTTATTATTTTATCAGATTTCCCCCAAAAATTCTACAAAACAATATCATGTGACCCCTCATTGGAACGAGCTCAACGAGCTCGTTCCAATGAGGGGTCACATGATATTGTTTTGTAGAATTTTTTGAAAATTATTCTTTCAACTGGGGAATTTGTATATTACGTGGGCACATGCAGACGATTCCTTGGGTAAAGGGAAAATATTATTCATTCGGGGCTACAGTTAAAAAACTCAAGCCATCTTGAAAATTAAATTGTGGATGAATAAATAATGACGATAAACCGATATTTTTGTAATTACACCGGTATTCAATCAATATTGGTTTGAATACCGGTATATATCGGTTTATCGATATACCGTGCAGCCCTATGTGTGATAACACCGGCGAGCAAGGTCATAGAATTTTAATTTTTGGCACTGATGACAATCTGAAACAACTGTGTGATTCACCAATCATGTTTGGAGATGGAACATTTTATTCGTGTCCTGGCTTATTTTATCAGCTGTATACCCTTCATGGTAGTATTGATGGATCAGTATTTCAATTAGTGTTTGGCTTATTGCCTAACAAAACTGAACATACTTTCCGCCGTTTTTTCTCGTTACTAAACGACGCTGCCACTGAGCGAAATTTAACTGTATCACAAGTGACACTTCTAATGGATTTTAAATATTCTATTTTAAATATTCCTGGTCTCTTTCTATGAGAAAATTCTTAGGAGACCAGGTAAAAATGTGAAACAGAGTGTAGCTTAATTGGGGATTAGCTCCTATCGTTCTCCATAACATTAATTCCCACTCAGCCAACATTTTTAATCTTAACTGATTACCCTAAAATTCAAAATGTTGGCTACGTGGGACGACACCGCAGTCTCATCACTACCCTGTGGATTGGAGCAAATCTGTTTTGACAACAATACACAAAAAGGGGACCGTCACGATCCAGCCAATTATAGAGCTATTGCTGGGAGTAAGGCGTCAGGCAAATTATTTAATAACGTGATGAACGAGAGGATTAATGCCTTCCTAGAAGACAATAATCTTATAAGTGAGAATCAATTCGGATTTAGGGCAGGACGAAGTACAATTGATAGTGCTTTTATTCTTAAAATGATCATCAACAAATACAAGGTATTAAAAAAGCCGCTGTATGCGGTGTTTATTGATTTTAAGAAGGCGTTCGCCACAGTAAATAGGTCCCGTCTGTTCGAAAAACTGGAACGTTTAGGTGTGTGCAATAATATATTCCAAGTTCTGCAATCTATGTACCAGTCAAGTTACTACCACGTAAAAACCACCCGGGGTATAGGACCACACCGGTTATCGACCACCGGCGTAAGGCAAGGCTGTGTTGTCTCGCCGACACTTTTTAAAATTTTCATTGATGACTTGGGCTTATGCTTCAATGATGACTGCTCCCCAATCATCATTAATGGTTCACCACTAAATCATCTTTTGTTTGCCGATAACTTAGCCCTTTTTTCGGACACTCCGCGTGGACTCCAAAACACACGAAACAAATTAACCGAATATTGCGATGAAAATAAACTTATCGTTAATGTTGATAAAACAAAGGTAATCCTTTTCAATTCTTGAAAAAAGACTAATCTTCCTAAATTCCAGATCGGCACACAAACAATCGACTATACTCCTGAATGTACGTACCTTGGACTTGTTTTCTCATCCAATGGTAAATTACAAATCGCCCAAAGGGAGCTTAGGCTGAGGAGGTTAAAGGTCTTACATAGCTTATTTAATACCTTTCAGAAGAACTGGTCGCCCTCCATTGGCATCTTCTTAAAATTGTTGTATTCTCTTATAAAACCCATCCTTATGTATGGAAGTGAACTCTGGGCCTCTGAGATAAATGAAATCAATTTTGATACCACCCCATGTAAACGTGTACAACTACAATTCTACAAGTCTATACTTGGCGTAAACAGTAAATCATCCAATCACGCAGTTAGAGCTGAACTTGGACAATATCTGTTATATATTGACGCAAAGATGCAACTTGTAAAATTTATGTCAAAATTATTTCAATCTCCGACATCTAAATTATTACTGGATGCTCGGTTAGAAGCCGAAAATATTTACAGCCAGATTCTATGTGGCTGAAATATCGGGAAGTTCTTGTTAATAACAACCCACTACTCCATCCACATTACTTTAATAAAGTTAAAGAGAAACTACAAAACCTTCATCGCGACGCCTTTTATAATAATATTCATGACGATAATAAGAAAAAGGGATTAAATAAACTGAGAACGTATTGATAATTCAAGAAAGCTTTCACCCTTGAAACGTACTTGACAAACATCGCAACGCCTGAAGCCAAAATTATGTTTACTCGATTACGTATCAGTAATCATTGTCTAATGATCGAAAAGGGCAGACATGTGCAGCCTTCGACTCCCGTAGACGAAAGATTTTGCAGATCATGTGACTCTGGAATGTGCACAATATGGGTTTATCCGGAAAGCGTTTTTCACAGATTAGAGCTTGAAAATCAGAACTTCTCTGTGATGAGTGAGTCTCTTGAGTGCGCCAAAAATGTGCATTTCCAACTTGTGCAATTTTTTGAATTTTTTAAAAATATATCAATATATCAGCTAATATATATCATCATTTGTGTTTCAAACCTTAAAGACGATGTTGTACATCACACTCTTAACATAAATACAACATCGGGAGGCTTTAGATGTGAGAATATTGGGCTTAATCTGAGAAAATGTCACACGTTAGTAGGGGGTGGGTGTCTTGTTCGAAATGTAGAAAATGTGCAGACAATATTTTGGGAACAATTCAAATGAAAATTTGTTCCCGTATATGTACACCTGCTCTGGCCAAGCCTGATAATGAACAGCTTGTCATTTGTAGATTGGGGCCCACAGCAGCCCACAGAGGTTTAAATTGGTGGTACCATTTTAACCCTTTACCTAACATGAAAAGCAGACGACACTTGCCAAAAAATGTTTGAATAACTAATTTTTTTTCATTTTTTGTCTCAAAAACATAGGTTATGATCCCTCGTTGGGGGGTCATAACCTATGTTTTTGAGACAAAAAATGAAAAAATAATAAAAATTAATTGGCGATTTTTGAGAATAGCGCTGGCCGGTTTTGGCCGTTACGTTGGGTAAAGGGTTAAGAACATTATGAAAACCCCCTAAAGACAGCTGTGTCTACTAAGTTTATAAGCTTATTTTGGATTTTAATGGGAGAGTGGGGTGGGTGTCTGAGAACGTTAGTAGAAAATTTGCACGTAGGGTTGGTGGGTGTAAAAAGGAGCCGAATAAAAAATAGGACGTCACGTCTTGCAAATTTTTAGTGCCCTCCCCCCCCCCCCCCCCCCCTGTTCTTGATTGAAATAATGATCCCTGGCCGTGCAACATCATCTGTAATATGATCCTGCTTTTCTTTAAACGACGCGAGCTGAAGCTCCATCAGCAGTCGTGACGTGGTTGCCGATAACGGCTAATTCTGTATATGACATACTATGACAACAGTTAATACTATCATTTCCTATCAAAATATATCTATGTATTATTTTTACGATTATTGTTATTAATATGTATATCATGCAATCTGCATGTCCTTGGTGATTTTGCTGAATAAACTTATCTAATCTTACCATGTGGTGCCTACAGCAACCGGCGTGCTTCTTTATTAACACTCTGTACTCTGATGTCAAAATGCCATAGTTTTCAGCAACAAATTTATCCTACAATGCAACTGGAAATTTAATAAATTATATCTTGTTTGACAGAGCTCAATGAGCTCTGTCAAACAAGATATATTTTGTTAAATGTTTCATTCTGTATGGACAATATGGAGTCAATAATCGAAATTTTGAAATGCTACCAGATTGCTAGCAGTTAACACAACTACTGGAGCGTGATGTAATTTAATAAACATTTTTCCATTTGGTCCAGCAACTAAATGTTCTACATTGAAGCTAATTCACGTGGTCTTCAGAGCAATCAACGCCGTTCCTTAGCAACACATTAACTAGTTGTCACGCTTTGATGTCTTATTACATTCAGGACTGTGGCACGGGGGGGGGGGGTATATTTCCAAGAGGAGGTTACTAGAAATCTGCTCCATGCTCCAAATGACCATCATCCTAAAGATTCATGCACCTTATTGGGAAGATTGAACTGTTTAACATTAAGGAACAAATTTCTAAACATTACTGATTATTGAACTGGTAGTCAATTGCGATAGCTTAAAATATCACAGCCCTCTGTTAATTAATCTTAATTATAATTTATTCAAATTTATTTATTTACTATTTATTGTAGATTAACGACACCTTCAACAGCAAGGGTAACCTAGTGTCGGACAGTTTTACGGGTGGGGGAAGCCGGAGTAGCCGGAGGGAACCACTGGGCAGCTGCGAGCAACTGCGAGCAACTGTCAGATTCACCAACGTACTAACTCCGCGCAAGCAGGGTTAGCATTTATCAGGCTTGGATTTCTGAAATATCCAGGGTGGCTATAAATCGCTCACCTGGAACCTACTTAGGCGAGCAAATTGCTGTCCTGAAATCGTTTTCACTTTTTTGCTTCACAGAGATCTTTTAAAGACTTAATTAACCCTCTATACACTGATGTCAAAATATCTAAATTTTAGACAGAAAAAAATTCCCATAATGCAACTAGAAATTTAACCAATTCAATCTCGTTTGACAGAGCTCATTGAGCTCTGTCAAACGAGATTGAAATGGGAAATGTTCTAGATGCATTATGGTAAAAAACAGCTTCCTGAAATTTTGGTATTTTGATATCAGAGTGAAGGGTGTTAATACCGGGTTGGGAAATTTCTCCTTCGAGTGCATTCAAGCCACTCAATTTTAAATGAATTAATAAAATGTTAATGAATGAACCTGTATTCATTTTTTACTATTCCCTCCACCCCAGTGTGGTCAGATCGATCAAGAAGTTCAGGAGGACTGGTACATGCAGTGGCTGATATACGCATGTACCCAGCATATTCTGTACACACGTTCCATGGTCCGTCACCGTCGAAAGTAGCTGAAAGTAGGTGAGCAAAAAAACGCTTATGCCGGATTAAATTGCGTGAGCAGTTAAGGCAAGATAAAAATCGCTTGCGTCAGAATTCCATGACTGATTTATTGAAGACAAGTGCACCATTTACGCGCAGTACGCCTTAATACACAGGGTCACCGTGCCCCCAAGTAGGCAATCAGAATGAAGTTCAATGTCGTAACCACTGGGCCATCGCGCTCCCAGTTTATTCATATTTATACTTTCAATTTGATACACATGTCGTCTCCTCAGTGCTAGAATGTACTATGTCCCCTATGGGATATAGGACATTTTAGCACTCAGGCGACGATACTTTTACAAGATGAATTTGGACTTGACAATATGAAATTGCAGTTTCACAACTTGGAAATTTTTTTTTTTCTGTTCTGATCCTTGCCCATACACACTAAAAACTAAAGTGTTAAAACTGACACTTTCAAGGTGCTAAACCCATTCTAACTCTTAGGGTTTGATTTTAACACTCAAAGTGCAATGCTTTAAGCACTTAGACATTACAATCGTCAGACATCTGAAACTTGAATGGATGTCACTTCCCATGTGTCTAGCATTGGTGGTTCTTCCAGAATCGTCCATAATTTGATTTGCGCTTGGTTGGTACATAATTAAAAGGACACAACGCAGATGACGCGGATCAGGCTCGAGAGTTCGAGCCTGATCCGCGTCATCCGTGTTGTTTCCTTTTAAGTGTCGCGACATTACACTTGTCAAGTGGTATTATTGTAACACCTGTCAAGTTCTGGGATATTTACACTTGAACAAAGTGCTAGTTCAGCACTTAGTAAGTGTTAAATACAGCACTTCAAGTGTAGTTTTTAACACTTTAGTTTTTAGCTTGTAGCTTTGCTATAATTTCTTGTTTTTGTTTGTTTGTTTTGTTGTTTTTTTTAGATGCGGCGGGATGATCAATTATGTTGGGGTTAAACTTTATTTGTCCCACCTGTGATGGCTCAAGTACTGAGTGATGAAATGTTCCACTACTTCATCAAGGCATGCCTTCTTCGAAGCCATGTCTTGACGATGTAACTGGAATATTAGTCAGTCGTACGGGGGCGCGCTGGCGTTGCGGAAACCGGTTCTCCTCAGATCAAAGAAGTTAAGCTACGTCGAACCCGGTTAGTCCGTGGATGGGTGACCATCTGAGCGATCGATTCGGACTCCCGCGTTGTGTCATTGGGCAAGGCACTTAACCCCGATGTCCACGTGGGAGGAAGGGGGGGGACGATGACGCCGTGTACTAAGGCGTACTGCACGTCGACGGTGCGCATGTCTTCAACCAATCTAACTCTGCCTGTGCTGCAGTGCGGAGTTACGATGTTGGGGAGCTGGCAGCTGCTTGTCGTTGCTTGGTGGTTCTTTCCGGTAACCCGGCTTCCTGAACCCGTAAAACTGTCACCGACTCGATATGACCTTGGTTGTTAAAGTGTCGTTAAAGCTTACTAAATAAATAAATAAATAGTCAGTCGTAATTATAGCTAAAACAACTCAAGCCTTCTGTGAATTTTATTTGTAGATAGATAAAATAAACATATGGTAGTCGGTTCTCAACTTTTTATTTAATTAAATAAATAATACTAACAATTTATAAGCCTAAAATCCAAAAAGTAGTCTTTGGCTTTACAGTTGCTAATAGAATGCCTGTTGAAAGAGATGTGTTTTAACACTTTTCTTAAGTGAACTCAGGATCTGGATGTTTTTATAGTTTTAGGGAACGAGTTCTACACAGTGAGAGCAATCACACTCACTACAGAGAATGCTCTGTCGCCTGCAGTCTTCTGTTTTGCCCTTGGCTGTGAAAGCAAAATTTCATTGCTGGATCTTAGGGTTCTGGCTGATTCATACCAATTCAGAAGTTCAGAGAGGTAAGATGGTGCAGGGCCATGAAGGCACCTGAAGGCCAGCAGACACAGTTTTTATTATACACCTATTAATGTAAAACACGGGATTTTCACTGTTGCTCCCGTACGATAAATATAAAGTTGTATCGCACACGTGGTGATACAAAGTCACTCGATCGAGCAATTACTCTAAAGCTCATTTGCTCGATGGGATTCGAGTCATTCGAGCAATGCTTTATCAGTAACTGCTCGATTGCTTATTGGGTTTGGGAATGCTTTTGGTATACACAAGGGAGATAACTGCGTTATGGAAAATCGAGCACTGGTAATTATAAGACTTGGGCGAGAGAACCAGAGATAGTTTGAACTGGATAGACTGTTAGTGATAGAGAAATATATGCAATAGGCATTAAAAATGGGATTCTGGGAAAATCAGGCCCTGTACTCCTATTCAATAGAGCATACCCCCTGTACCCCTTGGTACTATAGCACTACGTGCTAAGCCGATAAATTGGGGAAATAAAGTCAATTTCGGTGATTTCGGGTGGATTTTGGTGATTTGGAAGGATTGTCGGGTTGTTTGTGGTAATCAGATTTACTCTTCTACAAAGGAACACACCCCTGGACATACCCCTGTCTTGTTAGAAGCCATTGGTAACATAGCAATCACGTGCTACCATAGAACCCAAGATGGCGGCCTCCAATATACAAAATGGACGACGGAAACACGTATCACCCTAACAACACGCGCTGCGCATGCGCACTCACATCACGTATCACTATGGAGATGACGTCACAACATGGCCGCTCACGCGGGTTACCATGACAACACAACATGGCGCCACTAGGTCACGTGACATGACGTCACTTCCGAGGTCCCCCACCGAGGTCCCCCAGAATGGGGGTGAAACATACGAACACTACTACTACCCGGGATATTTAAACAATAAGATTCGAGTCAAAAATATACAAAATAAAAATTACATTCTGACTGCTAGCTCCTTGGCAAATACTTCCCACAACTGGACATATAATGATGGAGTGTGTTAAATTCGTTAATTAGCTATTTAAACACTTTTTATTGAGATTATTCCCCGCAGTTTAGTCAATATTTGAAGTTCGATTATCGTGACCGTGGGGGGCGCGGTGGCTCAGTTGGTAGAGGTGCAGGCTGCAAGCCGAGAGGTTCTCGGTTCGAATCCCACCTGCGGCAACCGCGTTGTGTCCTTGGGCAAGACACTTCACCCCCCATTGCCCACGTGGACCACGGTGACGCTGTGTACTAAGGCGTACTGCACGTCGATGGTGCACCTGTCTTCAACCAATACTAACCCTGCTTGTGTGGAGTTGGTATGTTGGGGAGCTGACAGTTGCTCGCCGTTGCTCGGTGGTTCTCTCCGGGTACTCCGGTTTCCTCCACCCATAAAACTGTCACGGTCATGGTTAGCCATTGTGCAGAAATATGTGACCTTAAACACCAATAAATAAATAAATAAATCGTGACCGTGACACTGATCGGTGTCAGTTGGTTTCGATCAACTGAATGCCGTAAAAATTGAAAGGCAAATCAGGTTTGGTTGTCTTGTTTGCAACGATGGAAACAGCGATTATCCAGTTAAAAAGTGCTTTCAGTTCAATTTTCGTGTGGACTGGTTGTGACGTGGGAGGTGGGTTATAAATACAGAACCGAACATACGTTTGAATGGATTAAGAATTATCGCACTATCGCACTCGATTACTTTGGCCCAGGATATCACCCGAACCTTCGGCCCTCGTGATATCCTGGGCCAAAACAATCTCGTGCGATAAATCTTAACCCATTCAAACGTGTGTGCGGTTCTGTATATGTATTGTTTTCTCTGTCATACATGATTAACACGTACCGTTGGTCATAAGCGGCCCTAATCGTGTACCGGTACGCAGGCCGCTTATTTGTGTGAGGGGTAGGGTGGTGTTACAAAACCCCAAGTATCAAATCTAGTCTTGTGTAAGAAAATGTATGATTAGCAACGGGAGCGTATGGGTATCTATGAGACTCCAATCAAAATTATCGACAAGATATCCATGATACTCCAATCATGATTATTAACGAGAGTGTATCGATATCTATGAGACTGGATTCATGGTTATCGACAAGAGTGTATCGATATCTATGAGACTCCAAACATGATTATCAAAGAGGGTGTATCGATATCTATGAGACTCCAGTCATGATTATCAACGAAAGTGTATCGATATCTATGAGACTCCAATCGTGATTATCAACGAAAGTGTATCGATATCTATGAGACTCCAATCATGGGCGTATTGATATCTATGAGACTCCGATCATGATTATCAACAAGAGCGTATTGATATCTATGATACTCCAATCATGATTATCAACGAGAGTGTATCTATATCTATGAGACTCCAATCATGGGCGTATTGATATCTATGAGACTCCAATCATGATTATCAACGAGAGTGTATTGATATCTATGAGACTCCGATCATGATTATCAACAAGAGTGTATCGATATCTATGAGACTCCAACCATGGTTATTGACAAGAGCGTATTGATATCTATGATACTCCAATCATGATTATCAACGAGAGTGTATCTATATCTATGAGACTCCAATCATGGGCGTATTGATATCTATGAGACTCCAATCATGATTATCAACGAGAGAGTATCGATATCTATGAGACTCCAATCATGATTATCGACAAGAGTGTATCGATATCTATGAGACTCCAATCCATACGAAAATGTCCCGATACGCGAGAGACAAAAATCATTGGTGGTGCTACCCAGACACCCCTTTATTACACCCCTTCTATTTGGGCAGATATAATCTTTGTCACCAATCATCACAGTGTATAGGCGCCTATGCCTGCGATGTATTTGAGGCAGCAACCATAGTTAGCCCCTACTTGTGCCAGGTTCGCAAGTCGAAGAGTCTGATCGTTACTCGCCGCTGCCCAGTGTTTTTTTTTTCAGGTACTCAAGCTCCCTTTACCTGTAAAATCTAAAACGATACAACCTTGGCTGTCCAAATTGTCGTTTAGGGGGGGGGGGGGGGGGGGTTGTGTGTGTAAATAGTTTTGGGCTCATATGGCCGCTTGATTAGGTAGATGTTTAGCACCAACTTTTACACTCTCCTGAAAATGCGGACCACTATGCTGGAAAAAAATTGGAAAGGAATCAGAAAAAAACATTAAAAATCTGAGAAAGGGTAAATACTTTAACCCTTTACCTAACATGAAAATCAGACGACACTTGCAAACAAAATTTTTGAATAACTAATTTTTTTTCATTTTTTTTGTCACAAAAACATAGGTTATGACCCCCTCTTTGGAACGAGCTCGTTCCAAAGAGGGGTCATGACCTATGTTTTTGAGAGAAAGAAAGAAAAAAATATTGAAAATTAATTGGCGATTTTTGTGAATAGCGCTGACCGGTATTTTTCCGTTACGTTGGGTAAAGGGTTAATGTGGAGACAGCATATAAAAGTGTAATGCTTTCTGCTGAATCCATTTTCGGGTTTTGTTTTATATATTATGCGATTTATATGTCTCTTTTTTCCGTGTATAAAAAAGGTCTGTGGTCCCAGCTTTTAAACTCGGGGATCTCAGTTAATGGAAGATCTGTAAAGATGCAACTGCTTGAGTTTCATTTTAAATCGCCAATAACATTTACGAACAGAGTTCACTAACATGTTATGCCATGTATATATATATATCTTCATAATGGAGTGAAATAAGTATTGTTTAAACTGAAAAACTAAATACTCTAACTAAACATCACTCCGTCTCAGATCAAGTCTAAACCACCGTGTTCCCTTCTGTCGGACCGAACTGACAAGTCTTCCTTCATTCCAAGCGTTACCGACCAAAGGAATAACCTGCCCCTGCCTGTTCGTGAGAACTCGTCATTGATTAATTTAAAAACTTTCCTAAACGATGGTAATCGACGACCTCCAAGGTTTTACAGTAAGGCAAAATCTCGCACAGTCCAAATATATCACTGTAGGCTACGACTGGGGTGCAGTAACCTCAATTCACACCTGCAGTACATGGAGAGTGTATTATCATTAAATCACCCGCAGAGTGGAGATACCACCCAAGCAATAACTGCAAATTTGTTGCAAAGCATAACAAGCACAAGCAAAGTTTCAGCCAATGGACCTCCGGATTGAACCCGGAGGTCCATTGGCTGAAAAATTGCTTGTGTTTTTAGAAGATATGTACAAAAATTGAAACTTATAGTTTGGGTGATAACTACACTCCGCGGGTGATTTAGTTTCCATCCACTCTCCACGTACTGTATATGATAATCATTTATTACCAAACCCCATATGCCAGTGTGGCGAGGAAGAGACTACTGACCACTTTCTCTTGCATTGTCCTATTTTCACAGACGCTCGTAATTAGTCTGTGTGAAACACACAGACTATTGTTTTTGCACGGTTTCTTTTTCTTTTTTTTTTTCTTCTTTTTTTTTTTTTTTTCTTCTTCTTCTTCTTCTTCTTCTTCTTCTTCTTCTTCTCCTGTCTTCTGTCTTCTCATCACTTTTTTGTCCGCAAGATAACTCGAAAACGAATTGCCCTATCTCGTTGATTTTTGGCATGCTGATAGACAGCCACAAGTTCTCGGTCACCTATGTTTTTCAGATTCCTGGGGTATCAGGGGTGCCTGTAGGGGTGTTTTGAAAGTGGGTCACGCCCATATCTCAGGCGTGGTATGACCTACAGACCTGGGACCAACACCAAATGAGTCGACACTCGACGGAGGTTCAAAATATGGGTCAAGGTCACGGAGGTCATCTAGGGGTCATTGAGTGCATTTTTCAGAATAGCTGGAAATCACATTTTTTGACCCCCTAAAGCATTCCTGACGGACACACATGCATTTTGACGTGAAAAAAGTGGGCGTGACCAAATTTTTTGAAAGTGGGTCACGCCCATATCTCAGGCATGGCATGACGTATGGACCTGGGACCAACACGAAATGAGTCGACACTTGATGGAGATTCAAAATATGGGTCAAGGTCACAGAGGTCACCTAGGGGTCATTGAGTGCATTTTTCAGAATTGCTGGAAACCATATTTTTTGACCCCCTAAAGCATTCCTGACGTACACACATGCTTTTTGATGTAAAAAAAGTGGGCGTGGCCAAATTTTTTGAAAGTGGGTCACGCCCATATCTCAAGCATGGTATGACCTACGGACCTGGGACCAACACCAAATGAGCCGACACTCGATGTAGGTTCAAAATATGGGTCAAGGTCACGGAGGTCAACTAGGGGTCATTGAGTGCATTTTCAAGAATTGCTGGAAATCACATTTTTGACCCCTAAACTATTTCTGACGTACACACATGCATTTTGACGTAAAAAAAAGTGGGCGTGGCCAAAATTTTTGAAAGTGGGTCATGCCCATATCTCAGGCGTGGTATGACGTATGGACCTGGGACCAACACCAAATGAGTCGACACTTGATGGAGATTCAAAATATGGGTCAAGGTCACAGAGGTCACCTAGGGGTCATTGAGTGCATTTTTCAGAATTGCTGGAAATCACATTTTTTGACCTCTAAAGTATTCCTGACGTACACACATGCATTTTTACGTTAAAAAAAGTGGGCGTGGCCAAAATTTTTGAAAGTGGGTCACTCCCATATCTCAGGCATGGTATGACCTACAGACCTGGGACCAACACCAAATGAGTCGACACTCGATGGAGGTTCAAAATATGGGTCAAGGTCACGGAGGTCAATTAGGGGTCATTGAGTGCATTTTTCAGAATTGCTGGAAATCACATTTTTTGACCCCCTAAACTATTTCTTACATACACACATGCATTTTGACGTAACAAAAAGTGGGCGTGGCCAAAATTTTGGAAAGTGGGTCATGCCCATATCTCAGGCTTGGTATGACGTATGGACCTGGGACCAACACCAAATGAGTTGACACTTGATGGAGATTCAAAATATGGGTCAAGGTCACAGAGGTCACTCAGGGGTCATTGAGTGCTTTTTCAGAATTGCTGGAAATCACATTTTTTTACCCTTAAAGTATTCCTGACATACACACATGCATTTCTACGTAAAAAAGTGGGCGTGGCCAAAATTTTGAACATGGGTCACTCCCATATCTCAGGCATGGTATGACCTACAGACCTGGGACCAACACCAAATGAGTCGATACTCGATGGAGGTTCAAAATATGGGTCAAGGTCACGGAGGTCAACTAGGGGTCATTGAGTGCATTTTTCAGAATTGCTGAAAATCACATTTTTTGACCCCCTAAACTATTTCTTACATACACACATGCATTTTGACGTAACAAAAAGTGGGCGTGGCCAAAATTTTTGAAAGTGGGTCATGCCCATATCTCAGGCTTGGTATGACGTATGGACCTGGGACCAACACCAAATGAGTTGACACTTGATGGAGATTCAAAATATGGGTCAAGGTCACAGAGGTCACCTAGGGGTCATTGAGTGCTTTTTCAGAATTGCTGGAAATCACACTTTTTGACCCTTAAAGTATTCCTGACATACACACATGCATTTTTACATAAAAAAAAGTGGGCGTGGCCAAAATTTTGAACATGGGTCACTCCCATATCTCAGGCATGGTATGACCTACAGACCTGGGACCAACACCAAATGAGTCGATACTCGATGGAGGTTCAAAATATGGGTCAAGGTCACGGAGGTCAACTAGGGGTCATTGAGTGCATTTTTCAGAATTGCTGGAAATCACATTTTTTTCAGTATGGCCCAGTAGGCCACAGGGTTTTCACAGCTTCCAATTTCCTGATACAGTAAATTCTCCCCAAGCAATACGATGTTATGTTCACACTGGAGACTATGTAAACACCAGTGGAGTAAGCTGTCAAAATGAAATCTGACCTTGTCATCATTATGGGATGTTAGTTCCTGAAACTAAATTGAGAGAAACCCTTTGCCTTGCAAGGAAATAAATTGTAAATTATTCAGTTCACTGCTTTTAACCCTCTCCAGACATGTATGTGGATTGCACATATTTTATTTCAGGCAGAATAAAGTTAACCCTTTCCATAAAACTGTACTGAATAATTGTTGAACCTATCTTATTCAGTTCAGTGCTTTTAACCCCTCTCAAGACTTCAATGTGGATTGCACATATTTTATTTCAGGCAGAATAAAGTTAACCCTTTTAATAAAATTGCACTGAATAATTGTTGAAACCTATCACAAAACTGTCAGGGTGCCGGTAACAATGCAATACTGGCATGGTCGACTGTACTGTTAACTGTGTTAGTGCTATGACTGTTTAAAACTAATTTGTTAGAGGAGTTCTATAGTCTTTCACTGCACTCATCTCGGCCTCACCGAGAGTGCAAAAACCTTTGGTGTCAAAGTGCCATTAAGAGAATGTCTCTGATTTGTGCCGTTCCATCCCTCCGGAGTGCAAAAGCAGGTACTGTCAGCTGAGAAACTTAATGTTTTTCGCTTTATTTTCTTAACATTTAATTCTATGTGGAATGGGACACCTTTTCAGTGTGCCTTCCAAAGTAAGGGATTCTTAACCCTTTAGCAAACATAACAGCGAAAACAGGTCAACATTATTCACAGAAACGTCTATTTAGTTTTAATTACCTTTTCATTTTTGCTTGAAAAAACATAGCTTATGACCCTTTATTGGATTGAGCTCATTTTTTAAAGGATTATTTATTTATTGGCGTTTAATGTCACATATTTCTGTGCAGTGGCTAATCATGACCACGACAGTTTTTTAGGTGGAGGAAGTCGGAGTACCCGGGAAGAACCACCGGGCAACAACGAGCAACTATCAGATCCCCCACATACTAACTCTACACAAGCAGGGTTAGCATTGGTTGAAGACGGGTGCACAATCGATGTCCAGTACGCTTTAGAACACATCGCCACCATGCACCCACGTGGGCAATGGGGTGAAGTGGCTTGCCCAAGGACAGAGTGAGGACCTCACGCCTTGCAGCCTGCACCTCTGCCAACTGAACCAATGCGCCCCCATTTAAAGGATTAAAATGGAGTATTTAAAGGGAATATTTTAACCCTCTGAAGATCTTAGTATGGGGGCATTATTCAGAAAGACTGGGAAATGCATTTTATTACATCTTAATGCATTTCTAAAGTTTATGAGTGTATTTCATCACTAAAATTAGTGGGCAGAGACAAAAATATCCATTTCTGATTCGTGTATCAAACCCTTTGAATGCTGGTCACATATATGCCATGTCTGGTTTCTTATAAGAATGTTCCGATTCCTGTATGAATATGTTCTACCCCCTTCATTTTGTCTTGACGATAACTCAAAAACAAATCATCTGTCCTGGGGTGGCTGAGTTAGTAGAGGTGGAGGCTGCAAGCCGAGAGGTCCTCGGTTCGAATCCCAACTGCGGCAACCACGTTGTGTCCTTGGGCAAGACAATTCACCCCCATTGCCCACGTGGGGGCACGGTGACGCTGTGTATTAAGGCGTACTGCACGTCGATGGTGCACCTGTCTTCAACCAATGCTAATCCTGCTTGTGTGGAATTAGTATGTTGGGAAACTGACAGTTGCTCGCCTTTGCTTGGTGGTTCTCTCCGGGTACTACGGCTTCCCCCACCCGTAAAACTGTCGTGGTCCTGATTAGCCATTATGCAGAAATATGTGACCTTAAACACTAATAAATAAATAAATAAATAATCTGTCCTGGGGCTGTTTGGCATACTGGTAGCCTGTCACAAGTACTGGCCCGGCTATGTTATCAGGGAACCTTTGGGAGTGGTCCATTGGGCCACAGAGTTTTTTATACCCCCTAATTTCTTTGTAACAGAAAAGCATCATAAAGAAATAGCTGTTTATATTTATATACACAAGAGAATAATGTAAACAATCAAATTAGAGAGAAGTTGCTATAGATGACAGCCTGACACATATTTACTCTTATCAGCTGCCAGATCAGAATTAAATTCCATCCCCAAACCAAGTTGAAAAAAAACCTTTGAGTGGCAAGAAAATTTGTTTATTATACAGATCTATCTTACAACACTTGATTAATTGTAGTTGAATAAATAACCCTTCACCTTTCATTGCATTTTTTTTTTTTTCATTCTCAATCATAACTCAAGATCAACAGGTTTCGGGCCGAGTGGTAAGCGGCTCTCTCGAAACACTTATCACAATTATGAATTAATGAAATGGAATGTTTAAATGGTCTGTCTTTAACCCTCTTCATAGTTCACCGCCCTCTTCATACTTCACCGCGAAGATCAAACAACATAATTTAACTTATGACGGTAGAACCTTTTGCATGCTTCCTGCATATTGCCACTCTTTACGCAAATGCCATGATTCAATATTCCACCATCTTATTTTAAGTATGCCTTGTTTAGGCCACTAGATGCTCTTAAGGGTAGGCCTTTAAACGAGCTCTTGGGGCTTTTTAAGTTTTTTATGGCACTATCCCCAATATAGAGTCTATGCACCCTTTGTCGGCTCGATAACTCAAATACGAATCGTCCTATCTCTATTCGTTTTGGCATGCTGGTTACCAACAACCAGTTTGCACTCATCTTTGTTTTTTTCAGCTAGTTTGAGGCCTTGTGTGTGATACAGTAGGCTGACTGCCTTAGAGGCTTCTAAATCATAATAAATATTTGCTATCATCACCCAAAAATGACAGATCTGTAGTTGGTGGAGCCATGTCTTTAAAGTAGGTGTATACATGGGACTATACCAACTGATTTAAAAATTGCTGGAGGTTCAATATATGGTCCGCCTGAGGTCACCAAGGTCATCCAGTGCATATTATTCAGAAAGACCGGGGAATGCATTTCATTACACCTTAATGCATTTCAAAAGTTCATGAACATATTTCATCAATCAGCTTGGTGGGCAGAGCCAAAAATGTCCACTTCTGATTCGTGTATCAAACCCTTTAAATGCTGGTCAAACCCTTTAAATGCTGGTCACATATATGCCTTTACTGGTTTCTTATAAAAAAATGTTCTGATTGGTGTATGAATATCTGTAAATACTATTAACGAAAATCCATTTCTGATTTGTTTGAAAATAATTTACTCCTGAAAATAGCCTCCATAAATTCTCCTTCTGTATAGTTTATTCCTGATACTTTAACCCTTTTCACACAGACTTGAATTTACTGGGTGCAGTAAATTCTGTTTCTCTAGTTATTCAATTAACCTGCTCCCTTTTGGAGAAGACGTTTCTACACTTCTTTTTGGTTCGGAATTCTTGAACAATGAAGACAACCGTCTTATTTTTGAAGTGGTACATGATTTTATATTATCAAGTAAGCGATTCCGATGATTAATGTGTATCACAGTATTAAACCAGTCTAAATATCATTTTATATTATTATGAATGGTTGCCAAACTAGCCCAATGGAACAAATATAGCCCTCCATTCAACTTTCATTGCAGCTCAGAGCTACCCGGACTGTATTCACAGTTTGTATTCATAATGAAATTACTTATGTCATTCTAGCGTGTAGTAAACGCAAGCAACATGTCTCCAAGCTGGCCGAGATTTGTTTCTTTTCTTATTATTAGTCTGTGTGAAACACACAGACTATTGTTTTTGCACAGTTTCTTTTTCTTTTTTTTCTTCTTTTTTTTTTTTCTTCTTCTTCTTCTTCTTCTTCTTCTTCTTCTTCTTCTTCTTCTTCTTCTCCTGTCTTCTGTCTTCTCATCACTTTTTTGTCCGCAAGATAACTCGAAAACGAATTGCCCTATCTCGTTGATTTTTGGCATGCTGATAGACAACCACAAGTTCTCGGCACTGAATATTTTTCAGATTCCTGGGGCATTAGGGTTCTCCGTGGGGGTGTTTTGAAAGTGGGTCACGCCCAAATCTCAGGCATGGTATGACCTAGGAACCTGGGACCAACACCAAATGAGTCGACACTCGATGGACGTTCAAAATATGGGTCAAGGTCACGGAGGTCATCTAGGGGTCATTGAGTGCATTTTTCAGAATTGCTGGAAATCACATTTTTTGACCCCTAAAGTATTCCTGACGTACACACATGCATTTTGACGTAAAAAAAGTGGGCGTGGCCAAAATTTTTGAAAGTGGGTCACGCCCATATCTCAGGCGTGGTATGACGTATGGACCTGGGACCAACACCAAATGAGTCGACACCTGATGGAGGTTCAAAATATGGGTTAAGGTCACGGAGGTCAACTAGGGGTCACTGAGTGCATTTTTCAGAATTGCTGGAAATCACATTTTTTGACCCCCTAAACTATTTCTGATGTACACACATGCATTGTGACGTAAAAAAGTGGGCGTGGCCAAAATTTTTGAAAGTGGGTCACACCCATATCTCAGGCGTGGAATGACGTATGGACCTGGGACCAACACCAAATGAGTCGACACTTGATGGAGATTCAAAATATGGGTCAAGGTCACAGAGGTCACCTAGGGATCATTAAGTGCATTTTTTCAGAATTGCTGGAAATCACATTTTTTGACCCCCTAAAGTATTCCTGACGTACACACATGCATTTTGACATAAAAAAAGTGGGCATGGCCAAAAAAAATTTGAAAGTGGGTCACGCCCATACCTCAGGCGTGGTATGACGTATGGACCTGGGACCAATGCCAAATGAGTCGACACTTGATGGAGATTCAAAATATGGGTCAAGGTCACGGAGGTCACCTGGGGGTCACTGAGTGCATTTTTCAGAATTGCTGGAAATCACATTTTTTGATCCATAAAGTATTCCTGACGTATACACATGCATTTTGACGTAAAAAAAAGTGGGCGTGGCCAAAAGTTTTGAAAGTGGGTCACGCCCATATCTAAAGCATGGTATGACCTACGGACCTGGGACCAACACCAAATGAGTCGACACTTGATGGAGATTCAAAATATGGGTCAGGGTCAAGGAGGTCACCTAGGGGTCATTAAGTGCATTTTTCATAATTGCTGGAAATCTCATTTTTTGACACCCCCCCCCCCCCCCCCCCAAGCATTCCTGGGGTCCATACATGCATTTTTATGTTAAAAAAGTTGGCGTAGCCAACATTTTTGAAAGTGGGTCATGCTCATATCTCAATCGTGGTATGATTAATGGACCTGGAACTAACTCCAAATGAGTTGACACTTGATGGAAATTCAAAATACGGGTCGAGGTCATGGAGGTCACCTAGGGGTCTGCCTGAAAGAGGTCATCAAAGTCATCAAGTGCGTATTATTCAGAAATACTGGGAAATGAATTTTATTACACCTTAATGCATTTCTAAAGTTTATGAACGTATTTCATCACTCAAATTAGTGGGCAGAGCCAAAAATGTCCATTTCTGATTCGAGTATCGAACCCTTTGAATGCTGGTCACATGTATGCCTTTTCTGGTGTCTTATAAATGATTGTTCTGATTCCAGTATGAATATCTGTAAATACTGTTAACGAAAACCCATTTCTGATTTGTTTAAAAATATTTTACTCCTGAAAATAAGCCTCCATAAATTATCTTTCTGTATAGTTTATTCCTGATTCTTTAACCCTTTTCACACAGACTTGAATTTACTGGGTGCAGTAAATTCTGTTTCTCTAGTTTAGTATCGTTCTCATATTGTCTAACTTGTAGTCTAAATATTCTTACACATCGTCTTCCTGTGGTCCCTGCCTCTGGCTCATGTGACGGCTAGGATTGGGTGGTCCTATTAACAAAAACTCACATTCAAATTTTATTTCCTTAACAATTCTGGACTCGGAAACATGGCTCGTGGCCCTCCACTGGAGTGAGCTTGTTGAGCCCGCTCCGGTGGGGGGTTATGAGCTGTGATTTTGAAACAGAAGACAAACAATGTCGAGTGGTTTCAAGACGCCTTTTGTGCAACTGTTGTACTCTATCCGTGTTGGGTAAGGGGTTAATCTGGACTCTGGAGTACGGGGCGGGGGCCCCCGGACGACGATGTGTGAGCTCAACTACTGACACTTGTGTAATGCATATAAATACTGCTTCAACTAAGGAACTAAAGTCACTCACACCTGCTATTGACATTGCTAACTATTTGTAATCTTGTTTTGGGTGGAAACGGTCTTGTATTAGCTTATAGCTTCCTGTCGAATCCACATCAATGTATGTAACAATGTTTATTATATATTCTTGAAATAAATATTGTTTAAACTGAAACAACGAAGATATGACATTAATAATGAGGAAATTGCAGGTACGTGTACCCACTAACGGGCTATGGGGACCGATATCGGAATGCACGAGAGCCTACCGCACATAACACCCCATACACACTTTTTTTTCCAAGCACATGCTTGTTGATAACATGATGAATTTTATAATTCGAGTGTGTACAGATATGTCTGTAAAATAGTCTTTCGGTGTATTATCTACAATTGTAAACAGATTTAGTTGCATTTTGCAAATGAATTCGACCTTCACCCATTTCGGTCTGTTTCTTTTAGTAGACGTGATAGACAGAACTATGACAAGGGGCGTCGCGAACACGACCGATTGGCGTAGGGTTTGATTCGTCGCGATTGTGATGGCTCAAGTCCCGGCTGACTTGTATCCAACTGCATCATCAAGGCATGCCTTCGTCGAAGGCATGCCTTGATGATGTAGTTGGAATATTAATGAGTTGGAATTATAGTGTAAGAACGTAAAATCAAAATTCATTTATTAGTCAATATTGGTGCAAGGTGGCGCTGTGTACTGAGGCGTAATGCACGTCGATGGTGCACCTGTCTTCAACCAATGCTAACCCTGCTTGTGTGGAGTTAGTACTTTGGGGAGTCTGACAGTTGCTCGCCGTTGCTCGGTAGTTCTTTCCGGGTACACCGGCTTCCTCCACCCGTACAACTGTCTGACCCGAGGTGACCCTGACGGTCGAAAGTGTCTTTAAACTCCAATAAATAAACAATTGAATAAATTAGTGAATAAATAAAAAATGGCCATGCTGGGTCCACAAGTTTTAATGATTGCTATGTCTTGCAGTACATTTCATCTAGTGAAACATGGTGTTTCTGTTTGATAGCGTACCCTAAACGCATTCCCTGGTCCACGTGAAGAATGCTTCCCACGAATGTCACAAAAAACACTATCATCCACATGCAATATCTGGGTATAAAACAACAAAAAATGTTACTTCTGTTATTAATAAATGTTGACATGGCAAAGAGGAGACTATCAGAGGTACTAAGATGGCAAAACATTGGCATGCATACAACAGGCATGTCATTCCAAACTATTGGAAGGTAACTTGGCTAGAGTTATTCTGTCATCAGCAGACTTGTCCGAAAACATCAACAAACCAACGATGTTAAGGACCGACCAAGGCCTGGACAACCCCTAAAGACCTCTCGTCGGGAAGATCGGAGTCATGCCTCGTTATGCCTGAACCCTTTTCTTCAAGCGGGGTTTTGAAACGCCTTTGGCTCCCAACAGGCGTTTGTGCAACAGAACTGTCCGAAACCGTCTCACAGCACTGGGTATGAGGTCCAGAAGGGTCATCAAGCATCCAGCTCTGTCCGTTCAGCAACAAAGACGACGTTTGGAGTGGTGTATGGCACGACAACATAGGAATCTCAGGACGTGGAGAGGAGTCCATTGGTCAGACCAGAGTAGGTTCCTATTTCACGTCACAGATTGTCGCATGAGAGTGTGGGGGCATAGAATAACTGCTTATGTGCCCAGGAACATCAGACCTACTGTTGCTTGTGGTGGAGGATCAGTAATGATCTGGGGATGGCTCTCTCGCGATTGTAAACTTGATATGGTGACTCTACGTGAGAATCTCAATGGTCATCAGTACATCAAGGACATTCTCAATCCGGTTGCCGTGCTAGACGTGGAAGTTTGCTACCGTATTTAGTTTATATTTACAGTACGTGGAGAGTGGATTGTAACTAAATCACCCGCGGAGTGGAGTTATCACCCAGGCTATAACTTTCAAATTTTGTACATATCGACAAACAACACAAGCAATGTTTCAGCAAATGAACCTCCGGGTTTAACCCGGAGGTCCATTGGCTGAAACTTTGCTGGTGCTGGTTATGCTTTGCAACAAATTTGCAATTATTCCTCGGGTGGAATCTCCACTCTGCGTGTGATTTAGTGATAATACACTCTCCACGTACTGTATGGAATATCAGACTTGGGAATTTAAAATTAAACCAATTTTCTTTACTTATATAGTACCTTAATATCTCAGAATTATTACAGTTGTTCTACCTTATTTTCGGTTGATAGAGAGTTAACAAGAGTGTTTTTTTTTCTCTTTGATCCATTTGTCCGGCAATGAATGGAAATTTCCCGCGTTTTTATATTTACTCCCGTCAACGTGCTTTCTACACAGCTCTCAATCCCCCCTCCTCCCCAACGAATGTTAATAAAATAATAACATGTGTTTGGAGGACGTTATGGTTTTTTAACGACCCGAGAGAAGTGAATAACAGCTCGAGGGTTTATTACTGGCCCGAGGCCAAGTCTCGGCCCGTTAATAAGCGAAAGGGCTGTTATTCGTTCCTCGAGGGCCGTTAATAAACCGGTACGTCCGACAAAATCATGTTATTTCCATTATTACTATGGCGGAAGCGGGCGACGGGTTGTTAATGAATTTTGTTGTCATTAACAGCCTACCGCCTGCATTCGGTTGTATGACGTCGCGAATTACGGAGTTTTACTGCCCTGCTAAACCCCGTTAATACACCAGAGAACATCACCTAAACTGGTAATAACACAGGGTGAATGTACCTGCGTCTGTACTACTTTTGAACAAATTCCTTTTTTATGAACAATTCCATCAATTTCCCATTTATGTAAGAACTGAAACCGTATATCAGATAAGTAGATTTTGCAGACTGCTTTTAAGATAATTTCGCAAGAGAACTGTGGCAAGAAATCACTTATATCTTACATGGACGGCTTATGTACGATAACAGAAACTTCATCTTAGTGGGACTGCTAAGAACTTTATTTATTTTCAAGTGAACAATAAGTGATGTATTAATTTATGTGGGAACAAATATGCGAAAATCGATTATCGACTCTGAAGACAATGTTCGCAATATTTTTCACGTACAAGTGTCACCTGTCAAATAATGCATTCTTTTCTAAGTTATCGTAATCTCTAATTGCCAAAATTATCGAAATCGAAGCCTATTATCTCTGCGAAAGAAGAGGTGACGCCAGATGAGGAACAGAGTACATCAGAACTATCAATGTCAGGACATTAGTCCCCACTTGCTGCCGGTGTGACAGGAATAATAGTCCGTAGGAAAATTAGTCCCTCTGGACTATTATTCCCCGGAATTATAGTCCTAGGTCTAACATTCCTAGGAATAGTAGTCCGGCGGACTACTATTCCTAGGAATGTTAGACCTAGGACTATAATTCCGCGGAATAATAGTCCAGAGGGACTAACGTTCCTACGGACTATCATTCCTGTCACACCGGTAACAAAACTCGTACCGTGTCGGGGGCGAGCTGTAAAATAGAGGCATGCGTCCGCGATCCTGATAGAAGAGACGAAATACTGAACAACAGTTTTTCTTCACTGCATGCAATTTCGACAGAATCACGACCCATGGACGGATCTAAGGTGTTGCATCCGGCGCCCTTGCATCCATTCCTACCATTGTTTGTAATTCACTTTTTTTAACACAAACATCGAGACCAGCGGGTACGATATTATGTGTGAGAACACATGGACATCAACTACCTGAGTTAGTTATAATGTCCTTGTATTATCGCGGATATTAACTATAGGGCCCTGCGAATATTGGAATGCGATGGAATCGAATATGCTCACGATTCGCGAATCGAATCGAATCGAATATCAAATCGAATTTATTGGAATGGTTACTGGTAGCGCTACCGGGAAAAAGTACCGTGTTTTAGTCTGGAACATAACCATTGTTGGCCCGTGCTTCCTATTCCTTGTCCCGGCGAAGGTACCACTTCCTCGCACTGCATGCAACCTTTGCATAGCGCCCACTCTGCAATAGCGTTTGGTGTATTGCTATCACCCGTTTGGACTATTGTGTTGTACATTACGGGCGCAATGGACTAGTCACTTTCCACGGGTGGACAATACTTCCACCAGCGCAATAGTATTAGACTCCAAACATTAATGATAGGAATAATCATCAAAATTTAATTAATGAAGTGCCGGGTACAACCAGGTGCTTCATTAATTAAATTTTTGCTGATGATGATTTTTATTACCTGGTGAACGTTTGTGTGGACATCTCTGCTCACGCGTGGGTTACAACCAGTCAACGGCGACTGTACTGTAATATACTTCAAAATGCAGGATTAGTAAAATAAAATTCTCTTGTCGATAGAAAATGTATAATCGTTTGAGGATCTTTACGACGCTGGTTTGTTCATACTTCCATCGTGATTTTCTATGTGATATAATCTCTTCTGTGTTAAGTGCTACCATTAAACTGACATGATTAACTCTGATACCCACAGTAAATTGATCATTGATGCCGTGATGGTAAAGTACCGTGATCTTAGAGACTAAAGGCGTCTTTTCTCGCCTTAAGAAGGATGAGATTCAATATGCCGATACAATCAATCTTCGAATAATTAATCTATATCGCCACACTGGGGACACATTATGGATGTATAAAGTCTCTTCAAGATTGCAAAGCACGTCATGAAAAAAATGCTCCATTAAATGTAAAATTTGACTGAGGATTTTGTACCTCATGGCTGACAATTTTCGTCATTGATGAGATTTACGAGACAGTTACTCCCCTTAATTTCCTAAAGCTGTAATTCAACACTGAGGGAATGGGAATTTCATATAAATATTGAAAATTCAAAATTATGGAGTATTTGTATCATCGAAGGTGTGGTGTATCATTTCACAAACCTCGGGCATTTTTTCTGTAGAGGAGTATAAAAAATATAGGCGTTGGCTTTTTACAATTTTTCCCAATAAATTGTGAACGTTTGACTATAATTCTCTGTTGAAACCCCTTTTAGAAATAAGAAAACGGCGTTTTCACAATCTTTTCATGTTCTGTAACTTTTTGTGTTCATTGTATCGACGGGGTGTGCATCGTGACATATAATGCAGACACTATCCTTTCCATTAATATATTTATATATTTTTCCTGGGAAGAATAAAAACATTCAAAATTACTGCTAAAACGTATCCGTTAGACAAAGAGCCAAAGTGGACTATCAGTCTTGGTACAGTACGTGGAGGGTGTATCATCACTAAATCACCCGCAGAGTGGAGATTTCACCCGAGAAATAATTGCAAATTTGTTGCAAAGCATAACCAGCACCAGCAAAGTTTCAGCCAATGGACCTCCGGGTTAAACCCGGAGGTCCATTGACTGAAAATTGCTTGTGTTTTTTATCCATATGTACAAAATTTTGAAAGTTATAGCTTGGGTGATAACTCCACTCTGAGGGTGATTTAGTTACAATCCACTCTCCACGTACTGTAGGTGTGATACTAATAGCTATTCTTCATGACTGATTATCAGTGAACTAGTTGCTACTAATTAGCTTGCCTTAAAAGTTAAGTTTCCTTTTGCTACTTTTACTAAACGAAAACAAGAGCTGCCTGTTGTTTTCGCCTTTTAAAAGCAGTGCCATACACACTTAGCCCAAAGCCTCAGGCTAGCTGATGAACACATCTAGGCAGTAGAGATTTAAAGACTCGGATGCAGATACTTTTAAGTTATAATTAAGTTATGAGCCAACAGAGGCATGTCTATCCATATCCCTTGTCTAAAAAAATTCATGGATTTCGCATTATGACAGACGGGCATTATGAGTCTCTCTCTCTCTCTCTCTCTCTCTCTCTCTCTCTCTCTCTCTCTCTCTCTCTCTCTCTCTCTCTCTCACGCACAGACCCACCAGACGCGGATCCAGAATTTTTTTTAAAGGAGGACCGCTAATTACCATTACATTTAGTCGAAACTTGGACCCAAAGTCCGTAATATAATACCAAACCAAAAAAGTATATTACGGACTTTGGGTCCAAGTTTGGACTACCTCATTACAAAGTAATGATATGATCCTTTACGTATTTTCCCCCCTTCATGGGAGTCTGCCCCCCTAGTTGCCCCCCCCCCCCCCCCCACAAAAAAATTTCTGGCGCCGCCACTGTTTAAAAGTAACAAAAGAAACTTGGCTTTATATTCTACTAATGTCATAGGACATAGGTATTATCTGAACGATTACTCGCTTCTTAATTGAATCTTCCTCTTGCGTCTAATAATTTGGCGACATTTATTATTATTATTTATTGGTGTTTAAGGTCACATATTTATGCACAATGGCTAATCATGACCATGACAGTTTTACGGGTGGAGGAAGCCGGAGTACCCGGAGAGAACCACCGAGCAGCGGCGAGCAACTGTCAGCTCCCCAACATACTAACTCCACATAAGCAGGGTTAGCATTGGTTGAAGACAAGTGCACCATCGACGTGCAGTACGCCTTAGTACCCAACGTGACCGTTCCCCCACGCGGGCAATGGAGATGAAGTGTCTTGCCCAGGGACACAACGCGGTTGCCGCAGGTGGGATTCGAACCGAGGACCTCTCGGCTTGCAGCCTGCACCCCTACCTACTGAGCCACCGCGCTCCTTTGGCGACATTTACGGTTGCAAGAAGGTGTAATATTTACCACCTGAAGATCTGTGAGATTCGATTCGTGATTCGGTTCCTAATCCTTTGTCTGATTCGATTCGTCCCGAAAATTTAAATTCGCAAGGCTTTAGTTGTAATCACTGTATTATAGGTATAATTTCTTCGAGTGACAGCGGGGACCATACATTGTCGACATAAACTAGCTATGGAAAGGCGGGCAAGATATCAGACGGAGTGTACCTGTCTTTTACCTTGAAAAGTTCTTTCAAAAATAAATGTCTAAAAATGGCGTAATGTCCTTGATTCTGACTCTTGAATATTATTTTTCTTTGTTTCCAACAACTTCAACCGACAGACTATTATTGTTCTTTGTTTCCAACAACTTCAACCGATAGACTTCCAAATTATTTTTCTTTTCTTTCCAACAACTTAAACCGACAGACTTAAATATTACTAGTGGGTGAATACCCGGCGTTGCACGGGAGTCGGCCGAGAAACGGAGGAATATATTAAGGTCACCAGTTTGAAGGTCAGGGTCACACCGCACGGACACCCCGATAAAGTTAAAATGATCGATGGGTCAATATACCCGCACATATGGCCAGGCCGTTTTCGAAACAAAAGGTCAAGGTCATCAATTTCAAGGTCAGCGGCACCCATCCCACGTCACTTGCAGGGACGAATTACCCCCGTGTACAAAATTTGAGATCGATCGGTCGAGAAACGAAGGAGTTCACCCGGTGTGACAGGAATGATAGTCCGTAGGAACGTTAGTCCCTCTGGACTATTATTCCGCGGAATTATAGTCCTAGGTCTACCATTTCTAGGAATAGTAGTCCGCCGGACTACTATTCCTAGAAATGGTAGACCTAGGACTATAATTCCGCGGAATAATAGTCCAGAGGGACTAATTTTCTTACGGACTTCCATTACTGTTACACCGGAACAAAAATAGAGAGATGGATACAGACATTCGCATTTATATATTTGATTTTTCTTTTGTTTTCAACACCTTAAACCGACAGTTATGTAAGTTGTGTAAGTTTAAATCGTCCCTTGAAAGCATGAAGATGGCACCTGCTGTGCTTTATCACAGCAGTTGGAGCCTTTATGCTTTCAAAGAACTAAATTACACGAAATAACTTTAAATGTCCGACAACAATTTTCAGTTGGATGGTCTTGCGCCCGCCACCTGCTATGGAGGCCACTTACACGGTTGGTCTGGGTCGCTTATCCCCGTGATTAATTGGGCTCTTTGTGTTCGAAGAGCGTGGCTTTTGTGATATGTACAGTAAATGTGATCTCAATATCAGCGAAAATTGCTCGTTCAAATATCAGTGTATAAGTAAACAATCTTGTTTTTCAGGCCTCTTAGAAATAATATGAAACAAATACAAAAGTAAGTGTAGAAAGGTTTTGTTTTGTGTTTTCATTTTTTTTCTTAGAATTTTTTTGTTTTGTTTTTTTTTGCGGGGGGGGGGGGGTCGTTTGTTTTTTCTTTCGCCTAACGCAAGTAAAGGGTTAACACAAATAGAACTACTCCGTACTCATATATAAAGAAATAGAAAACAGTCTTATACCATAATAGAGATACGCAAGAAAAACCCGACAGGTTTCATCTTTTTTCTGTATGTACGCCCCTATGTCTCTTTTTTATTTCTTTATAACCATATTGCATATTACAGTACGTGGAGAGTGTATTTTCACTAAATCACCCGCAGAGTGGAGATTCCACCCGAAGAATAATTGCATATTTGTTGCAAAGCATAACCAGCACCAGCAAAGTTTCAGCCAATGGACCTCCGGGTTAAACCCGGAGGTCCATTGGCTGAAACATTGCTTGTGTTTTTTGCCGATATGTACAAAATTTGAAAGTTATAGCTTGGGTGATAACTCCACTCCGCGGGTGATTTAGTTACAATCCACTCTCCACGCACTGTACGTATGTTTGGCAGTCACTCCACTAAAATAATTAATTTGTCTGTAATGTATAGAGTTATATATAGAATAAAATTATCGGCGGCTGACTGGAGCGGTAAGAAGTCTTACCGGCAGTTATTCAGATGATAGGGTTACTCCCATATTAAAATTGTACAAAACCACTCTGCAAGTCCAACGAGATTAGATGGGAAAGTATACATCAACCGTATGCACATGAAGCTCCCTGACTACTTGTATACAAATGTTCACAAGGACTCCATCAGTTGTATTTGTTATTGTTTTGTTTTGTGTTTGTATTCTGCACATATATCTTTATCTGAATAAAAAAAAACTGTCAATGTATATCAAGATAGGAAGTAAATATTTTTTATGAGTTTTAGACGCGGCACTAGTTGAACACCCTGTCGCACACCTTTTAACCTGCCAACTGCGTTCTGTAGGTGATAATTTGAATGTGTGTTTGTTAGAAATTGATGATAAATAAAACATTTTACAATTTTCAGATGTGGTGCTAGTTGAATATCCCGTCGCACGCTTTTCAATCCTTCAAATGATTTACTGTAGACGACTCCATCCCTCGAGATTGCATCAGGGGTTCTACCAGAGGCAATTTCAATGTGAGGGTTGTTAGACGTTAGACGTCATCAAAGAATATAAGTTGTTGTACACTGGACGCAATACAGACGATGTGAGTGATACAAGGTATGGGATAATTTGTAAGTAACGTCTTTTTTTCTCAGTCAAAGCTTGCCACTTCGACACTGTGATGTCATTAATTTGACCCTTGCTGTACAAAAATACACACATAACGTTTATAGTACAGCCCCGTGGACTGGTCCTGTTGTCCACGCATGCATTTACTAGGTAATAAAAATCGTCAGCAATACAGTTTTAATTAATAAAGCACCGGGTTAATTAAATTTTTATGATTTTTCATCAAGTTAGTGTTTGGAATCCAATATTACTGCGTCCGTGGAAATATTGCCCACCTGTGGAAAGTGACCAGTCCACGGCGGCTGTACTGTCCACCGGGGAAAATGTTCAAACCATTAGTTCCGTCAAAAGTTTTATTTGTGATTGTATGTCTCACCTTTGACATTGGATTCAGTTCGATTAACCCTTTATCCAACAAACTGGTTGTATCCGACCAGCGCTATTCACACAAATCGTCATTTAAACTTCCTTAACATTGCCTTCAAAACATAGCGTATGAGTTCTGATTGGCACGATATAAGCATTCAGCTCCGTCGAACAAGATATAATAGAACAGATGCTCAGTAATCAGCAACACGTAGATAAATGGCCTAATTCTGGTAACGGAATAACCTTTTAACTGGTAGAGTACTGGAAGCCCTATTTTGGGCTTTACTAAAAGTGAGAGGCAATAACTGTCTGTAGCTACATTCTGCCTGAGGAAGCCTTTATTGTCCCTGATATGAATCAGATTTTTTATACAATACCTTGCTCTCTGACATTTAATTGGATAGTGCCTATAAGGCACTATCCAATTAAATGTAATAGAGCAGTATATGATGAGCTTTGATTTGTTGTCAGAAAAAAACTCAGCACTTTAGCAGTTAATTGATTTTTTTTTTTTATGCTGACGAAGCACCTATTCCATTCTCAGGCTTCCACCGTATAGCAACATTTACTTTGATATTATTTTCTGATATTTAGCAGTTGTTTTAAATTGTAAAAGATAATCCTGTGGTATATGACATCAAGAGAATTCAAGTTTTCCTTTTGATTGATGTATATTTACGTACATATGTATATTTATTTTTCGAAAAAGGGGCATGCAAATAGCAAACAAACAAAAATAAATATAAAAGCATCCCTCCCTTAGTTATTCGAAAAATTAAATGCCTGAGAACTAAGTGTATTTTGTGACTGGCCTTACCACTAAGCCTTGACACTGTTGACCTTTTGAGGTATTATTTTCACTCACCGTTGATTACAAATAACGGTTTGTTCGCATTAGGTGAATGGCGAGGATAACATCTTTTGAAGCTAAAGCCTATTAGATTCTGATTCTACAAAAGCTTCTTTATTATTAAGTCTCTTCGGGGTTATCGACAACATTAGTAGCCTTAAAGGCTGGGATAGACTCAGAGTCCTTGTGGTTATTTTGTCGCTTTTATTTTATTCACCCTCCAATACCTTTGTGTGGTATCGTTGTACCTACAGTACGTGGAGAGTGTATTATCACTAAATCACCCGCAGAGTGGAGATTCCACCCGAGGAATAATTGCATATTTGTTGCAAAGCATAACCAGCACCAGCAAAGTTTCAGCCAATGGACCTCCGGGTTAAAACCCGGAGGTCCATTGGCTGAAACAGTGCTTGAGTTTTTGTCGATATGTACAAAATTTGAAAGTTATAGCTTGGGTGATAACTCCACTCCGCGGGTGGTTTAGTTACAATCCACTCTCCGCGCACTGTACAAGATCCCGAGCTACCAGTTAAATTCTGTAAGGAACTGACGCTGTTGTGGTCTGGAAAGTCTAGCCATTAAATAGTTCATCGCTGATGTGTAGATTCACGCGTCTAGAATAGTTCAGTTGATGGGAAAAGCTAACCTAGGGTTCGCTTTTCCTACCAACTGAAATCTTTCAGACGATTGAATATTAAAAACAATGCGATAAAACGTTTCTCAATTAAGACTTGCTTTGACCTAATCTTTAATGATATTAAAATAGTAATATAGCACGTTTGTTTACTAAATAACTGTGGACGAAGACTCATCACAACAAAAGCGAGTACATGTTCTTATGTACACATTATACATAGAAATTCATATCGTTTTTCAAGTGTCTTATTAGTCTTCACAGCTGGGTTTCATGCTATTTTGTATAGTTATGTCAATTTAATGTATTATTTGTTAAGATGAAAAGTTGTGCGTACGAATGGTGGTGGTGGTGGCAGTGGGAGGGGCGTGAAGGGGGCGGTGTTTTTTGTGTGTCTGAATGATTGAAAACGTGAGTGCAGGTTCCTATGTACATACTATACATAGAAATGTGTATTGTTTTTCATATGTCTCATAAGACTTCAGGCTGTGTTCCATGCTATTTTGCACATTTGAATCAATTTCATGTATTATTTGTTAACTGGTAGAGTGCTAAGCTTTCCTGACTACAAAATTTTGTTCATCATAAATTGCTCTGTTGCACTTGAATGGATAGTGCCTGAAGGCACTATCCAATCAAGTGTAACAGACCAATTTGTTGTGCACAATATCTAAATTATACCAGATCCAAAAGGAAACTATCTTCAGTGGAGAATAATAGATAGGGCCACTACCAGTACTTTTTAGTAAAGTCCATTTTGTGGCTTCCAGCACTCCACCATTTAAGATGCATAGTTGTGCTTACGAATGGTCGTGGTGTTGGGTGGGGAATGTGTGCGTGGAGGGGTTGGGTGGTTTTGTGTGTGCGAATGATTTGAAAAATTATGTACATATTATACATAGAAATTTATATCGTTTCTCAAGTGTCTCATAAGCCTTCGCGGCTGGGTTTCATGCTACTTTACTCATCTGTATCAATGTAATGTATTTTTTCTGTAAAGATATATAGAAACGTGACACTATAATAAAATAATTTACTACTAATTTACTACTACTGTAGTTTTACGTTTACGCCGCGTAGTTTCACACATTGTATTAATACCTTCATGTTTCAAGGCAGATTAAATACTTATTGATTGGAATATATATATAACTGGAAAACAAAAGAATATCTGTATATCTTTGTGAATAAAGGGACATCACATTAAATCAGCAGTAAAAAAGTGGGCAAACAATCGGCCTAAAACAGCGTCGGGCTCCTTTCGGAATTATAATGATGGCCTAGGAGGTTGTTGCATCTAAAGTAAATAAGCAAGTGTAATTCTTTATTTATAAGGTCGATAAATACTTATCGGATCTTACGGTTCTGTGGAGTTATAAAATTAAATTATTTTCAACCCTCCTCTGTGATCCCTCGCTCATTTTACCGTTTTAAAGAATAATGTGCAAAAAACATATGTTCTGTGGTGGTAGGTGTAATTTTGCAATAACAACTTGCTTTTTTTTATTCTTAGTAAACCCAAATGACAATGAAGAATTTAAAGAATTTTATTTGTACTACCTTACAAGAGGGTGGTAAATGCCTAACAAATATTTCTCAATATCTATTGTCACGATAGATATAAAAATAACTCCCCGGAAGTTACGCAATTTACGTAGCAAGTTTAGATCGACATGAATTCGTGTTTTCGGAGTTTGCTTATTTCATTTCCAAATCAAACAGGCTTCAGGTGCAATTAGTATACAGTAACGCATATACTAAGCAGTTTTCAGTGGATACCGTAATTCGTGACTGCAGAGAAATCCAAATTTTCACTCTGGGCTTTCAGCCACCCAAGAAAACATATGTATATTCTTGCAGGTACTCAAGAGATGATTCTGGTATCTACTCAAATACAGTACTTATTTCCACAATATGTGATTGCGATACACAACGTTTCACACGGTTTGTTAGCGATTAAAATGCTATATACGGTATGTCAGAATCTCTAGCACGACATGAATGTACCTGATATGATATATATACCATACAATACGCCACTTACATAAATATCCTACCGATCACATTTCTTTTTATTAAATTAGCAATTAAAGTGATTAATAATTTTAGTTTCAACAAAGGGGAGGTCTTCCAACTGTTAGCCGTGTATACAGTACGTGGAGAGTGTATTATCACTAAATCACCCACAGAGTGAGATTCCACCCGAGGAATAATTGCATATTTGTTGCAAAGCATAACCAGCACCAGCAAAGTTTCAGCCAATGGACCTCCGGGTTAAACCCGGAGGTCCATTGGCTGAAACATTGCTTGTGTTTTTTGTCGATATGTACAAAGTTTGAAATTTATAGCTTGGGTGATAACTCCACACCGCGGGTGATTTAGTTACAATCCACTCTCCACGTACTGAAGATCCCAACTACCTATACAAACGGCATGCGCGTAAATTATAAGGACTTTGAAAGGGGTAAGTGTAAATCGGGCAGATCAGGCATTAAGCTTTCATAAGCCTGTAAATGACCACTATTTACACGAACCGTTAGCACGGTTTACAAGCAGGTGTGCATTGAATGACCGCATTAAATGACCGCATGCTTCATTTCTCATGTACACCTGTGATGCACTTTATTTACAATTAAGGTACTTGTTTTCTCGTGCTCTTTTTAACATCAGCAGCAGTGCGTGGTTAATAATTTCTACGACGCACCCAGGCCTACCAGGTAGGCCTGGGAGTTGCGTAGACATTAGTAGATATATCTTATCGCTGAACCGAAAGGCTCCACGGTTATGTACTGACCAGCGGTAACTGCTTTGTGTCCTTAGGTATGGCACTTAATCTCGATTACCCGCGTGAGGACACGGTGGCGCTGTTGACTAAGGCGTACTGCACATCGATGGATTACTTGCCTTTATCCAATACTTATCCTGCGTGTGTGAAGTTACACGCTAAAAACTAAAGTGTTGAAAACTACACTTGAAGTGCTGCATTTAACACCTACTAAGTGCTGAACTAGCACTTTGTTCAAGTGTAGATATCCCAGAACTTGACAGATGTTACAATAATACCACTTGACAAGTGTAATGTCGCGACACTTAAAAGGAAACAACGCAAATGACGCGGATCAGGCTCGAACTCTCGAGCCTGATCCGCGTCATCTGCGTTGTGTCCTTTTAATTACGTACCCACCAAGCGCAAATCAAATTATGGACGATTCTGGAAGAACCACCAATGCTAGACACATGGGATGTGCCATGCATTCAAGTTTCAGATGTCTGACGATTGTAATGTCTAAGTGCTTAACGCATTGCACTTTGAGCGTTAAAATCAAACCCTAAGAGTTAGAATGGGTTTAACACCTTGAAAGTGTCAGTTTTAACACTTTAGTTTTTAGTGTGTAGTACGTTGGCGAGGCTGACAGTCGCTCGCCACTGCTCGTTGTCTTCCTCCACCCGTAAAACTGTCCTATACGAAGTGACCCTGGCTGTGAAATGTGTCGTTAAACCACAATAGCAAAGCGCAGGCATTCTATGAACGCGGGAACAGAAAGGCCTGAGACGAGACGTAGTATTATAGGGACTATTTGTAAAATAGAAATAACGATGCTAATGCCTACAACTGGATAAAACATTTTGCTCCCATTCATTCATTTCAACTTATTATCTACAACTACCTGTTCTCAGAATGAGGCCTAGGTGTGGCGTAATTTCCCTGGTGATAATTTAAGCTCCCCCAAACTGCGCGTCTCAATAATTTTACGTGCCCTATTTTCACTCGCCTTGTTTTGACAGGCAGGAAGAATTGGAACTATCATTTCTGATGCAAACTTTGTGTTCACGTTGCCGCGGGAGGGGGGGGGGGGCAGTTCATCCAGTTCCTGTAAAAGATTTGATTTGGCACTTAAACATCTCTGGCTGGGTAAAAATTTGACACCGATGAAATATTTACTTCTTTGCCACCATAACAGTTGTGAGAACCGTTGGTGATAAAACAAACAAAAACAGTACTTTATTTTTAAAAATAAAATCATTCAGCTTGCAATGAAGGCTGAAACTATTAAAAACACAAACATATCAAACTGAAGCCCTATGATTATGTTAATATTATATTCCATTCAGAATGATTAGAAAATAGTTAAACATTCACAAGCATGTTCACAATTTTCATCCGGCAGATGAAGGTTAGTTATTGATGAGCAGACGACACAAGAACCCATTAGGAAGATGCGTGTAAATTTAATTCTATACAGCCCTATTGGCCTGGGTGATTAAATTACTACTAATCCTCCTTGAGTATTCTTGGGCACACGTAGGATTAAATTGTCATTGGCTACTTTACACAAATGAATTGGATCCGTTCGTTTCCAGTTGACATTTTTATATATGGGGAGGTCAGTAACAAACAATATATTCAAGGCTGACAATTTTCGTCATTGGAAGAGATTTACGGAAAAGTGAGCTCCCCATAATGTCCGAAAGTTGTTAGTAAATTTAATACTAAGGGTACATGAATTTCATTTAACCCTTTACTTTATATGAAATGCAGACGACACTTGCAAACAAAATTCTTGAATAACCAATTTTTTTCATTTTTTTTTTTGTCTCAAAAACATAGGTTACGACCCCTCATTGGAACGAGCTCGCCGAGCTCGTTCCAAAGAGGAGTCATAACCCATGTTTTTGTGACAAAAAATGAAACAAATAATGAAAATTAATTTGCGATTTTTGTGAACAGCGCTGACCGGTTTCGGCCGTTACGTTGGGTAAAGGGTTAAAAGTTCAAATTTCTGAATGTTAGAGGAATTGTATCGAGGTGCGGATCATTTCACAAACGTAAGGCATTTTATTACACATCCGTTAAAGTTTAAACCCTTGTATTTAACGGAATGGCCGCTATGACATAAATGTTTCTGTATTCAGCATGTGATGTACAAGTAGGAACGTTTTTCCCAGCACCGTTTATACTAGTTACTTTCCCATCGAGTCACTAGTTATGCCCTGAAAAGTTTCCAAACTTCATTCTAGAATTATCGATTGTCTGTCGGGTAGTGTGGAAATGAAAACATCCAAAGCAAAATAAAATCGGTTCACACAAAATTAGTTTATCAAAAATGAAATATTTTTTTAAAAAAAAACAATCATTTCCGACCACAAAATTAAGCCATCCCCGTGGCCGTCTGGTTTTGCGGATCCCGTTATATCTAAATCGGTCAACTTTATTTCGGTAAATCTTCGAACATCTTGACATGCTTCGAGCTTCTTTTAAAAATGTTTCTCCCAGCTGTTTTGCAAATCTACACGAATTTGTACTTATATTTTTACTAACAGTAATAGCCATTGGGCGTGAATGAACACCAGCTGAAGAGAAACAGCGATACGAATTTCAACAAACAGTGATTCCTAAAAGGTTGTTTTGATTTTTTATCGATCCATTTGATCAGTACAGCTTCAAACAAAACAAACGGACTCTTCATATTTGGGTTTAAACGTCGAAATTAAAATTTGTTTATTTAAATGAATTTTAATGAATGGGATGTGTAATAAACACAGAACGCGATGTGTATTTGAAGCGGTGAGTGTTTTGCATAACTTGTTAGAATGGCGTAATCATATTTCGCTCGAGAAATATGACTACGCCATTCTAACTTGTTGTGTAAAACACCCACCGATTCAAACACACATCGCGTTCTGTCTATTTCCTTTAGAGTAATATGAAAATACAAAAGCTGGCTTTATTCAATTACTTTCTCAATCCGTTCGGTCTATGATTTTCTGTTGAAACCCAGTTAACCCTTTACCTAACCTGAAAAGCAGACGACACTTGCAAAAATAATTCTTGAATAACTAATTTTTTTTCATTTTTTGTCTCAAAAACATAGGTTATGACCCCTCGTTGGAACGAGCTCGACGAGCTCATTCCAACGAGGGGTCATAACCTATGTTTTTGAGACAAAAAATGAAAAAAATAATGAAAATTAATTGGCGATTTTTGAGAATAGCGCTGGCCGGTTTTGGCCGTTACGTTAGGTAAAGGGTTAAAAATAAGAAAACGGCGTTTTCACCATCTTTTGATGCTCTGTATCTTTTCTGTTTAGGGTATCAACAGCGCGCGCATCGTAAATGAATTTTCATTCGTTTGAGCTTGCGATTTGGAATGAAAAGGGGTTCTACTCTTCGCATGGTTGCTTGGTCATCTTTCGAACAGGGCCTTAGTGGAGTTGTTAGTAATTAGATCAGCACGAGCTGATCTCTTCATTCACGGTTCGGCGGTCACAGCTATCACTTCGACAATCAAATTACCCCCCCCCCCCCCCCCCTCCACCACAATTGCTTCAATGCGTATTTGCATTTTGCCACGCTTAGGCTTTTTTATTTTCCTTTTCAGATGATTTTGGCTCTGATATTTGGAAAATCTGCTCTCCACTTTTCGGATCCGACTTTGAAAGTTCTTGCTGCTCGTTTGCCTTTCGTAGTGTTGGAGTCAAGGCAGAATGGTAGTGTTAGAACTTATTTGTACGGTTTTCTGAAGTGGAAAAAAAATGGTGTGCCGAATTTCAAGAAATTAGTGCTCTTCCAGCTATTACGCTTCATGGAGCGTTATATTTATTGACTGTAGTGCAAAATACGGACTCATTCTCTTACGTTAAGTCTGCAGTGTACATTATTGCTTGGGCTCACAAGCTTTTATTGATAGAGGATCCCACTTCACATCCTTTACCTCAAATGGTCAAAGAAGCAGCGTGCGCTTTAAGGCGTCGTTGTATGCGTAAAGATCCCATTACTCCTGACAGGCTGCTAAGCCTTGTTCAAATCTATCATCGGGAATGTCAATCTGGTTATTTCTTACGGACAGTTACTCTGTGTTTAATCGCATATGCCGGGTTTTTAAGATTCGATGAGCTGTCACATTTTCGATGTTGTGACGTCATCTTTGAAGATTTATTTGTTCGCATATTTATTGAAAAGGCAAAGAATGATGTTTATAGGGACGGTAATTGGGTTATCATAGGTAAAACTTCAAGGGATTCGTGTCCTTATTCTTTTTTGCGTGCTTATTTTAACCCTTTACCTAATCTGAAAACCAGACGACACTTGCAAAAATAATTCTTGAATAACTAATTTTTTCATTCTGTGTCTCAAAAACATAGGTTATGACCCCTCGTTGGAACGAGCTCGTTCCAACGAGGGTCATAATCTATGTTTTTGAGACAAAAAATGAAAAAAATAATGAAAATTAATTGGCGATTTTTTAGAATAACGCTGGCCGGTTTTAGCCGTTAAGTTAGGTAAAGGGTTAAACAATTTCAAATGGATGCATCCAGTGAAGATTATGTCTTCCGTGGTGTCATTTATTTGAAATCGGAAAACAGGTACGTTTTGAGACAGGCTAATGTTTGCATTTCTTACTCCCGTACCAGGGAGCTTTTTCGTGAAGCTTTTTCAAAGTTAGGGTTGGATGTAAAGGATTTTGGCACGCATAGCCTGAGAACGGGTGGTGCCACAAGTGTCGCTAATCATAACGTTTCGGATCACTTGTTTAAACGTCACGGACGTTTGGTACCTGACAAAGCCAAAGCTATGTACTAATAATTAAACTTTTTTTCGGTTCATGCGTTTTCAGATAAAACGATTGGCTCACACGATTCTGTTTTTTCTTTTCATAACTCAATGAACCGAAACAAAACACAATTAGGTCCGCCCCCAGCCACGTCCTTAAAATACCAGTCTTCGGAGTTGCAACATGGTGTCAAATCAATAGAAGTTAGAACACTGGCACGTTCTAAATCTGAAAAAGAAAAAGAAATTTATATTACTAATTTATCACCATGAAATTATTTATGAAATATTTAAATGACCGTGGTGGGTCAATTTTTCTTTTTCTTCACAACTGTATTTATTTGACATTTCAATTTTTACGCACACTGGGTGATCGTCTGCGTTCATCGTTTTACCCAAATCGATTGTAAACAATGGCTGGTCACGACGAATACGATAATTTTGACATTGAACTAATTTCATGTCATCTGGCTTTATATCTAACTCCACTTTTACAAACTGTGTTTTTCAGTTCTCGGGAAACGGTCAAAACCAAAATACAATGTAATACTGATGGCCTACTTCCACCTACCACGGAACGTAACTTTTACGTGAAGTGAACAGTTGAATGAAATTTGAAGGAGGCGTGGCTTATGACGTTTCCTTTGCATTACGTATTTCATTGGACAATAAAACATTTAATGGCATAAGTGCATTTGACTTGGAAAGTGTGTCAATTGCTACCTGCATTTCAATAATATGCGCCCTCTTTTATGTCAGAAAAATAATATGTCTACCAGTTTTAGTTTTTAAGAGTTTGTTCGCTGAAGTAGAGGACGACTAACACTATTTATTTATTTGGGTCGCGAACGTTTAATTATAAGGAATGATCGTTTTTTTTTTGTCTATTTCTTGAGTTATGAACCCCAAAAAACAAAGTTCAAAAACATAGCCTAAGAACGGGTGGTGCCACAAGTGTCGCTAATCATAACGTTTCGGATCGCTTGTTTAAACGTCACGGGCGTTGGGTATCTGACAAAGTCAAAGATATGCACATTAAAGATGATTTGGGCAGACTGTTATCGGTGTCTTTGTCTTTGGGAATTTAAAGGCGGAAATACATAAATCCCGACTACCACTGAGATTGCTGCATTTTGGGTCGGTGCACCTCCAAAGTTTCCACCTGTCACGTTTTTTTCTGGTCGGGTGGCTCGCAGCTGTCTCCTCGTTTTCCGCTAAAAGACAAGATGTATTGTGGTGGTTGTTTGTGAAATTATGATCATTTGATCTTTAAATTTGTAACGCATACATTCCAAATTCTCTAATATATTGGCCGCCGGCAGACCTATGCTATATAGGTGTTGTTGTTATTATTATTTGTTGCAAGCATGGGTTAAGAGTAGAACATATAAAACACTGCCCTTGCTATTAATATACACGCTAAAAACTAAAGTGTTAAAAACTACACTTGAAGTGCTGTATTTAACACTTACTAAGTGCTGAACTAGCACTTTGTTCAAGTGTAGATATCCCAGAACTTGACAGGTGTTACAATAACACCACTTAGTTTAAACAATATTTATTGAAAAAATCGATATGTATACAATATTCAATAACAGTTAATAGAAGCAAACAAAGTGTGAACAGCAAGCAATACAATTGTATACAAGTAGCAGATAGACAAGGTAATGTGAGAGAGGGGATCCGACAGAAAGCTTACAGCTTATGTAAGTCGTCTCCCCAATAACACCACTTGACAAGGGTAATGTCGCGACACTTAAAAGGAAACAACGCAGATGACGCGGATCAGGCTCGAACTCTCGAGCCTGATCCGCGTCATCTGCGTTGTGTTCTTTTAATTATGTACCCACCAAGCGCAAATCAAATTATGGGCGATTCTGGAAGAACCACCAATGCTAGACACATGGGAAGTGCCATCCATTCAAGTTTCAGATGTCTGACGATTGTAATGTATAAGTGCTTAAAGCATTGCACTTTGAGTGTTAAAATCAAACCCTAAGAGTTAGAATGGGTTTAACACCTTGAAAGTGTCAGTTTTAACACTTTAGTTTTTAGTGTGTAAAAGAACAGGAGGTGAGATTTGATAATTTTTACCTGGTAAGAAAAAAAACTTGCCAATTACTGTAAAAACACATTCGCTAAATAAAGATCCAAAGTGGACGCTTTAGTTTGGCAGATGAAATACTGATAGATATTCTTGATGACGGATTATCTGTGAAAAAGTTTCTTCTAATAAGCTTGCCATAAAAAACATTTCCTTTTATTACTTTTAATAAACAAAAACAAGAGACCACCCCGCGAGCCGTATGTTGTTTTCGTTTATTAACCCTTTACCCAACAACGCAGACGATATCAAAATTTATTATTTTAAATATCATTTTTTAAATTTTTAAAAAAAATTTCAACAAAACCATATCATGTGACCCCTCGTTGGAACCAGCTCGTCGAGCTCGTTCCAACGAGGGGGTCACATGATATGGTTTTGTTGTAATTTTTTGAAAAATAATATTTTTTCAAATGCTGAATTTACATATTACGCGGGCGGATGCGGGCGATTAGTTGGGTAAAGGGTTAAACATAACAAAGGGAAACTAGACGTCAGTTTTTACTGGTGTCATAGAAGTCTTCTCAAAAATTACTTGCTTTTTAACCTCCCTTGTTCCTCTCATAATTTAAAGGGAGATAACTTTATCGAAAGTGGATTTTCGTGAAGATAGTCTGAGATAAAAAGGGGTTAAATTTTGTTCGCAACGTCATCTGTCGTGGTTAGTTTGTAGAGCTTCCGAATTTTCCACAATATACAATTATAAAGTAATATTCAAAACAAGACTCAGAAAAAGTTAGTAGCCTGTCAAAAAGAGTCGACTGAGAAGTTAACGCATTCCAGTGGTCATATGGTGGTCCGCTGACCCTTCTTAGTTTTGAGATGGCATGTATTCGAGTGTCGAGTTATTTTTGTAAGATTTTTATATGCTACAGAAAAAAATCTTCCTGTTATTTCTCTGACATGTTTTTTCACATTTTAAGTGACAGGTTGAAATTAAACATGACAAGTGATTATTTTTGTGGCTTACCAAGTGCCTAATTTGTAAACATAGCCATGTCCTTTCCGCACTTGCAAATCATAACAATTAGTCAGATGGAAGTTTATAATTATCTACTAAGAATAAATAACGACAACCTGCAGTGCATTTGTACTGCAATAAGTGTCCACCCAAAAACACCCCACCTTCTCTATATTCTCCCGATGAACACGAAAGACCGTGTTTTCCTTCCAAGATCAGGATGCGTCGTAATTTCATAGAGTTTATTTGTTTGTTGCAGATTAACGACACTTTGAACAGCTAGTATCACACCATGTTGGACAGTTTTACAGGTGGGGAGACGAAGTACCAGGAGAGAACCAACGGAGAGCAAACGTCTGACTCCCCCAAGCAGAGTTCGCATCGACTGAAGACAAGTGCATCACCTACGTGCAGTAAACGTGTGGGGGTAAACTAATTAATAGTTTTCACGTGCAGCTCAAATGCTGTACACCGACAATATTAATTGGTCTACCCCCAAATAAGGAATATGGACTCTTCTAACTGGTGAAATTGAATTTACATAGAAGATGCCATCAGGTATCAAAGTGTCAACATAAATTCTATTATCACTCTTTTATGGTTTTCATTTTATAATTTAATCATTTACCCCGCCTCTGCGTTTGATTGGTTGAAAGCATACAGCGTGAAAGTCGTCAAAATCGTATAAACCAAATCACGTAATGATTTGGAATGTCTACACGTTCGCACATCCGATCCAACTTTGAAGACTCTGGAAGCCCCACCCACTCAATCCAATTGTGACCGTGAGGGCGTGACGGCAGACTGATAGATGGATAACAAGCTTGTAAACAAAGATCAATGATCGATTTTTCATCGCCTCCAGTCAGCGAGAATATAATGATAATTTCTCGGGAACAATTGATTTAATAAAATATACCGAAGTGGGAGACCAATAAAAGATCATACATCCAAACATGATTTTGGGGAACTTAAAAAAAAATGTTTTTAATGATATTGTTACGTGACTTGCTAAAAATCTGTCGTCTGCGATCGAAAATCAAAACAACAAACAATTTGAAAATGACTGACGTGACCTGTTTGAGGCACACTTTCCTGAGTTTGTCTGTTGTCTTTTGCGAAAATTAAAAGTTTTTCGTTCACGTACACATAGTTTTTATATTTTAATATTACAGCCGGATTAAATTATAAGAAATAACTGTTGTTTTCCTTCGGTTTATGCGATATAAACCGAAAATTTTCAGCACAAGCTTAATCATAACTCGCTACGAGTTATGAAGCTTGTGCTGAAAATTTTCGGTTTATATCGCATAAACCGAAGGATAACAACAGTTATTTCTTAAATAACTGATAAGTATGCTACCAGACCCTTTGTAGAAAAGCCCCTCAGCAGCCAAAACGTTTTGTTTTTGTTGTTATGCAGATACTCCTTTTTGTCGCTGCCGGTCTACAGTTAAAACTCGAAGTCCTGTCATGAACTGTGCGCTTACCTAGGCTTAATTGCGCGTAGGAAAGCACGGCAGATCTTCCTGGTTACTCACAGCAAACACAGGCAATGTTTCTGCCAATGGACCTCCGGGTTACCCGGAGGTCCATTGGCTGAAACATTGCTTTTGCACAGGCCATATATACAGAATTTGATAGCCTTACTAGGGTCATAACGCGTACATTAACGCGCAGATCGACGTGCTGTTTGTGCGCATTTCATGACATCACTCCTAGTTTTAACTGTAGCTGGCATTGGTTTTGTTGGGGATATCAATACACTTCACACCATCTGGTCATGTCCTGCCGATAGTTTTATAGATTCTGAAATCAAAGTAATATCAAGAGCCATTAGGACCGAGTCCGCGTTGCACTGTTTGAAGTTTCCTTTTGTAAATTTTAATAAACGAAAACAAGAAGTACTAATTTAATCTAACAGCGCGCAGAAAGTTCCTTTTGTAACTTTTAATTAACGAAAACAAGAAGTACTAATTTAATCTAACAGCCCGCATGGCTGTTAGATTAATTTAGTACTGTCCTCTCTAAATTAAAATATTACTGAATGTCTCTTCAAATACAAAATGGATTCTCTCATCCCAAAAGCGTCTATCGGAAAGTGAGTTGTCGTTCTTGGACTAACTACATTGCTGGTTCGTATTTGCGGTATTGTAAGCATTATAACTCGATTTCAACACACATTTTCAAATTTTTACTAGTAGGGAACACCCCCCCCCCCCCCCCACCCTCGGGATGAAATGTGCATCACAAGCAATATGACGGCCTGTACACTGCACACCACACAAAGTGATGACATGACCGTTGGCGACCTTATCAGTGTAATTATAATAATACACAATTCCGCACGCAGTGATTGGATTCTCCATTAGTATGACCACAGTTTTGACAACCCTATTGAATAGCATCGCAATGTAAGGGAGCTCGGTGGCTCAGTAGGTAGAGGTGCAGGCTGCAAGCCGAGAGGTCCTCGGTTCGAATCCCACTTGCGGCAACCGCGTTGTGTCCTTGGGCAAGACACTTCATCTCCGTTGCCCGCGTGGGGGCACGGTGGCGTTGTGTACTAAAGCGTACTGCACGTCGATGGTGCACTTGTCTTCAACCAATGCTAACCTTATTTGTGTGGAGTTAGTATGTTGGTGAGCTGACAGTTGCTCGCCGTTGCTCGGTGGTTCTCTCCGGGTACTCCGGCTTCCTCCACCCGTAAAACTGTCACGGTCATGATTCGCCATTGTGCATAAACATGTGACCTTAAACACTAATAAATAAATCGCAATGTAAACCAACACACGCTCTGAAACAAAGAATACCGTATACCAACCGGAAGTAATTCATATTGGTCTCCCCAGCACAGAAGATTGCATGGTATTGGGTGGAGCTAACCTATTTTTCACCAGAGCCAAAAGCGAGTAAGCGATGCGTATGTATTAAAATGAAATATATACATGTAGAAAGAACCCTATCTCTAAATCATCTGGGATTGTCTCTATATTTTCTAGAATATTACAATTTACTGTTCATTTCCTTCTCGGAACTGATTTTCAAACGAGGAATGGAAACCACAGAAGTGTGGATTGTGTTTTGTGGGAGCGATTCTATAAGTTTTTGATAGAAATCGGCGAAGCACACAAATGACAAAAACAGAGCGAAAATGTCGAAAATGTCAAGACATTTAGTGTTTTTATCTGACATGAAAATAACAATAACATGACTTTGGAAGTCATTGTGATTTATTAACGGCCCAACATGTGTGAATAACAGCCCGACAGCTTATAAAAGGCCCGAGACGAAGTCGAGGGCTGTTAATAAGCTGAAGGGTTGTTATTCACACCTGTTGTGCCGTTAATAAACCACAATGACTTCCAAAGTCATGTTATTACTATTATTACCACTGCGATTCTGAGAAGGTTTTGACCCTGTACCTTTCATGGCAGCTACAAACAGCCAAGTGGTCTTCATTCAATTCGCTTGATTGAGACATGTTTAACCCTTTACCTAACATGAAAAGCAGACGACACTTGCAAAAATAATTCTTGAATAATTAATTTCTTTAATTTTTTGTTTCAAAAACATAGGTTATCACCCCTCATTGGGACGAGCTCGTTCCAATGAGGGGTCATAACCTATGTTTTTGATAACCCCCTCATTGGAACGAGCTCGAAGAGCTCGTTCCAATGAGGGGTCATAACCTATGTTTATGAGACAAAAAATTTAAAAAATAATGAAAATTAATTGAGAATAGCGCTGGCCGGTTTTGGCCGTTTCATTGGGTAAAGGGTTAACGTTTTCAATTTTGGCAGATGATATTATCGTCTGTTCTCAAACAAACTGGCGTGACATGATTATCACGTGGTCGGCACCGGTACTCTTTCAACTGCAACGAACTTAGAAAACTTAAAAACTAACTCGATATTTACCGCTTTTAAGTCAGGAATAAAGCTTAAAATGTCTCCAGACTCACTTACTATATACAGCTGCTTGTTCCTATGGGATTAACTTTGCTGGACATTTCAAATATTTAATAATTTAAATAAAAATCATATTGTTTACTAATTGAAACCATTTCTGGAAACTGTTTCCATTTTCGAGTGTACGACAGCGCGGAACAAAAGTCACTTGACGTGTCGGACTGTTAATGAGATGTTTAACTCATTAACGGCCCGACACATCAATTGACTTTTTAAGTTGAACGTAACGTTCTTGTAATGCCCTGTTAAACTTTGTTAATGTACTAGAGAACGCCCTATAAATTGGTAATAGCGCGCGCAAAAGCAGCCCGAAATGCTGCTTTGAAGCAAGCCTAATAGACAACGTGTAGATGAAATTGGAAAAACCAAGAAATGCTATGCCATCCAATCTAAACCGGAAGTAAAAACATGGGGAACCCCAGCTCTCGTTTTCAGAAGCGAACAAATCGAATGACGCCCCCTAAAAAGCGAACGGTGTAATGCGAGATTTTTCCTTAGATCATTCCATGCAGACTGTTAATAATTTATTGAACATGCTTTTCAAAATTAAAGTGTTTCCAAACAAACTCAACTGTCGTTTGCTTTGCTGACTAAATGACAGAAATTGTCGAAAAGCTAGATGTTCCCATATAATAATAATAACTCTTTGGCCAGCCGCTGATTTGTCGCGGTCCTCATAAGAGAAGGCCATCATTCCCCCTGCACCCCACCCCCTCTTCCCCCCCCCCCCCTCTCCTCCCAGCATTCAGATATAAACTGCTTAATAGTGTCTCTTCAATAAGCATTCCCACCCTCTCCCTCGTGTCCCCCTTCAGCCATCTATCCTTTGTTTCTTCACCCCACTTCTGCATTATTCTTCCAGTAAATTTTATTCTATGAGGTATATACTGTGGGCATTCCAAGAGAAAATGTTCCAGGGTCTCCACTACTCCAGAGTGGCACATTTGGCATCCCTTTTCCCCATCTCTCCCAATTTTTCCCCGAAGCTCCAGTGATCTTGATCTCAGTTTGAACAGCAGTGACCCTCCAAAGGTGCCATCTAGGTACTTCTCAAAAGCTGGCTTTTCTTTATATTGTAACCCCTGCAGTGATCTTTTCACGCTAACCCCTACTCGCCAGTTTCGATTGCAATCTTCCATGACTCTCTCTTTGACAAACCTTTTGCCTTCTTTCATTCCTACTTCTATGTTTGTGACCTCTATAGAGTAATTGTCCATTAGTTCCCTCACATGATTTGACCACCCCGTTTCTATATTAGAATTCCAAATGGTATCGAGCATCAATTTGCACCACCGGTTGTCAGGCAGGTTTCTCAAGTAGTTTAAGTAACACAGTTTTCCCAAATCTACCCTGTCCTTGATTTTCATCCACCCAAGCTCCCCCCTTACTGCTTCCAAAGCTGCAGCATTACTCGACCCTGTTATCCATCTGCCGGCATCATTCTGAGTGCTTTCCAACTTCTTAATAACGGTTTGGTTTAATGGAATCACGTCCGTGCCATACGTTATACTTGGTAAACCCACCCTCTCCCACAGTGTTTTCCCCACAAAGACCTTGTTGAAACTATTTTTCCCTAAAAGTTTTAGTTGGTTCAGAATTCTTTTCCCCTTCAGAATCAGTTTGGCTGAGTAATTTCTGTACACCCCTCTTCCCGTTATATTTATGCTTACCCCTAGATACTCATACTCTCCCGTTTCTCCTACAGTGATTTGTTTGCTTTCCCCTTCGGGGATTGAGAACTCCCCCACTCTCCATCTCTTCGTCATATCTACCTTGCGTCCAACGGGTATTACCTTGCTTTTATTTTCATTTAGTTCGAGCCGCCAAGTGTTCCCATATCTACCAACAATTTCCAGCAGTTTCTCTAGCCCCTGTTCAGTTCTAGACATTAACACCATGTCGTCCGCAAAGAATAAGCCTGGTATCTTTATGTCTCCAACATTTACCCCCTCCGCACTCTGAATTAGTTCGTCCCCTAAATCTTTAACATACAATGCAAACAAAATCGGTGAAAAGATACACCCCTGCTTGAGGCCTATATCCATAGGGACTCGTTTTGTAGTGATACTTCCTAGACTGAGTTGGCTTTGCACATCTGTATACAGTGCTTTCATGATTCCCACAAAGTCACCCCCCAGTCCGATGCCCTCGAGCTTTCGCCACATACCTTCCCTCCACACTCGGTCGTACGCTTTTTTCACATCTAGAAATGCCAGAAACATCTTTTTCTTCTCAGCCTTTGTTGATTCTATCAGTTGGGTGAGTGTAAATAGGTGATCAGTGACTCTTCGTCCTTTCCTGAAACCATTTTGAATTTCTCCTAAAAAACCTTTCTCTTCAATAACTTCCTCTAGTCTACCGTATATGACCTTACAGAATACTTTTCCGATGTTACTACTAACTGATATCCCCCTATAGTTATCTAGACCTTCCTTATCCCCCTTTTTGTGAATGAACGACACCTTACTTTCCCTCCACTCTCTGGGGACCTCTTGCTTTCGCAGAGCCAGGTTGAAAAGGTTTGTCAGGACTTCAATAAGTGCCTCCCCTCCATTTTTGAGGAATTCGTTCGGAATTTCATCAGTCCCTCCCGCTTTACCATTTTTTAATTTCGAGACCACGTTCCGCACTTCTTCTGCCGTTATTTCGCTACAAACACGATTGGATAGGTTCTCCTCCACCAGTGTATTTCTTTTTGGTGGGGACCCACTGCCCCATCGCCTATCGTTTATCTTTTCCCAGTGCTTGACTAACTCTGAAGCGATACGGCCTTTATCTTCTGTACTTTCCCCATCCACTTTGATACTCTGTACACTACTTTTCCCCCGTTTATTTACCCAGTTCCAAAATACGTTTGAGCTCGAACCCCCCGTTTTCTTTATTGTTCTGGCAAGACTGCAATTGCGCTCCTTCCTATTATTATTCTTTATCTCATTCACCTTTTTCCGTGCCAGTTCATATTCTCCTTTCATTAGTCTCGTGTCATTGTTATCCACCCCTTTAAGCTTCCTACTTCTTCTGTAAGCAGCGCATTTTACCTTCCTTTCTTTTATAGCCTTTTTCAGTCCCTCGTTAACCCTGTATCCAAGCTCTCTCGTTGGGACCCTCACCCTTCCTATACACTCCTTCCCTGCCTCTGTTAGGCTATTTACTATGCCATCTGAAATACTCTGGACATTTGCATCCCTAGGTATACAATCAAGATTTGGTTTTAGTTTTTCCCGAAACTGCTTCCAGTCGGCTCCTTGTTTTAGTCCCCAAACTTCCTTGAAGGTATTTCTGTCTCTATTCGTCTTTTTGCCCATAATCTTAACTGTTATCAGGTTGTGATCACTACCCAAGTCATTTTTTCCCTCGTCATCTATTTCTACATCTATAACCTCCCTCCATACGCCAATGTCAGTGAGTATATAATCAATTATTGTTTTCTTATCGTTCCTCTCCCAGGTCCATTTACCCTTACATTTCGCATCCCTGTTCAGGATCTTTAAACCAAGCTCTTTTGATAGGTCCAACATCTTCCTCCCATTCGTGTTAATTTTCCTATCACCTCCCTGTATGCCCTCCTCCTTATCCCCGATGTGCCCATTGAAGTCCCCCATTAGGACAATACTGAACCCTCTGCTACCAAGCTCTGTGATATTCGATCTAAGAGTTGTATATATTGAATCATTCCACTCGGGCTTACTTCCCTCCACTGCTAAGTATACAACACCAACGGCAACACTCCTGCTTCCTAACTTGATTTTTGCCCATACTATTTCGTTGGATACTGGAATCTGAGTCCTTGCTTCTGTGAGATCTGTAATCAATGAGGGCTGTAATTCCTCTTTAGCGTAGATGCCAACACCCCCACCCCGTTTCTGACCCTCAGTTCGCCCAGCTCCTATCCACACGCAACCCTTTATCTGATCAACCCGCTCATATATGCACATTGGATTTCATCGTCTGCTGGCTGGCTGTTGGGATCCCGCTGTTGTTCGATTCTGCGGAGTATTCTGTCACGTGATTTATCTGTTTTGCATTTGCAAGTGCAAAACGCTGTTCACTTCAAACCAACACTGCGTGTTATTGGAACAAAGTTACCAAATGAAAAGCATCAACAACACGTCCGTTTGTTGTAACTTAAAAGTACGCACAGGTCGGATTGTGGCAAAGGTCGTTTTCATTCAGTTATTACGAACCTAAGATGTCGAAGTGACATACTGTCTGACAAACGTCCACGTATTACCATTTCCAAAACAGAAGTTCCGTTCCACAATGTATGCACCCCATCGAAACAAAAACAATAAATTTTCGACAATACGTTCCGAGACCAATTTTTATATTGTAGGTCTGATACGTTTTTAGGGGGAAATAAGTCTACAAGACAGCATGTACACCCATTAGTTCACAACGCAAAATGTTTTGTTTGACGACCCCTTGAACACTGTTTTAAATTTTGTTAAGTTTATGTCATTATAATTTGAAAAACACTGTGAGTTGCGCGCGCTTCTTGGTTTTACCAAAGTTCATATTAATTTTTATTTAAATGGATGTCTAAATGACGCCAAATCATTGATTCAAAATATATATATCAAGACCAGCACTTGGAAGATCCGGAATACTGGGTTTGTGGGAGTACCACATTTCAATCATGCGGCATGTCGCAAAGCATCCCTCGACACGCGTTTCGGCGAGTTGGGGCGAGCACGAGATCGGGTACCCCACTCTTCTCCGCGGGGTCCGGGGCCTCCCAGGGAGAGAATTTAAAAAATAGAAGCTCATTGTAGATCCCCGGTGGCTTTTTTACCGCGATATTTTTTAAAAATTAGTCTAGAGTCCAGCAATTTTATAGAGACTCATTCAAATTTTGACAAAAATAAAGCTAAAATTATAACGCTTCACAGACCGAGGCGAGATTGTAGCTGACTGCAAGGGGAGTTATCCGCGGTAATAAGTGGACATACACTACTGGACGTAGGGACATATACTACCGGGCGTATGGGCATACACTACCGTGGTATAGGCATATACTACCGGGTGTGTGGACATACACTACCAGACTGTGGACATACACTCCCGGACGTATGGACACTACCGGACGTATGGACACACACTACCGGACGTAGTAGGCGTACATGTAGTTACCGCTGATAACACCGTCTCCCGTGGTATATGTGCTTGTGAAGAAGAAGACAACAAACCTAAAACGTTTCAGCAAGCTTGCACATTTGCCAACAATTCTATCGGCGAAGAGCCAACCCCCACGTATCCGAGCCACTCTCTCAATCAGTGACGTACACACAGGTTGTGGCCGCAACCGGTCGTGCCTAGTAGGTGGATACTGGATTCGACGAGGTGAGATTCAATATATTTTCATAGACGATATTGGTAAAACATTTGATACATCATGTTCCCCAATATGCGTCTAGCACGAATCCCTTTTATTTGCAGACGAGTTCTTTCTCGCAGTCAAAAGCAGGCCTAAATAACTGTCTGTTCAATTTGGAAAATTATGTACAAAGAAATAAATTAGATAACAATACAGAAAAACAAGAAAATACAGCAGTGCTTTGCAAAAAAAGGACGATGATAATATGCAAATGCAGTTTTACTGAAAAGACCATCTTTAAAATAATAAGACTGAGTATCACAAATGTAGCGGTTTCACGTAAAACATTATGTTGAGGAAAAATCTGAGGAATAATTAATTTAAACATGAACAGATCAATTTGAAAACAAATCAAAAGATATTTGATTCTCGGTCAATATATTGTGGAGAACAACGAAGATGGGGGGGGGGGGGGGGGTATTTATTTTTTTTTTATTTTTTTTTTTTTAGTATCTTTCTTCAGTGAAATATGCAGTTTTCAGAAACTTGTACATGTGGAACATAGGACATTCTAGTGCTCTGGAAACAAAAGATTTCTGACAATTGTTAAGCCAAAAATGAAAGGGAATAAACCTTTTTTTTCAAAGGATGCATCTGAAATTATAAAAAAATTAAATAAAATGGGCAATGAAAGATAATTTCTTTCAATGAAAGGCTTTGGCTGAGTATCAAACAAATAAAGTAGATTCGACAAAAAAAAACATGACATGAAGAGCAAATATAAAGATTATTTTGTATGCAAACCACGTAGTCTTGATGATTTCTTTAAACACACACCATCATTTTTTTTCATTCGCTTTTCCAACAGCACTGATCGTTCTGAATACGAGTGACATTTTCCGTAAATACGATCGGTTCTATCGGGATTTTCTATCAATAACCTCAGAGTACACATCGAGCGTAAGAAAATTAACTCGTTACATGGTGTCTGGACGAATCCGACTGTGTACTATTCGGACCAGATTTTCATGGAGGACTTTTCGGCCCAGATCTATGGACGATTCGGACTGCTAGGGAAGTAACGAGACGTCAACATTGATCTGTTTGTTTTCATTTGCAATGCATTTTGGGCCCGTATACCGAATTTGGTCAAATCGGCCCAGTAGTTAGCCCGTTGCTAAGGGGGCGCTCTGGTTGCTATGGAAGTCACGTGACGTCCTCGTTGATCTGTCCGTTTTCATTTGCAATGAATGTTGGGTCCCTATACCGAATTTGGTCAAAATCGGCCCAGTAGTTAGCCCGTTGCTAAGGGGCGCTCTGGTTGCTAGGGAAGTCACCCGACGACACCATTGACCTGTCTGTTTTCGTTTGCAATGCATGTTGAGTCCATGTATCAAAACTGGTCAAAATTGGCTCAGTGGTTTGCCCGTTGCTAGGGGCGTGCTTTACTTGCTATGGACATCACATGACATAATCAGTGACCCATTAGCCGCCATCTCCCCCCCCCCCCCCCCAATATATTAAGGGTCCCTTGACCCAATGTGGCTGAAAGCAATGGTGGAGAGCCATCACTTGTTCTAGCGTCCGAGTATCCTTGAAAAAATGTAACCTCATTTGTCCCCGGTTCCTTTGGGAAAAATCCCTGAAAGTTTAATCAGCCAGAGTCATTCTCGTGAAGTCTCATCTCGGTAACTACTTCCTACGTTTAAAAAAATGTGAAATTAGTATAAAGAACTCACGAGTTTCGACGTCGGCACCTTCGTCCTTTATAAAAACTTTGTGATTTTTCAAAAGCTAGCCACTAAATTCTATCCAAAATTGTATATTGATAATACAGTGACGGAAAACGTGAAAGAATACACATACATTGGAATAGCATTTAGTGCAAATGGTTCATTCTAAAAAAAGCAAAAACTGATATCAGCAAATAAGGCTTAGACGTATTACATGACGTTGTTAAGTCAGCATCATTTGTTTTCCATTGATTTATGGATCAAAATATTCTAAAAACTAATCAGGCCACTCATTTTATATTGGTGGGAAATATAAGCGTCTGATTCAATGTTGACAAATTAAATGCACATCCGTGTGAAGGTACCCATTTGAAATCCTGAAAATAGTTTTTTGGTATGAACTGGACGTCTTCAAACCTTGCATTACGAACAGAACTTGGTAGATTCCCATTACCTCATGAGGCTATTATTCACGCATTGAATTACAAGGTACAAGTTTCCGAGTCAGACAGCCAATCGTTGACAGGCCTGGGCACAAGGAGCTTATACCGCAACCAGTTAGCCGGTTACGCTACATAAGAAGGTTGTAATGACTGAAAATAGCCACTAGCGTCCGACTACGCTTTACAATCTTTGTTTCAAGTTTAACCCTTTACCTAACATGAAAAGCAGACGACACATGCAAAAAAAATTCTCGAATAACTAATTTTTTTCATTTTTTGTCTCAAAAACATAGGTTATGACCCCTCATTGGAACGAGCTCAACGAGCTCGTTCCAATGAGGGGTCATAACCTATGTTTTTGAGACAAAAAATGAAAAAAATAATGAAAATTAATTGGCGATTTTTGAGAATAGCGCTGGCCGGTTTTGGCCGTTACGTTAGGTAAAGGGTTAATATGAAATAGGTGATACCTAAAAGCGAGCGCAAATAGTCTCATTCAACTCCAAGTCAACAAAATCGTGTCAACCAACATGGTTTAGATCCCTAGTGCATTGCGGGTCCATAGGTTGAATTTGGTCAAAACTGACCCAATAGGTCGCCCGTTGCTAGGGAGGCACGTTGGTTGTTAGGGAAACAAACTGACATCATTACCGACTCCTTGGTTTGAATCTCTGGTGCATTAAGGGTCCACGTATCAAATTTAGTCAAAATTGGCCCAGCAGGTCGCCCGTTGCTAGGGGGAGGGCACGTTGGTTGTTGGGGAAACCAACTGACACCATTTTCGATTGTTTTGTTTGGATCTCTAGTGCATTGTGGATTCATATATCAAATTTGGTCGAAATTGGCCCAAGAGGCCGCCCATTGCTAGGGAGGCACGTTGGTGGCTAGTGAAACCAACTGACATAATTTTCGACTCCTTGGTTTGGATTCCTAGTGCATTATGGGTTCATATATCAAATTTGGTCAAAATTGGTCCAATAGATCGCCTGTTGCTAGGGGTGTTGCTAAGAACACCACGTGATGTAGTAAATTGTAAATTAGTCTGACTTCCGGTGTGTATTATGGGAGAATATCTCAATAGCAGCCCCCCCCCCCGCCCTATCCCCTGTTACTTCCCTCAATTGATGGTTCACTTTACCTAATTGGTATCCGAATGTTCCTTTGAAAATAATTATATTGTCCCTTTTTTGTTCTTAGGAAGATTTCTCGAATAAGAGCCGTTCTCGTAAAGTCTCTTCTCGGGCGTTCCTTCCGGTGAACAAACATCCTGTTGATTTCAAAATGGCAGCCGGCACGGAGACACAAATTTTTATATCAAAGCTGTAGTTGGGTTTCTAGAAGAATTGACTCAATTACACGTGTTAGCCTTTTGAGCTCGCTATTATGCTTCCTTACAGGTTGTGTAAATTAGTAATATGAAATTTAGGCAAACCTAAAAGCGAGCGAAAGTGATGCATTAGGCCTAAAGTGCTGTAGGCCTACATTGACTGGTAAAGAATAGGGGACAACCAAATTTCGAGATAACTATTTTTATCTGCGTTTTGATTGGAAGATATTACTTTCCAGTGCTCTGATTGAAAGATAATTTTATCATTGCTTTAATTGGAAAATATATTTATGGCGTCGTTGTTTTCCGGACTTTATCCGAGGAGTTACGGAAATTGCCGCGTTCATTTTTATTTTTTCACAAATAGCGTGTAGCATTTATTGTTACTATTACCAACTGTTAGTAGCCACAAGAAAATACAACAGTGCTGTGCAAAAAGAGGACAATGATAATATGCCAATGCAGTTTTACTGAAAAGACCATCTTTAAAATAATAAGACTGAGTATCACAAATGTAGTTTCATGATTCGGACCAGATTTTTATAAAGGACGTTTCGGCCCAGATCTATGGACGATTCGGACCATATTTCTGGCCGATTCGGGCCAGATTATTGGACGATTCGGATCATGTTTGTGGATGATTGGGACCAGGTTTCTGGGCGATTTGCCCAACAGACACACAAACTACGAAAGGCAGCACAGACATACACACTTCACAAGACAGCACAGACTTGTCTTTTGAATTAAGTAGGCCTAGAGCTTTATGTGCCAATTTCAGTGAGCCATTTTCATTAATTTCACTGAAAAAATACCGACGTACCAGTATTATTTGCAGTTATCACAACAGATAATTCTGCGAGTAATTATGAAACAGCTAATCCTGTGCTTCTGGGTCATGTCAGGGAAGAGGAAAAAATACGTGACTTCAACTTTGACCTGCCTGTTTTTATTTGCAATGCATTTCGGGTCGGCATACCGAATTTAGTCAAAATCGGCTCTGTGGTTAGCCCGTTGCTAAGGGGGCTCTCGTTGCTAGGGAAGTCACGTAACATCAATATTGACCTGTGTGTTTTCATGTGTAATGCATTTTGGGTCCGTATACCGAATTTGGTCAAAATCGGCCCAGTAATTAGCCCGTTGCTTAGGGGGAGCTCTGGTTGCTAGGGAAGTCACGTCACGTCAACATTGACCTGTCTGTTTTTATTTGCAATGCATTTTGGGTCCGTATACCGAATTTGGTCAAAAAAGGCTCTGTAATTAGCTCGTTGCTAAGGAGGCGCTGTAATTGCTAGGGACGTCACGTGACGTCAACATTGATCTGTCTGTTTTCATTTGCAATTTGCAATGCATTTTGGGTCCGTATTTCCTTTAGGAAAAATCCCTAAAAGTTTCTTCAATTGCGAATGTCAATTCCCGCCATGCGCAAACATGTCAGCGTCCTTGTGTACCACTTCCGTTGAAAATTTTTGAAGTTGATGCCTTTGAGGTGAGCTTGGCTTTGAGTTCATACAAAAGGTACATACGTGTTGTCTAATAGCTTGCGAAGCAAGCGATCCTTCGGATCGCTTGCACGCGATCCAGCGGGTCGCTTGCACGCGATCCTGCGGGTCGCTTTCGCTCGCTATTAACATGAAGGTAGCACGCAATGAATTTATAATAATTGTTTTTCATGTAATTGTATTGTCAAACTTATTATTGTATATTTTGTATTTCTTAGGTGTGTGAGTTTGCATCAGCCTCTTGTGGGTGTTATTGTCAATAAATTATTTTATCCTATCTTATCGAGCAAGTATTTAATTTGATACAGGATTTCCAACAAGTCCCCAGTTTATTGGGAAATTTAGGAAAAGGAGATGAGTAAAATAGGTCTTGACCGAACCCAGAAAAATTAAAGCGAAGAAGTGCATCAGCGTTAGTTTTTTTGCGACCTAAATCCTGCCAAGTCAAAAATGAACCTGAAATTCAAATGTTTGACAGTAAAAGCAAGAAAAGAAAATTTAAATACGAGATTTTTTTCTCCAACGGTATTTTGGTGGTACCTCCTGAATTTCTTGTGAAAACTAATGTCAAAATATTAAAATGTCAAGCTACGAATATTTCCCATAATGCAGATAGGACTTCAACCAAATCAATTTTGTTTGACAGAGCTCTGATAAACAAGTCTGATTTGGTAAAATTCCTAGTTGCATGACGGGAAAATTTTGTTTCTTGAATTTTCGGAATTTGGACATCAATGTGAGGAAGGTTAACCTTTTCCTCAACGTAAAGCCCAAACCGGCCACTCTATTCACAAAAATTGACATTCAATTTTCATTATCTTTTCATTTTATTGAGCTCGTTCCATGAGGGGTCATAAGCTACATTTTTGACGCAAAAAAAAAAATTAGTTATTCAATAATTTTGTTTGCAAGTGTCCTCTTCTTTTCGTGTTAGGTAAAGGGTTAATTACGGTGGCGTCAGAAACACAATTCCCAATGATCCGACAGTGTCAGACTGTTAAGGGATCAGAGACAGGTTCCTCTGAGAAAACCGAGCGGTCTTGTCGGGTCTGTTCCGATGTCCCTATAGGTCTCACAGAACTAAATATTTTCCCATAGGCGACCATTATAACGTTCAGGTGGAAAAAAAATATGATCGCATCACTTTAATTTTGGCATTCAAATATCTCTGTCAAGTATAGCCCTTCAGACAACTTTTTCTTATCTGAAAACAGGGGGCCATGCAACAAATAAGAGAGAAAAACTGACACAAAGGGAAGTACCGGTCACGTGCACATATTTTTCTGGGAATTCCCTACAAAAACACACAAAAAGTAAATTGTATTTTTTAGGTCCAAAAGTCATCAAATCACCCTCTTTTTTATCAGGAATATTCAACAATAATGCAAGATGTCAATAGAATGTTTCAAACGTTTATTGAAACAATGGATTTTCCCAAGGCTGTTTTTTAGAGATTGCATCATTTCCGAGTCCAACATTTTAAGGCGGTTCACTCTAATTTCAATATTTAGTTCCGCGATACCTATAATCATCCCCAACCCCACCAAAGAGATATTTTACCACTTCCATGAGATAAAAGAGTCATTTCTGCATTAGAATCCAACTTTTGGCTTTGGCTGAGTCAAAAACATGGAAAATTTGCTCTTTTAAGGAAAAGTGTCCAAACTTTGTCAAGTGGGCTTGAAAACTGGTATTGCCTCCAAAAGATTTTTCTATGCTGTTACTTTATAAATTAACTGAGAAGGATGAGAATTTACAGCTTTCTTTAAAAAACTACCCTGATCCCAAAATAAAACTAACATCTGCATCAGCACAAAATATTTTTAGAAAAAATCTGTCTCATTTAACCATACTGCAAGCAAAACAGTGTCCCAACCCCCATGGAACAATATGGATGTCAATTTTGTTTCCAAAACTGGGGATGCAGCTATATATTTCACAAATATGAGAGGACTCTACCAGTTTATCCTAACAACTGATGTCAAATTTTATTCCACCATCTGATGTAGTAAAATTTTGCCCTGAATAGGACCCCCCGGTATGCCCCTTTTCATCAAAATATGTGATATAATTCATAATTTAATTGATATTGACCCAAAACAAACCTACTGTGATATGAACTTTCACATCTGTAATAGTTTTAAAATCACAGTCTGGCTTCTGAAGACATTTCACATTGTATTGATGAATATTTTGCAATTTTTGTAAAGGAAAAGCCTCAGTTTTCTCAGTAAAGGCACATAGAGTCATTGGTATGGCACTGACAAAACATAAAACAGTGTTTTTTTCCAAAAGAATGACCAGTACCTGCTACTGTGATATCTCATAACACTGGTAAGATGCCTAAAACCATCAAATATTGATTCTATAGTGCTATGCTTATGATGCAAGTTCCCATAAGTGCACTTTCATAACCTTTGTTTTAATCCCCACAGACACCCATTCTGGCAAAAAGATTGAAATTGTTGAAAACATGTTTCCAAAGAGGATGAATCAGACATTTGCTTCAAGAATATAGTGGTATTTGATGTTTAATATACTTGTGTGTGTGTGTGGGGGGGGGGGGGGGGGGGGGTGTGAAAGTTAGTCAGCTGCCAATTATTGAAAATGTAGATCCAGGCAAGTGAAAAGCAAAGAAACACCATGTCTGATGAAGAGACAGACAGACAGACAGACAGACAGACAGACAGACAGACAGACAGACAGACAGACAGACAGACAGACAGACAGACAGACAGACAGACAGACAGACAGACAGACAGACAGACAGACAGACAGACAGACAGACAGACAGACAGACAGACAGACAGACAGACAGACAGACAGGCTTGCAGTCACACATGTAGGAGGTCTACATGAGAGTACTAAATGGCATACAATGAAAAATATAGTGGAAGAGCCAGGGCAAGGTTGTTAAATTGAAAAATATCTCAGTGGACCATGAGTGCTGAAGCCTCAAAGTAAATCATAAGAAACTGAAAGTGTATGATACTAACTTCAGTCTCTAAAAACATGCTGTTCAGTCTTTCCAAATGTTTATCATCAGCAGAAGGGTTAAATATGTGTGGGAGAGAGGACTTGGTTCAGGGAAAGAGCAATATTTCACAACTGTCACTGTAAATTTATGCTGTATCAGGGGAACCATGGCAGCACTAGTACTAGACAACTATATTGGTAGCTATGCACAAATGCCATTCACTCACATTTGTAATTTTATTATGTTATTTTCCACTCTAGCCCCACCCCTTCCTCAAATTTGTGTTCCAGGATACTCTTTCAATGAAGGAATTGTTTTCCAACATTTTGAAGAGCATAATATAGAAGAGAAAAACTTCCAAATAATAGTGAATAGAAGGGCAGTGTAGGTTTTCTGTCTGTGTTTGAATGGTGATTTGGGAGGGGGATGGAAGATTTGGAATCCTCCCTGCCCCTAGAAATATGAGGAGAAACCATGGTTTAAATAAATATGTTAATAGGGTAAGATAGGCTGTTAGTTAGCAGCTGCCAGAGGTTATAGTGTGCTCCTGGGGAATGCACTTGCTCAAGCTGTGAATTTTCTTGCATGAACAGCCTTAGTTTTGGAAATATATAGCTTTAATTGCTGACTGTGACAAAAATGTAACTTCTCAAAACAATAAAATGGTTTGGTAAGGTGTATGGTCCCCAAATAAATATTTAAATGTGAAATAATCCCCCAAAATAATAACTGAATCTGGTCTGGAAGCCAAAAAACATATTTCCTATAGGTCTCACAGAACTAAATATTTTCCCATAGGCGACCATTATAACGTTCAGGTGGAAAAAAATATGATCGCATAACTTTAATTTTGGCATTCAAATATCTCTGTCAAGTATAGCCCTTCAGACAACTTTTTCTGATCTGAAAACAGGAGGTCATGCAACAAATAAGAGAGAAAAACTGACACAAAGGGAAGTACCGGTCACGTGCACATATTTTTCAGGGAATTCCCCACAAAACACACAAAAAGTAAATTGTATTTTTTAGGTCCAAAAGTCATCAAATCACCCTCTTTTTTATCAGGAATATTCAATAATAATGCAAGATGTCAATAGAATGTTTCAAACTTTTATTGAAACAACGGATTTTCCCAAGGCTGTTTATTTTTAGAGATTGCGTCATTTCCGAGTGCAACATTTTAAGGCGGTTCACTCTAATTTCAATATTTAGTTCCGCGATACCTTTAACAACTTATATCTGGGATTCACGTCTGATTTTGCACAGGAGATATGGATTTATAAATTTCTGCACAATGGCTAATGATGACCATAACATGGTGATAAAGCCAAGTTTAGTCAATCGTTTATTCCAATGTTGCCCATTTTAATGGACTTCCACCTCAAGCATTGGATACTTGTCCTATTTTACCAGTAAAACATAGCTTGTTTACCACAGTAAACAACACAGGGGATATTATATTCTCCAGAATGCAAACGAGATTAGGTTAGTCACAGACAGGAGGGTTACACTGAGGTGCTGTAAGAGTTACGTCTTTAGGTTATTAGCATTCTTTCGCATCAGAGATAGAGAGAAATGAAACGCCGACAGATAAAACAAAAATAACACTGTTTTTCTATTTTCACACCATAAGTAATTGCTTAACTTTGAGTTTATGATTTCGTACCCGAGAAATCCCATAAACGACATTGAACCCATGTTTTCGTCCATATTTTCTCATGGTGAACTAGACAAGCATTCGCCAAATTCTCCTCCTGTCACAATATGTAAGTCAATCATGAATATTAACATTTTATCCGACCAAGGCCATCAGCTGTTATACACAAAATCGCCATGTCAATTTGGTTATATACACTTTTTTTATTTTCAGCTTCCAAACTATATCTCATGACCCTCACTGGGTGGAGCTCGTATAAATACGAGATCACATACTATGGCTGAAAAGAAAACTTACAGCTTTGGAGCTGTTTGGAAAAATATTAACATTGTCTGCAGTTTGTTTCAGGTGAGGTTAAAATAAACGTTGGCCACAATGAATGCATTCATTTTCCCAACGGATGCATTTAAGTTTTGCGGTGGCTATGTAGTTGGAATCAGTGGTTGGTGAAGATTCCAAGATACTTAAAAAAAATTATTTGTGGCGTCGAGGTAACCGGTTCTCTTCAGATCACCGAAGTTACAAGCAACGTCGAGCGTGGTCAGTAGTTGGATCCGCGTTGTGTCGTTGGGCAAGGCACTTATTCTCAATTGCCTACATGGGGGCAGGATGATGAAGCTGTGTACTAAGGCGTACTGCACGTCGATGGCGCGCTTGTCTTCAACCAGTCTAACCCTGTCTGTGCCGCGGTGCAGAGTTCAGGGTTGCGATGTTGAAGAGCTGACAACTGCTCGTCGTTGCTCGGTGGTTCTCTCCGGGTACTTCGGCTTCCTCCACCCGTAAAACTGTTAGGGTCACGACTAGCCATTGTTCATAAGTATGTGACCTTAAAAACACCAATAAATAACAATAAATAATCCTACAGTATACACAATATGGTATTCAAGGGATAAATAAGCTTTTCACAGTAGAGCCGCCGTGGACTGGCCACTTTCACGGGTGGGTAGTATTTCCACAGACACAATAATATTATATTGCAAACACCAATTATTGGAATAATCATCAAAAATTTAAGTAATGAAGCACCGGGTACAACCCGGTGCTTTATTAATTAAAATTTTGCTGATGGTGATTTTTTTTACAAGGCAACTGCATGCGTGGACATCACTGTCCACGCGTGAATTATTACCAGTCCACGACGACTCTACCATAGAAACTACTTATTGAGAGAACACAGCAATATTGGCTGTCTTAACGCAATCTCTACAATACCAATGGGAGTAAATCAATATTTCCTACTCCCCCACACACATTTTAGTTTACCCTATGATGGGTTAAAAGTGTGTATCCCCCATAGGTGAGATGAACGACCGGGTTTTCCTTGGGAAAAAATCAACCTTTCATGACAATTGAAGCACCCCAAGTACTCTTTCAGGACTTAAACCGAGAAAGTGACGGCAAAATTTACAAAATGGCCCGAGAGGTTCAGCAGCGTAGCCATGGGAGACAACCCACCCCATGACGTTTCTCAAAAATGTCAACTTTATATACATCCATGCAGGGCCGCCGAGAGCGAGGATAGGCCCCGGAGCAATGTGTAGAACGGGCGTTACGGACCCTGGCAGAAGCGATAAGCGGGTAATCTAGAGGTCCTCCAGCAGAATTGTTTTTAAAATTAATGCCAGAAAGGATTGAAACACAAAAATAAGTAATATTTATATTTATTTATTTATTGGTGTTTAAGGTCACATACTTATGCACAGTGGCTAATCGTGACCGTGACAGTTTTACGGGTGGAGGAAGCCGGAGTACCCAGAGAGAACCACCGAGCAACGACGAGCAGCTGTCAGCTCTCCAACATCGTAACTCTGAACTCTGCACCGCAGCACAGGCAGGGTTAGATTGGTTGAAGACATGCGCACCATCGACGTGCAGTACGCCTCAGTACACAGCGTCATCGTGCCCCCATGTGGGCAATCGGGGTGAAGTGTCTTGCCCATGGACACAACGCGGTTGCCGCAGGTGGGATTCGAACCGAGGACCTCTCGGCTTGCAGCCTGCACCTCTACCAACTGAGCCACCGCACCCCCCCACCCCCCCCCCCCCCCCAAAAAAAAAATAAGTAAGCCACTTCACTAAATGCTATTCCAAAATTTTTTAATTCAGGCAACTTTTCCACCGTTGTTTATTGTAAATATAAGAACTTATAAATTAAATTGTAACCCGAAGTTATTTACACAAGTAGGACATTTTCCCTTAATCCTTTACCTAACATGAAAAGCAGACGACACTTGCAAAAACAATTCTTGAATAACTAATTTTTTTCATTTTTTGTCTCAAAAACATAGGTTATGACCCCTCATTGGAACGAGCTTGACGAGTTCGTTCCAATGAGGGGTCATAACCTATGTTTTTGAGACAAAAAAAATGAAAATGTATCGAAAATTAATTGGTCATTTTTTGAGAATAGCGCTGGACGATTTTGGCCGTTACGTTGGGTAAAGGGTTAACATATGTAACAGATCGAAAGAGAAGCGCGGGACCCGATGCTCGAACGAACCGTCGAACTCTATTCCACAAAGCAACCGATTTATCGAACCAACCAGGATGGTTGGTAAATGCCCTTAATACCGCTACCGGTACACTACTCTCACGTTCTTTTGCAATATACAACCCCGGTGAGTCACACCCCCAGATTCCACCGCAGAGCGGTAGAAACATCTACCATGCTTCTCCTCAGCACTTCTTATAATTCCACCTACTGCTGAGCGTTGGTCAACGGCATCAATGTAACAGGTCGAGAGAAAAGTGCGGGTGCCGAGGCTCGAATCGTCTACCGCTAGCACACAAAGCGACCGATTTATCACGTGACTAAGAGATTCGGACCAACCAGGCTGGCCACCGTCCGGGACGACCCGCGTTGTGTCCTTGGGTAAGGCACTTTATTCGGTTGCCTACATGGGGGCACGATGACGCTGTGTACTAAGGCGTACTGCACGTCGATGGTGCACACGTCTTCAGAAGCTGTAACCCTGCTTGAGCGGAGCTTGAACAGAGTTAGAATGTTGAGGAGCTGACAGTTCTCGTCAATGCTCGATGGTTCTATTCCGGGTTCTCCTGCTTCCTCCATCCGTAAAACTGTAACGGTAGCGATTAGCCATTGCGCATAAGTATGTGACCTTAAACGCCAATAAATAAATAATAAATAACCAGGCTGGTGGACTACAAAGCTTTTAGATTCTTGACACAGTTTTTAACGAGTTACTGTTTGAGTAAAATTTACATACCTTGTGTTACCAAATATGTTTATTAAGTTCTAAAAATACCGCTGAAACTTTCTTATTAGTAAACAAAACAATTAAGGAGATTGCGATGTCATATATTTTTCCAGACTGTTTCCTGGCGACAAATATATGCCAAAGTTGTAATTTATCCAAGAAGGGAAGAAGAAAGCTATTGTAATGTTTTATTACTGTAAACACGGATACAATGGTGAACATCAAATAATGGGCCTTCATGTTCCCTTTTAGACCACATCGCCTCTTGAGTGTAACGAGGCGCCATTTGCAATGCTTCAGCATTGCAAATGGCGCATAGTTACACCCAAGGGACGATATATAAGTTAGTGTATGTAATAAAAATGTATACAAAGCTTCGGGAAGTCGACTTGATTTCGAAATGGTCTACCCGATTCGCTTCCATTCTAATTGAAACCTCGAATCGGCGTAGAAAGTCTAACAATGTGCAGTCTGTTATTACAGCGCGGTCACATTTGACACTTTGCAGTGATGAACTTTGGCTGCGGTATGAAAGGATATCATGTTGCTTGACGCGTTACTATGTATTCATGGGCTGATTGAGAGAGGGGGCGCACCCACCACGATCCCCTCCTGTTTTTTTGTGAATCAGTTTTTCCCAAGCACCGATACCAGGGAACACAATATTATTCTGTGTTATCCTCGATATCACATAGACAACCACTACCCAGAGGTAAAGGAAGTCCATGTGTTATTGCGGACACAACCTATCTCGAGTAAACAGCTATAGCTCGTGCGTGGGTTTCCTGTGAACTGTTTTAAAATGGCTTCCTTTTTTTCAAACTTTGAATTAGTCTATATAAAAAATTGCTAGAATATTTTGGCTCAAAAACATTGATGTCATGTGCAAAGGAGCAGCGGCTGAGCCGCTATGTTTTATTTCCCAAACCTTTTCTGGGATAGCATCCCACGGCAAGACTTGGATTCCCTTCTGGTGCTCGTTCCCAACTATCTAGTCCACGCGTCTGACGATGCATAGCATATGGCCTATGATTGCAATGTGCCCCCCCCCCCCACCACGCCCCATCCCCCACTTAAACCCGAAATCCTTGATCCGCCACCGGAATTACATTGGTTAGTTCATTTATTTGCTTATAGCTTATATCAGTACAGTACAAACCTAAGGTATTAGGCCGTGTCATGGTAACAATTTTATTTATTTATTTATTTATTTATTTATTTATTTATTTATTTATTTATTTATTTATTTATTTATTTATTTAATCAGTACAGTGCAATCCTAAATAAAAGGTCTAGGGCGTGCCATGGTAACAATTTTATTTATTTATTTATTTATTTATTTATTTATTTATTTATTTATTTATTTATTTATTCATTTATTTATTTATTTAATCAGTACAGTTCGAACCTAAACAAAAGGTCTAGGCCGCATCATGTTAACAATTCCATTTATTTACTTATATATTTATTTATTTGTGTTGAAGGTCACATATTTCTGCACATTGGCTAATCGTGGCAACCACATGGAGATAAAATCAAGTTCAGTTAATCGTTTAAACACATGTTGCCTATTTTAGAGGACTTCCACTCCATACATTAGTGACTGGTCCCTATTTTAAAAGAAAAAAACAGCTTGTTTATCAAAGTAAAGAAGTACTGCTTTACTTCCCGGGGTTCCCACGGGGGTTTCAAACACTTCATAGCAGGTCATATTCTTACTGCATTCGGTTATTCGCGTATAAAATGTGATTTTTCATTAAACACCTGTAGTATAGGTTTATATAAAGTTCCTGAAATAAAAATAAGATCTCAAACATGAATTCTTTGGGCAAGTGTATTAATGATTACTCCCTGATCATTGGGGCTCACCCAAAATTTGAAGAAACTCCAAATAAATATTCATATTAATTAAAAGGTCAGCACTACCCAAGCTTCTAAAGTCGGAACGACACGTTGTCAATGGGTCTCATTGAGAATATATATTCTCATTATCCTTTTACCTAACATGAAAAGCAGACGAATCTTGCAAAAAAATCTTGAATAACTAATTCTTTTCATTTTTTGTCTCAAAAACATAGGTTATGACCCCTCATTGGAACGAGCTCAACGAGCTCGTTCCAATGAGGGGTTATAACCTATGTTTTTGAGACAAAAAATGAAAAAATAATGAAAATTAATTGGCGATTTTTGAGAATAGCGCTGGCCGGTTTTGGCCGTTACGTTGTTAAAGGGTTATACTCACTTGTACAGATGTCCAACGCGAAGCCAAGAATGATACCGACAACGATCACAGAAGTAAACGCATTCAGGCTACTTCATTGTTAGACTGGGCGCCAAGATGTAAGTACCGGACAGAGATGATGATGGTGATGATGATGATGATGATGTTAATGAGGTTGTTAAAATGTCTGAAAGGCTTAATTGTGTCTGATGTATGTATGTATGACGGACAGAGTATCGTTTGTTTTGCGAGGTTTATATTTAAATGACATGTGCAACAAAATAAAATGAACTAGAGAATTGTAATGTGTTGGACAAATTACGGGCTTTCCCAATTTTTTAATTTGAAAAGGCAGACAGCTTATAGCAAAGCAATGTGCTTGAAATTAACCCTTTCCAAAATGATAGAAAGAAAGCACACCCAAAGTTGGCCAATTTTGTCATTTTCAAATGATACGCTTTTTATAGCAATCAGTGTCTTGGAGAGTTAAATGTGAAACTAAAACATGAACAGAAATGTTCCTCTACATGTGCAAAACATTTTTTGGCAAACTGTTAGTTACTTTAATGGTCATTTCAGCGGAAATAAAGTTGTGTGGGTTTGGGTGTAATGGCAGGAAAAATGCGTATATATGTAGAATGCAGTAAAATTAAGGAAAATGAGAGGTTTTTTCTGGATAATGCTGTCAAAACGTGTTGGATTATGTGTGACACCAAAACTTAAAACAGAAAATTTGTTTCCCTATAACACACAATACACATATGCAAAGGAAACTGGACTATTCCAATCCCCCTAGGGAAACTGGGTACAGAAATGTACGAAATTAATCGGAAAATACACTTTGTCTGACAGGACTCATGTTTGTACAGCAAAACTGGTATTGGATAAAGCAGGACACAAAAACATATAACACAAAATTTGTTCACCATTGATTTTTGATGCAGTTATGGAAAGCACAATGAGCTATTTCTTTCCTGTTTCTGGGCAAATGAGTACAGACATTTGCAACATTTACTGAAAATCATTTTTTTTCTGACAGTAGTATACTTTAAGTGGCCAAAGCATATGTTGGGTTAAACTCCAGATCATAATTTACAACAGCACATTTATTCATTAAGCACCTCTGCCTACAGAAAAACAAAGTATTTGAAATTAACCCTTTCCAAAATGACAGAAAAAAGCAACCGAAGTTAGCTAATTTTGATATTTTCAAACGGTACTCTTATGCCCGCCCTCAGTGTGCTTGAGGGTTACAGATGAGATTAGAAAATAAACAGTAGCTGTCTTTTGCAATCACTGTTGCATCTACACATACCCAAATAATTGTTACACCAACCTTGCAATTAGAGAAATTTGCCCTTGAAGTTAGTCAATCTTGAAGATAAAATGCTATATTCATATCATTTTTGGCCAATAGCGGTTAATTTTGAAATATTTGCGTGGTGATTTTAGAGCAGGATATTATGCTCTAAATGTGTGGATATCAATCACAGACTGAGTGTCTGATAAGAAACATGGAAGAATCTTGAATCTTGGTATTTGAATGAACATGTGCAAGTTGAGGGTACTCCAATTTAAGTCCTGACAAGTGGGTGAAGGTTAAAACTTTGAATAAAATATATAGCAGCAAAATTGTTCTTGCATGAATGCTCTATCTTTTCATTGGGAACGTTTTGAGAAAATATGGCTTCAATGCTGAGAAATCGTATGTAAATTTGGTGAAAATAACAATTATTCTGACAGTACCCTTATGGGAAGTCTCAAATCTGCCAAGGGTTAAACTTTTAATAATAACATGAAAAACAAAATATTTCTCTTAAACTTATCAAATTTTGAAAAAAAAAATGGGAGTTTTTTTGGACGGTACCTACTTTTATGCAACCAGAATGGGCATAGGCTTAAACTTTACAACCAAACTTACAACAGAAAATATGCTTGGTAGTCAATTGTGAATACGGACATGCAAAGTGTTTGAGATTAACCCTTTCCAAAATGATAGAAAAAAGCAAGCAAAGTTGGCTAATTTTGCTATTTTCAAACAACACTCTTATTCTCACACTCATTGTGCTCGCGGGTTAAATCTGAGATTAGAAAGTAAACAGTAACTTTCTTCTGCAATCATTGATGCATCTATCCATACCAAAATAATTGTTGCAACAACCTTGCTAACAGAGACAGTTGCCCTTGAAGTTGATCAATTTTGAAGACAAAACTGCTGTATTCATTTCATTTTTGGCCCACAGTAGTCAATTTTGAAATATTTGTGAGGTGATTTTGGTGTATCATGTTATGCTCTAAATATTTGGAAAATTTGAGCTAGATAACTGTAAATAATTCGAGACTTTTGAAAAATTGTGAAATTTTGATCGTTTTGGAAGAAAATTTTGAAAATAAGCGTTTTCATGAATATGACGATACCTCATTTTTCTAGATATTGTGACAACAAATAAGTTTACCAAATCTGGTTGAAATCATACAACTTGTTTTTGAGTTATTTTGAAAAATGGTGAAATTGTGAAGGTTTTGGCAGAATATTTTGAAAATATGCGTTTTCACAGATATGACGATACCTCATTTCACTAGATTTCATCGTATTACATAAGTATGCCAAATTTGGTTAAAATCGTACAGCTTGTTTTTGAGCAGTGCAACAGACAATATTGTGGGAGGAAAAAAAATAATTTTAAACATTTTAAAAAACTAGAGAATTGTAATTTGTTGGACAAATTACGGGCTTTCCAATGTAAAATGCAGACTACATATAGCAATGCGAAGTTGTTTAAATTAACCATCTCCAAAATGATAGACAAAAAGCAACCGGAGTTGGCTAATTTTGGCATTTTATAACGGTACTCTTATTCTTACTCTCGTTGTGCAAGAGGGTTAAATTTTGAGATTAAAAAGTAAACAGTAACCTTCTTCTGCAATCATTTATTGCATCTCTCCATACCAGAGTAATTGCTACAGCAACCCTGCAATTAGAGCAATTGAGTACAGATGTCTGCAAAATTCACTGACAATCAAATTCTTTCGGACAGTACTATTCTTTAAGTGGCCAAAGCATATGTTGGTTTAATCCCAAAAGCATAACTTACCCAGCAACGAATTTGTTCATTAAGCTTCTCTTCATATAGAAAAACAAAGTGTTTGAAATTAACCCTTTCTAAAATGATAGGGAAAATCAAAGTTAGCTAATTTTGACATTTTCAAACGGTACTCTAATGCCAGCCCTCGTTGTGCTTGAGGGTTAAAGATGAGATTAGAAAGTAAACAGTAACTGTCTTCTGCAATCACGGTTGCATCTACACATACCCAAATAATTGGCACAACAACCTTGCAATTGGAGAAATTTGCCCTTGAAGTTAGTCAATCGTCAAGATAAAATGCTATATTCATATCATTTTTGGCCAATAGGGGTTAATTTTGAAATATTTGTGTGATGATTTTAGTTAACATATTATGCTCTAAATGTGTGGACATCAATCACAGACTGGGTGTCTGATAAGAGACATGGAGGGATCTTGAATCTTGGTATTTGAATGAATATGTGCAAGTTGAGGGTACTCTAACTCAAGGCCTGACAAGTGGGTGAGGGTTAAAACATTGAATAAAACATATAACAGCAAAATCTTTCTTGGATGAATGCCCTAGCTTTTCATGGGGAACATTTTGAGAAAGTACGGCTTCAGTGCTGAGCAATCGAATATAAATTTGGTGAAAATAACAATTATTCTGAAAGTATCCTTATGGGAAGTCTCAAATCTGCTAAGGGTTAAACTTTTAATAATAACATGTAAAACAAAATATTTCATACTTTGCCTGCTGCATGAATCCATAGGAAACATTCAGAGCTCAATCAATTATAAATGGAGTAAATTGTCACTTAAACTTATCAAATTCTGAAAAAAATGTGAGTTTATTTGAACGGTACCTACATTTATGCAACCAGAATGGGCATAGGGTTAAACTTTACTACCAAATTTACAACAGCAAATATGCTCGGCAGTCACTTGTGAATACAAACGTGCAAAGTGTTTGAGATTAACCCTTTCCGAAATGATAGAAAAAAGTAACCAAATTTGGCTATTTTTGGCATTTTCAAACAGCACTCTTATTCTCACCTCATTGTACTTGGGGTTAAATCTGAGATTAGAAAGTAAACAGTAACTTTCCTCCGCAATCATTGTTGCATCTATCCATTCCAAAATAATTGTTACAACAACCTTACAAATAGAGAAATTTGCCCTTGAAGTTGGTCAATTTTGAAGACAAAACTGCTTTATTATATTTCTACAGCTTTTTCTTTTGTAAATAAAAAAACATATCCTACTCCCACGACCTCCAAAGTGTTATTCAACTCCAACGGCGATATCCTACTCCCAGTCATGACGGACTATTTTACTATCAATGACGTCAGCATGTTGGATTATTCCCCTTACGGCAAGTTACGCTGTTGCGAGTTTACGTCTGCTTTGTTTTCATACCGAGTGGTTCAGAAATGGCTGCATTTGCATCGAATGTGAAACTTCTAGATACGATAGATGACGAGTTTCTTTTGGAATTATTTCAACCTTATTCCACTGGGGAAGATGATGTTATTGGAGCAACCGGTAGTGACATTATTTCTTCAACCGAGGGCGCGTCAGTGGAATTTGGTTGATTCGAAATGATGGACGATAGCGAACTGACTGATTTCATTGTTCAAAATCAAAACAAAAATACGATGAAGAAAACTCTTTTGGATATCTGATTGTTCCAGCAATTTCTTAAAGCAAAGTACAGTTACACCGGAGAAATAGCGGACATTGACCCCAGTGATTTGTGCGATAACATTTCCCACTTTCTCGTATCAGTACGGCGCAAGGATGGCAGGGAGTATGAACCTTCCACACTCAGAGCTTTGTATTCAAGTATCAGTCGTCACTTGAAAAATACCAATTACAGCAAATGTATTATTTCAGACTCAAAATTTGCAAAAGCCAGAGAAGCCCTTAAAATAAAGCAGAAGCTCTTGAAATCGTTGGGCAAGGGCAATAAACCAAACGTTGCCGAAGAAATAACTGATACTGAAATTGATATGCTTTATGAGAAGTTTTGGGGCCGTACTCACCGAAATCTATATTGAACTCATTGTGGCTAACATTTACTATGCATTGTGGTATGCGTGGAGGGAAGGGGCAGTATGATCTGGTATGGGGAGACGTTAGCGTTGGTCAAGACGAAACAGGGCGATAGTGGACGAGAGACACACAAAAACCCGCAACGGCGAAAATCCTCAAAATACGCGAACGATAAAACCAAAAGCATATGAAACTTCAGTGCCGGAAAGAAATCCAGTACGTATTTATGAATTGTACAGGGAGAAACGTCCATCGGGAATGCGAGAGCCAGGCTCTCCATTTTACATTTCAATTATGGCTGAAACGCAGAAACAAATCGATGAAAATTCTTATTTTGAGAAGGGACAAAAATGGTTCAAAAACCAACGCCTGGGCATAAATCAAATCTACAAGTTCATGTCTAATATGAAAACTGACGGTGGGTTGCCTTCTGAAAAGCGATTGACAAATCATAGTTCTCGTAAGCATCTTATTCAGAAATTGGGTGACGCAGATGTACCTCCAAACCACATTGTCGAAATATCGGGACATAAAAATATCAACAGTATAAACAACTACTCAAGAATAAATACTCACCAGGAAAGAAACATCTCATCTATTCTCTCAAATGAATCAACTTCGCGCGAATCGAATTTACAGATTCAGCCACAAATTCCGATAACAACTGTATCGAGTTTGTCAACGACGTCAACTTCAAGCCGTTCCCAAAGTACAACTGCACAATCTTCTATGAATGCCATAACTTCCAACCAACTATCGAGCACCTCAAATTTTATGATCCAACAACATCTTGGGAATATATTCGGAACGAGCACAATAAACAATCCGACCATAAACATTGTGATCAACCATTGCAGTTGTTCCACCTCAAAATCCTGCAATAACACTCAATCCACTTCGACAAATATTGTGCTTGATATTCTAATTGACAGCGAATAATAACTATGTACAGATCCACACAAAGTTATAAGAAGGTGAATATGACTACTCATTCATGGTGATTGATTGAATTATTTCTTTAAAATGTGTTGATTTCCTTCATAAGTTCATATCTCACGTCATTTGAACTTCCATTTGAAAACGAGCGTCATTGCATTCCTTTCTGATGACGTCATATTATTAGTTCATTCATTCATGTTTTTGTGTTCATGCGCCGATTTTTCTAACCGTCAAAACAAATTGAGCGACTTTGGGAAACTGCTCTTGGATGACGCAAGATGGGTGCTCTTGGATGACGCAAGATGGGTATTATTGGATGACGCAAGAGGGATTATTTTCACTCGGCTAGCGCCTCGTGAAAATAACCTTCCGCATCCCACTCGAGAATAAACACCGTACGTTACTCCAAGCAGTGAACTATTGTCTATATATTCATTTCATTTTTGGCCACAGGGGTTAATTGTGAAATATTTGTGTGGTGATTTTGGTGTACTATATTATGCTTTAAATGTTTGGAAACTTAGAGCCAGGTAACTGTAAACAATTCCGAGACTTTTGAGAAATGGTGAAATTTTGATGGTTTGGGCAGAAAATTTTGAAAATAAGCGTTTTCACGAATATGATGATACCCCATTTCTCTAGATATTGTGACAATAAATACGTTTACCAAATCTTGTTGAAATCGTACAGCTTGTTTTTGAGCTATGTTGAAAAATTGTGAAATTGTGAAGGTTTTGGCAGAATATTTTGAAAATACGCATTTACACAGATATGGCGATGCCCCATTTCGCTAGATTTTATGGCATTACATGAGTATGACAAATTTGGTTGAAATCTACAGCTTGTTTTTGAGCAGTACAACAGACAAAATTGATGGCGGAAAAAGAAATTAAAAAACTAGAGAATTGTAATTTGTTGGACAAATTACGGGCATTTCCAACTTTTAATGTAAAAAGGCAAACTGTATTGTACACAAAACTATCGATCAGTTTTGAAAATAGAAAAATATAGTTGAAGCAAAGTTTTTTGTGATGCTAGTTAGTTTTATGAATGACCAAAACAAGCAGGCAGGCAGACTATTTTTCTTACACCATTGACATGAATGGTGTATGGTTAATGTTGGGCAGGTAAGCAGGCAGGCAGGCAGACAGGCAGGGCTTATAACAACTCTATTGACTGTACTCTTTCACACTGGCATGCGCCTTAAAGTTGGTCAATTTTGTAGAAAATATGCTATATTTAAGTCATTTTTAGCCAATAGGGGTTAAATTTGAAATATTTGTGTGGTACTTTTGTTGCATATTATAATCATATTATGCTCTAAATGTCTGGAAGATCGGAACTAATACCTGTAAACAATTTTGAGACTTTTGAAAAATGGTGAAATTTTGATGGTTTCGGCAGAATACTTTGAAAATACGGGTTTTCACGAATTTTACAATACCTCATTTCATTTTCCAGAGACCTGACATCAATCCCAGCTTGAGTTTCTAAGAGACAAGGAGGAATTTTGAATCTTGGTATTTGAATTAACATGTACAATTTGAGGGTACTCCAGTTCAATCAAGGCCCGACAACTGGGTGGGGGTTAAAACTTTGAATAAGACATATAACAGCAACATTGTTCTAGGAATAGTGTCTATCTTCTCACGGGAAGTGGTTTGAGAAAATATGGCTCCCGTGCTGATAAATCGCATGTGAAAGTTGGCAAAAATAACAATTATTCCAACGGTACCCTTATAGGAAGTCTCAAATCTGTAAGGGTTAAACTTTTAATAATAACATATAAAACAAAAGTTGTCATACTTTGACTGCTGCCATGGAAAACATTCAGCACTCAATCAATTAGAAATGGAGTAAATTTTCTTCCCCAACTATACGTGAAACATACGCGTGTCCCGGGTGAGACAGCAGGGTGGGATATTTCTATCCTACACACCCCACGTGACATACTCATTTGCATATTTTATTAGGTCGCCGGAACTATTTCATCATCGTCTGCACAATTGTAAATAAACAAAATGGCTTCACGATTTGTAAATATAAAAACTGAAGAATTTGTCGCGGAGAAAAGGAATAAAGACATTAAACTTGATTGTTTCAACCCCATGTTTCTCTGCAGATTTAATAATATCACTGAACGAATTTATCGATCGATCAATAATCTCATAATGCCCTTTACATTAGAGTTTGACACGCGCAAATTCATCAAGTTAACCCCTTAACGGACAGTGTTACAAATCAATTTTTTAGTATATACCTATGGTATATACATAACTTTTGTACGATCTTTCCGATGAAATTGTTCGTTTTTCGAGAGGACTACGACTTGATAAATTGGGTATGTCAGCACTTGACCGCCAATTATCTATAATGACGTAATTCTCGTGTGTGGGGAGAAAAATCATCCTCGAAGAGTCTGAAGGTGGGAATGGGAAAATCTCACCCTCGGAGCAAGATATTTGGACCAGACACTCGGCAAGCCTCGGGTTCAGATATCTTGCCCCTCGGGTGAGATTTCTCCCTCCCACCTCCAGATTCATCGGGGATCATACTAGTCCCTTGAAATTATCAATTTTTGAAAAATGGGCCGTTTTTTGTATGGGACTTACTTTTATGCAATCAGAATGGGCATAGGGTCCAACTTTACAACCAAACTTACAACAGCAAATATGCTCGGTAGTCAATTGTGAATAGGGACATGCAAAGTGTTTGAAATTAACCCTTTTCAAAATGATTTAAAAAGCAACCAAAATTGGCTAATTTTGGCATTTTCAAACGGTATACTTATTCTCGCCCTCGTTGTACTTAAGGGTTAAATCTGAGATTAAAGTGTAAACAGCAGCTTTCTTCTGCAATCATTGTTGCATCTATCCATACCAATACAATTGTTACAACAACCTTGAAATTAGAGACATTTGCCCTTGAAGGTGGTCAATTTAGAAGAAAAAAGCTATATTCGTGCCTTTTTTGGCTAATGGGGGTTAATTTGGAAATATTTTTGTGGTGATTTTGGTGTATCATGTTTTGCTCTAAATGCGTGGGAAATTTGAGCTAAATAACTGTAAACAATTTTGCGACTTTTGAAAAATGGTGAAATTTTGACGGTTTTGGCAGAATATTTTGAAAATAAGACATGCCGATACCTCATTTCACGAGATGTTATGGCATTACATAAGTATGCCAAATTTGGTTAAAATCGAACACCTTGTTTTTGAGCAGTGCAACAGACAAAATTGACGGCGGAAAAAAAAATTTTTTTTAAAAAATAGAGAAGAAAAATTTTGAAAAAGAAGAATAACAATAGTCTTTCCCAAACTGGGTTTGGGAAAGCCCAATTTGGTAGTTCCGAGAAATTCAGATTATTACAGCACTGAGGCAGTTGATCTGGGTCATCAGATTTCGCAGATCTTGACGAAATCAGATCAGCCACATCAAACAAAACGCCTTTGATTTGACGAGATCAGTACGCCGTGAGTTTGATCTGGTGTCGTCAACGAGACAGGATAAAACAGCGAGACAGGATAAAACAGCCCAGATTAGCAAAGACTGAACAAAATTAATCTTTCGGTGCACAGACAGCGGCACATTCGTTTTTTGGGTCCGCGTTCGTCATATTTATTTCGGAGGCAAAATTCAAAATGTATATAACTATCATAGGGTGTGATTTTAGCGGAATCGCATCGCGATTTGCAATGTAACATGTCATATACATTGATACAGTATTATTATTCTCTTCGTGCAATGCGACACGATTCTTAAATGTATGTACAAAATAAATATTTATTTAACTGGTTGAGAGCTAGATTAGTTTTGGTGGTCTGAATTTGTTCATCACAAATTGTTTTATTACAAATTATTAGAGAGTGCCAACAGGCACTCTCCAATAATTTGTAATAGAACACCTTTGTATAAACAAACTATTGTTTACGTTTGACTGAATATGAAACATGTGTAAGGTAAATGTTGACTTTTGCACTGGTAACCTCATTTTATTGAAAGGCCTGACTGTGGCTTCTAGCACAAAACCAGTTAAAAAAATTATTATTTTTGATCACCACTTTAGCTGTTCTATATTGATTTTGTGTTGTATGATGAGTTTTACAAACAAACTATCAGTGAAGTCAACATGAAAGCTGTAGTATTTAATTTTAGGCTCTCACACCTGGATTTTAGGCATTGTCGACCATTCCATCGGGAATAAAAAATAAAAATAAAAAAAGCCCTCTCTCCCTCATTCGTTTAAAAAAATGCCTGAGAATCAATTATTTAATTTTGTTTGGCCTAAGAGTTGTTATGGTATGTTTATTATATGACTGCGGCTCTTTAAAAATGTAATACGACACCATAAATATGAACAAAAAGAGAAAGGCTGGATTTTCGAGTTGGGCGTTTTTTTGCGACAAACCGGAAAATCGAACTACAAGGCGCAGCAAACAAAAACCGATCGAACGGTTTTACTGCGTTTGTGCGTAAACTGATCAAACTATCTTACGAGGAGGGAGCTGACTTGTGCCCATGGACCCTAGTCATTTGGTATATCCAAAGGGGCGAATACGTCGCGTTCTCGTTGTCACATTTTGTCCCTTATTGACTCGTCCGACGGACTAGTCAATACGGGAGAAAACATCACAATGAGAACACAACGATTGTCGGACGAACGTTTGGTAACGCCTGAAACATTCGTCGTATCACTGACATGTCGAATCTTATTTATCTATTTATTTATTTGGGTGGACGTCACTTTCAACAGGCATGGTCACCACGGGTCGGACAGTTTTACGGGTGGAAAAAGCAGGTGTACCCGAAGAGAATCACTGAGCGGCAGAGAGCAACTGTCAGGCTCAGCAAAGTACAGAGTCCGCACAAGCAATGTTAGCTTTGTTCGAAGGTGTTTACACCATCGACGTGCAGTACGCCATAGTACATAACGGCACCTTGTCCCCACGTGGGCAATCGGGATTAAGTGCTTTCCCAAAGGACACAACGCAGTTACTGCTGGTGGGGATCGAACCGTGAACCATTCAGTTTAACCCTTTACCTAACATGAAAAGCAGACGACACTAGCAAAACGAAATCTTGAATAACTAATGTTTGTCATTTTTTGTCTAAAAAACATAGGTTATGACCCCTCGTTGGAACGAGCTCGACGAGTTCGTTCCAACGAGGGGTCATAACCTATGTTTTTGAAACAAAAAATGAAAAAATAATAAAAATTAATGGCAATTTTTTAGAATAACACTGGTCGGTTTTGGTCGTTACGTTGGGTAAAGGGTTAAAGTCAAATTCCCTAACCACTGAGCCGTCGCGCTCCCGACACGTCGAATTTAATGCTGGACCGATAACTCAGTTTTATTACATAACTACGACGGATATTCCCTCAATACTACAGTTGATTGCCCACCAATTCTGACTCGCAGGGGAACGAAAGTCTCAACGTTTCTGAATCCACATTATGTCTGTCTCAAACGAGCCTCTCGTGACGTCACTGGCGTCCGGAGATTTTCGAAGCGTCAAACGCGAAATTCGACGATTGGGCGCCGGGTGTTTAAACAGACACACTTGCACACAGTTCGATCGCGATAAGCTGGAGTGTAGGATAACCTATCCACTGGAAAGTTGTGTAGAATAAACAGTTCATTATATGATCAGATCATTTATCACTGTGTTAATTTAAAGTTAAGATTACTGGGCCTCTCGTGACCTTCTCCATTAGAGATCTACATTATCGGGAATGATTCCCTGTTCAAAACAAAATGTATTTTATTGCACATCCATTAAACTGTAAATCCTTGTATTTAACGGAATCGCCGCAATGACAAAACTTTTTCTGCATTTAACTAGTGATGAACATCGGGAACGTTTTCCCCCGCACCGTTTAGACTAGTTCCTTTCCCGTCGAGTCATAAGTTACGCTTCGGAATGTTTCCAAATTTAGTTATACAATTCTCGATCGTCTGTCGCGTGGTGTGAAAATGAAAACGTCCAAAGCAAAATAAAGTCGGTTCACAAAAAAAATAAGTTAACCAAAAACGAGATAATATTAAAGATCAATTATTTCCAACCATAACATTAACCCCATCCCGTGGCCGTGTCGTCTGCGGATCCAGTTACATCTAAATTGGTCAACTATAGATCTGCCCAAATTTGTACTTGTATTTTTACTATTAGTAATCGCCACCAAATGGTTAGGCGTGAATGGACACCAGCCGAAGATAAACCGCGATATGAATTTCAACAAACACGCCCAATGGAAAAGATAACGTAATGTAATTTAGGCTGGTTCTCTGAAGGTTGTTTTGATATTGTATCGATCCATTTGATCAGTACGTCTTCAAACAAAAGTAACCGACTCTTCACCTTTGGGTTTAAACATCGGAATTAAAATTTGTTTACTTAAAAAATGAATTTTAATGCATGGGGGTGTGTAATAAACACAGAACGCGATGTGTATTTGACTACGGATCTCGTAAAATATGACTACATCATTCTAATTCGTTATGGTATCACAGAACTAAATATTTTAGGCGACCATTATAAGGTTCAGATGAATAAAAATATGATCGCATCACTTCAGTTTTGGCATTCGAATATCTTTGTCAAGTATTGCCCTTCAGACAAATTTTTCTGACCCGAAAACAGGGAGTCATGCAACAAATAAGAGAGAAAAAATGACACAAAGGGAAGTACCAGTCATGTGCACATATATTTCTGGGAATTCCCTACAAAAACACACAAAAAGTAAACTGGATTTTTTGGGTCCAAAAGTCATCAAATCACCCTCTTTTTTATCAGGAATATTCAACAATAATGCAAGATGTCAATAGAATGTTGTTTCAAACGTTTTTTGAAACAATATATTTTCCCAAGGCGGTTTTTGTTTAGAGATTGCATCATTTTAAGGCGGGTAACTCTAATTCAAATATTTAGTTCAACGATACCTTACAATTATCCTCAACCCTACCAAAGAGATATTTTACCACTTCCATGAGATAAAAGAGTCATTTCTGCATTAGAATCCAACTTTGGCTTCTGCTGAGTCAAAAACATGGGAAATTTGCTGTTTTAAGGAAAAGTGTACAATTTTTATCAAATTGGCTTAAAAACTAGTATTGCCCCAAAAGATTTTTCTAGCCTGTTACCTAATAAATTAGTTGAGAGGGATGAGAATTTACAGCTTTCTTTAAAAACTACCCTGATCCAAAAATAAATTTAAAATCTGCATCAGCACACAATATTTTTGGAAAAAAAATCTGTCTCATTTAACCATACTGCAAGCAAAACAATGTCCCAACCCCTACGAAACAATCTGAATGTCAATTTTGTTTCAAAAACTGGGGATGCAGCTATACTTTTCACCAATATAAAAGGACTCGGCTATTTTATCCTAACAACTGACGTCAAATTTTCTTCTACCTACTAATGTGGTAAAATATAGCCCTGAATAGAACCCCCACCCACCCACCCACCCACCCCGCCCCCGGTATGCCTCTTTCACATTAAAGTCTATGATATAATTCATAAATTAAATGATATTGACTCAAAATAAACCTACTGTGATATTAAATTTCCCATTTGTGATAGTTTTTTAAATCACATTCTGGCTTCTGAAGACATTTCACATTGTGTTTGATGAATTTTTTGCAATTTTTGTAATGAAAGACCTCAGTTTTCTCAGTTAAGGCACCTGGAGTCATTGGTATGGCACCGACAAAACATAAAACAGTGCATTTTTCCAAAGAATGACCATTACCTGCTACTGTGGTATCTCACAACACTGTTAAAATGCCTAAAACTATCAAATATTGATTTTATAGTGCTATGCTTGTACTGCATGTACCCATAAGTTCATATTCACAACTTTTGTTTTATTCCCCACAGACACCCATTCTGATAAAAAGAATGAAATTGTAGAAAATATGTTTCCAAAGAGAATGAATCAAACATTTGCTTCAAGAATATAGTGGGCTTTGATGTTTAATATATTTGTGTGTCGGGGGGGGGAGGGGGAGGGGGTGGGGGTGGGGTGAAAGATAGTCAGCTACCAATTATTGAAAATGTAGATCCTGGCAAATGAAAAGCAAAGAAACACCTTGTCTGACAGACAGTCAGACAGACAGACAGACAGACAGACAGACAGACAGACAGACAGACAGACAGACAGACAGACAGACAGACAGACAGACAGACGGCTGGGCTTGCGGTCTAGGAAGTCTACACGAGAGTACTGAATAACAAACAATGAAAATACAGTGGAAGCGCCATGACACGGTTGTCAAATAGAAAAATAACTCAGTGGACCATGAGTGCTACAGTTTCAAAGTAAATCATAAGAAACTGAAAGTGTATGATATTAACTTCATCCTCTAAAAACCTGTTGTACAGTCTCTCCAAATGTTTATCATCAGCAGAAGGGTTAAGTATGTGTGGGAGGGGGACCTGGTTTAAGGAGAGAGCAATATTTCACAACTGTCACTGTAAATTTGTGCCTATCATGGGATCCATGATAGCACTAGTACCAGACTGCTATATTGGTAGCTATGCCCAAATGCCATTCATTCAAATTTGTCATTTTATTAGGTTATTTTTTCCACTGTAGCCTCCTCCGCTCCCCAAATTTGTGTTCCAAAATTCTCTTTCAATGAAGGAATTGTTTTCCAACATTTTAAAGAGCATAATATAGAAGAGAAAAAAACTTCTAAATACCAGTGAATAGAAGTGCAGTATAGGTTTTCTGGCTGTGTTTGAATTGAGATTTGGGTGGGGTTGGAAGATTGAAATCCTCCTTGCCCCTAGTACTATGATGAGGAACCATGGTTTAAATAATATGCTAATAGGGTAAGACAGGCTGTTAGTTAGCAGCTGCCTGATGTTATAGTGTGCTCCTGGGAAATACACTAGCGCAAAATGTGAATTTGCTTGCATTGACAACCTCAGTTTTGGCAATATATAGACTTTATTGCTGACTGTGACAAAAATGTAACTTTTCAAAACAATAAAACGGTTTTGTAAGTTGTGTGGTCCCCCAATGAATATTTAAATGTGAAATAATCTCCCAAAATAATACTTGAATCTGGATTGGAAGCCAAAAAACATATTTCCTATAGGTATCACAGAACTAAATATTTCCCTATACACCACCATTATAACGTTCAAGCGAAAAAAAAGTATGATCGCATCACGTTAATTTTGGCATTCAAATATCCTTGTCAAGAACAGCCCTTTAGACAACTTTTTCTGACTCGACAACAGGGGGTCATGCAACAAATGAGAGAGAAACAACGACACAAAGAGAAGTACCGGTCACGTGCACATATTTTTCAGGGAATTCCCGACAAAAACACACAAAAAGTAAATTGTATTTTTTATGTCCAAAAGTCATCAAATCACCCTCTTTTTTATCAGGAATATTCAACAACAATGCAAGATGTCAATAGAATGTTTCAAACGTTTATTGAAACAATATACTTTCCCAAGGCTGTTTATTTTTAGAGATTGCACCATTTCAAGGTAGGTAACTCTAATTCAAATATTTAGTTCAGCGATACCTATTACGTAAAACACCCACTGATTAAACACACATCGCGTTATGTCTATTCATCTCATAATCTCCATCAATGGGTCCATAATGGGAAATATCTTTCACAACACGTCGAATGCAGGAATGACGTCAGAAGTCAACGTCAACATGGTAACGTTCTGAGTGAATTGGTTTCGGAAGTATAGAGAGGGTAATCGCTTTACTGGAATGGTTACGTGAAATAATTCATGAGAGGTGAGGGACGTTGAACAAACACGAGTGCGCGAATGCGCACGAGTGTTTTACAATAGAGTCCCTCGCCTCGAATGAATTATTTCACGTAACCAGTCCAATCAAGCGATTACTCTGTTTATTACTTTTCATTATTAACGAAAATTATATTATTTAACACTTTACCTAACGTAACGGCCAAAAACGGACAGTGCTATTCTCAAAACTCTCCAATTAATTTTCATTATTTTTTCATTTTTTGTCTCTAAAACATAGGTTATGACCCCTCATTGGAACGAGCTCGTCGAGCTCGTTCCAATGAGGGGTCATAATCTATGTTTTTGAGACAATAAATGAAAATAATAGTTATTCAAGAATTCTTTTTGCAAGTGTCGTCTGATTTTCATGTTCAGTAAAGGGTTAAAAAAGCAAAAAAAAACAAAAAACAATGAAGTCCCCATTACACCCACGGCAAAGCGTCTTCGTCGAGCTCGTTCCAATGAGGGGTCATAACCTATGTTTTTGAGACAAAAAATGAAAATAATAGTTATTCAAGAATTCTTTTTGCAAGTGTCGTCTGCTTTTCATGTTCAGTAAAGGGTTAAAAAAGCAAAAAAAAACCAAAAAACAATGAAGTCCCCATTACACCCACGGCAAAGCGTCTTCGTTTGCGCGCACGGATACATGACACAATTGTTAATTGCATAATTCACTTGTGAAGTTATCATTTATAATCAAACCCGGAATTCCCAGTAAATCACACTTTGGAAAGTAATAAAATTGTATTAATCTCTTATTTTTCAAAACTGTCTATCTAGTACCAAAAGCAGACCACATTTGCAGAAAACATTTCCTGAATAACTAAATATTTTCATTTTCTGTCTCGAAAACGTAGCGCGACGAGTTCGTTCAAGTGAGAGGTCATAAGCTGTGTTTTTTAGGCAAAAAGTAAAGAAAATAATAATGGCGATTTTTGCGAGGAACATCGCTGGCCAATTTGGTCGTTACGTTAAGAAAAGCTTACATTTTATCCCATAAATGGCCGTTTATTCGAAGAATAAAAGCCTTGGATGAATTTTTGCTTTATTCACCTAGTAGGGTGATAAATTTTCCCCGTAGGTTTAACACTGAAAGAATTTATTCCTTTTGTAGAGACGGACTTGTTGACCTCTGACCTCTATCGCATCCGTGTTGTCGTGACCTGTTTTACGCTTGTGGGAGACAAAATGAGCCGACGTTTATCAAACGCTGACCGTCGCTTAAATGTTTATTTACTTTTAGAATGTATTACACATTTCTACTCTGCCTAACAATAAAACGAACAACACTTAACAAAGAAAACACAAATTAAATCAATCAAAACTCTGCGTTGAAAAGCATACAAGTCCGATTGCAGAAGGCGGGGGCATGGTGATTGATGTTTCATTTTCCAAATTAGGAAAGTGTAAATAAACAAATGCACGTGTCGTCTGCTCTGCTTATGAAACTCAATTTGAATCGACAACGACAAAAACAACAATAAACAACGAAAATAAGAAAGATAACAAAGATAAGGAAGACTGTTCATTTAATAAAGTATTTCTGCAAGTTTAGCTAAAGTTTGTAGGGGAATATGTTTAGACAGAAATGTATCACTGCGCCTTGTTTATCTTTGGTAATTTTGCTTGTCGATTGATTTGGACAAATGTTCTCCTCATTTCCGAGCTTCAGATACTATGTTCACATTAAGTGATCAGTAAGGTTATTAGGGAGATAATTTTGATGCATTCAGTATGCAGTTTAGTATATTACTGGATTGTATTTTTTCTCTTTTTGGAAACCCAGCACTAAAAAAATCGAATGAATTGGGGAATAAGATCATTTTTAAATAAACAGTTGTATGGTATATGATGAAAAACGTAGTTTGGTGTGGAAAACACTTTCAAAAGATTTTTTCATTGATTCTAGGGTTAAATTTTCACTCGGTTTTTTCACTAAACGGGACAGAGAAATTTTGCACTCTTAAATCCGGAAACCGCGAAATTTCCCAGTTCTTACACCGCATATGTTTTTGGTCAATTGCCTGACAAGTAAAACGAGATTCTTGATTTAGAATACTGGATTTATTTAATAAGATTTGGAACTCCCATCCATACAAGCTTCACACATTCACAATCGGAAATGAAGTCCAACGATCTTTGAATAATCACGATGTCCATGAAGCCCGCGAAAACCCAACGCAAATTATATATAGAGGATATCTACGCTGTTTTAATGAATATCGGGATTATCTCATGAGTGTGGACCAGGAAATTTTATTTTTCACGAGCGCTTGAGTAGATTTTTTCTTTTTGTTATATGCTTCCGGACATCTTACTGCGCAATATTCAGCCCAATTCGACTGCAAACAGTTTCAAGACAATAACAAAAACAAAAGCTACTGATCGTTCCTTCAAGGCGACGTTCAAGACGACGTCGAGCGCCGAAGCTAACGTCATTTAGGAAGCTACTGAAAAAAATCATCGTGTGGATCTGAAAATATTAAGCAAGCGCTCGTGAAAAATAAAATTTCATGAGATAATTCCAGATACTGACTAAAATGGAGTAGATTTTCTTTTTAATTATATGCTATGAGACATTTTATTGCGCAATATTCAGCCCAGTTCGACGAGAAATGCGTAAGTTTCAAAACAATAACAAAGATCAGCTGATCGTTCCTTCAAGGCGACGTAATGCGGCGTAGCGTGACGGCATTTAGGAAGCTACCGAGGAATATTTAAGGAATAGTGCATGGCTTGGAGTTGACTACGCCCATATAGTGCCCAGTGAGGTGGTGTAGTTCCCGCCGCGAAGCGGAGGGAACTACACCACCTCAATGGGCACTATATGGGCGTAGTCAACGACAAGACATGCACTAATCCTTATATTATATCGAACACCCATCAAGAAAAACATCTGCCCGATTTGTTAATCTATTACCAAGGTAGCAGCCCTACCAACCAGCGTTATATAAAAAAAATACCATGTTGTTTCTACAAAAACATTTTCTTCTTCCAAAACACGGCTAACTTGGATTATTGATATGAGCAGAAGACAGATTTTGAATCGGTCGGCAAGGGCAAACAAAACATTGCCCCCAAACGGAGCTGTGTATTCTAGAATCGCGCAACTCGCGAATGAAAACTAAAATTTTCGAAATTTCACAACGCAGTTTGATAATTTCCACACATTTGTCACACATATACATTACCGAATGGGTCAGTACGGGATACAAACTCCGAAGATTCAAATGAATTCCATTATTTATTCGTTTACTGCCGAAAACATACAATTAAATAGCGAAATAATATCCGGATATTCGGACGCGTTCTCATGAAAGTTGGACCCAGGTATGGATCATTCTCTTCGAAAGGAGATATGTATCATCTTCTCAAGGAATAAAATGAACGCCTCGAAAAATGTGACTTCAACAATGGAAAAGCGATACATTTTTCTACAAAGATTTCTTTCCGGGTCGTTTTGTGGATATTGGGCCTCTGTGAATCAATTTTTAAATTTAGCCTGATCAGTTTTATTCGCCCAGTATGAAAAGAAAACTGATATAGTAGTGTGCTAAAAATAGAAAACGTGTAGTGCCTGGGTGTAGTGCCTGGTCAGTTCTGTGGATGCAAACTACACGAAATAGGGTATCATCTTTCAGCCAATCAGAATGCAAGGAAGTCACGTGAGATATAATATTTCCCGATATCTATCGAGTCGAGAGATATCGAGAAATATTTTTTAGACAATATGCGATAATTCACAGGCTAGCATATAATAAACTGAATTATTTACATAATGCGCAGATCAAACCTCCCATCTGATTAATTGTTGGTAGAGAGCATACAGGCATACATAGAGTTCCTCCATATATGCATAAAGTTGGTGTGGAAGTAAAAGGGTTAATCAAGGTGTCAATGTTTGCCTCAAAAACATAGCTTATGATATCTCATTGGAATGGGTCATAACTTAGTTTTTTGGGTAAAAAACGAAAGTTTAGTTGCAAAATGATTTTTATTTATATGTGTCATCTGGTATTTGTGTTCGGTGAACGATTAATCTCCGATTCAAGGGAACCTTCAATCACTCCGCGTTGACAGACGTAATGACTGCGATAACGTCCGTGGTGGTTACTTTGGGTAAATATCGAGAACTGATGAAAACCAAACTACAGGAAGTGTATATTTAAAAATGACGATGTTTAGAAATCTGTCTGACAGTCGACCACGAGGGGGTGGGTTGACAGAAACCATTTCATTTCTGCCTATCACCTTGTGGTTTATGTCACCTCGTACAGTAGGTTCTAGGTGACATTGGTAACAATATATACCAACATTTAACCCTTTACCCAACGCAGACGATATCAAAATTTATTATTTTAAATATCATTTTTTTCAAATTTTTCAAAAAATTTCAACTCGTTCCAACGAGGGGTCACATGATATGGTTTTGTTGAAAGTTTTTGAAAAATAATATTTTTTCAACTGCTGAATTTGCATATTACGCGAGCGGATGCGGCCGATTCGTTGGGTAAAGGGTTAATTGTAATTTATTTCTCTCCTGTGTGACACACGTACCGTGCCATCATGTTTGTCACACAAAAGAACGTTAATTTCATTCGTTTTGAGTTACGGGGTCATTAATATCACTTAGTTCGAGATCTAATGTTATCAGGAAGAGTACCAGCAGTAGGTAATAAAGGAGAGTCCACGACCACTTGTACATGTACGTGTACAAACATACACACACGATGCGTTCACCAACGTGGAATTCAATGTTAAATCACACGCTTGTTCACAAAAACTGTACATGGTCTTGAATCCCCCCCCCTCCCCCCCCCCCCCCCCCCCCCACCCGTATACAGTCGTGACTCCTAGATCGCACTTTTAACGTTCAAATACTCGTGGTGAACGCGCGTTTTTAAAAACAAGGGTGAAATCGTACATCTTCAGTTGTATCTTGTACGTAATTTTTCATCGACGTTCCAATCGCAGATCAGACCACCGATCCATCGTCGGCGAACGCGATCGAAAGCAAAAGATTCTGGGTCATCATCAAAAAACAGTTTTGGGGACTCTAAACCAGCGGTCCAGAACCCGCAATTGCGTTGAGACAGATGGTCCAGAACTCTCCCTTGTTTTTGAGGCGGTGGGTTTTTTTGTTCAAAAAGAGTCGATTGTGAATATATAGTCTGTATTATAGACATTGATGTTTTCTGTTGATGGGACGGATAAAAATTGAGTTTTGGGGTTTTTTTTGAGAATTCCTCCACTATGAGAAATTCTCAAAAAAAACACTCAGCTGATCGAGCGATCGGATCGCTCGATTCTCGTAATAAAACTCGATCTGAACGAAGAGTGTCGTTGTCGTTGGTGTGTGTTGGAAATTTGCAAACCCAGTCACGTCTTCCTGAAGTAAACAACTAACACACGTTATCGTAATGAGTGAATGAGGTTTTTTTGTTCAAAAAGAGTCGATTGTGAATATATAGTCTGTATTATAGACATTGATGTTTTCTGTTGATGGGATGGATAAAAATTGAGTTTTGGGTTTTTTTTTAGAATTCCTCCACTATGAGAAATTCTCAAAAAAAAAACACTCAGCTGATCGAGCGATCGGATCGCTCGATTCTCGTAATAAAACTCGATCTGAACGAAGAGTGTCGTTGTCGTCGGTGTGTGTTGGAAATTTGCAAACCCAGTCACGTCTTCCTGATGTAAACAACTAACACACGTTATCGTAATGAGTGAATGAGGTTTTTTGTTCAAAAAGAGTCGATTGTGAATATATAGTCTGTATTACAGACATTGATGTTTTCTGTTGATGGGATGGATAAAAATTGAGTTTTGGTTTTTTTTTTTTTTCGAGGGGAGTTGATCTGTAATAGATAATTTGTGTTTTGCCTTGATTGAGAGGTTGGCTGTTAAGCGTTCGTTGAATAAAGTCAAAAAACACTTATCGGAATGTTTAAAACGCATTTTCCGCTCAATTAGGTTTCGAGTGGTAAAATTTTTAATATATTCATGATAGCAATCGGAGAGAGATTTGTTAAAATCAGTTTTCCATTGTGTGTTGAAACTGTTTGACAGTCATCAAAAAAAAGGATTCTTTCTTAATTCGACACTCGATGAATTGATGTGTGAATGAATGAAGATCTTTTGACAAAATGTAAACTCCACTGTCAAAAAAATGCGTTAAATCAGAAACCGGTTTGTCATGTACTGTTTAAACGTATTTTTTAAACATCAATTAACACAATCAGTTTGAGATGTGAATATTTTCAGATTATTATATATTATATTAAGACGGAAAGAGTTAAAACACAAAAACATAAAAATATAATTAAACATTTAATTTTGAAAAATAAATAAAAAACAATTAAAACGAAAGATGTTTTTCCAGATGGATCCTAGACGCCAAGATCGAATTTTAGACGAGTATTTACGTTCTAAGAAGGCGATTCAGGCTGCTGATAGGAGCAGACGTCTCGGTGAGATGGAACTCAAATGCGAAGCCACAAAAATATTTAAACCTGTGACGGAGGGTCAAGAGCGAAGCAGGAAGGAGATAGTCGAAGAATTGAGACCCATAAAGGAGAGTTCTTTGAGAATGGGTTCGTTGCCTTCTAGTTTTGGAAATCGGTATTCCGTTCAATCTACACCGGATTACGTTCCCACGAGAATCGAAACCGACGTGAGTGAGAGCGATGATACAGCTTCGACTATCACCACTGATAGCATCGCATCGTCCGATGATGATGGTGGTAAGAGAGATCTGTTGTATGGAATTCGCGAGGATTCGAGCGGTAGGAAATTCGTGGGCGACACAGAAGTGCAAGAGGATGATGATGATTTAATCGTCGGTTCGAATAAGTATAAAATAACTGATGGACTGCGCAAATTGCTCCTTTTCGACAAGCCTGGAGATTACACGGATCAGGATTTCGACAATTACGGAGACATTCTGATTCAGACCCACGCCATGAAGAGAAATAACGATGCCAGAGAGACGAGACCCAAAGCCAACAGAGGTTACAAGTGGACGAAAGTGGTGAAACCCATATGGGAGATGAACAAGAAGTTCGTCGAATCGGTGACTGGCAAAGGGGTGAAAACCACTTTTCTTCCGAGCGATCCCGACGCTCTGTCTCAGAGAATGAGTTTGTTGATGGGGAGCAGACGGGCTGGTAACACAGGATTAGATAATCAGATAGTTGCCATATCTGACGAATTGTTAAGACAGAAGGTTTTGAATAAAAACCAGTATAAAAGGCTGATGAACGAATTGAAGGATTGATGTGAATATAATAATAAGTAGAGAGAGAGAAACAAACAAACAAACAAAAAAAAATAAAACAGTAAATTCTAACACTAGAATAATAAAAGTATTTAAAAACGACAAAACGATTTACCAGTGAAAAAAAAAAAAAAAAAAGAACAAAAATATATCATAAAAATAAAATATGTTGGTGATAAAGAACAGGGGATACATCAGGACTTACGTTCAAGGCGGTTCTGGCATCGTCGATTCTATAATGCGAGCGTTCAAGAGCAATGCGGGTAGAAAACTCGCATCGACCGCGTTTGAGGTCGGTAAGAAGACAGCTTTGGATGCTGGTAAGAAAGCCGCTTCCGAAGCCAGTGGTAGGATAGCTTCTGTGGCTGGCAAGAGGGCAGCCGACGCGTTGATCGGCAAGTTGATCAGTCCGCCGGCGAAGCGAGCTGCGTTAGAGCGAACGCCGAAAAGTTGGAAAGATTTTAAGGATGCTGTGGTGCCCATACAAGATTTAACCAAAATGACGAGTGGATCCGGATTGAAGAGAACTCGCGACATTGTGATATAAAGAAATAATAATAATAACAACATTAAAAACAGAGTTTGAAAATTAAATTAAAATATAATGTTTGAACATGGAGAATTGTTAGAACGGATAGCCGAGAATACGGCTGCGAAACAATCCATTCAAATCGTGATGAGTGGCGATTCGACTCTATTCGCTACGAAATTCGAACCTTCCATCGAATTGAATAGAGGGAAAAGTTACGAGATGGCGTTGGTGAATCTGGAGACTTATTATTCCTTTCCCAACGTCACCGAAAAGAATAACTCGTTCAAGTATTCCGACGGAGTGGATTGGTTGGAGATTCGAATTCCCAAAGGGAGGTACGACATAGACGATTTGAACCATTACATTCAGACGCGAATGAAGACGGATGGAAAGGGAAGCAACAAGATCAGACTCGCTCCCAATCCTAATACCTTACAGACGATGTTGGGTTTGGAAGATAATTTTCGTGTGGATTTCAACACGGACGATTCTATAGGCAAGATGTTGGGATTCGATCGAAAGATGTATCGAGGCCACGCGGCATCTGAAAATACGGTCGACATTCTCACTGTCAATAGCATTCTAGTGAACGTGGACGTGCTTGCTGGAAGCTACGTGAATGGTAGCGCTCAGCCGACGATCTATTCCTTCTTTCCAAACGTGTCGCCGGGTTATAAGATCGTGGAGCGACCTCGAAATTTAGTTTATCTACCAGTGGTTTTAGACACGTTGCATAGTCTCAAAACCACGTTGATGGATCAAAATGGTGAACTGTTAGATCTTCGCGGAGAGAGAGTGACGATACGATTTCACATAAGAGAAATATAAAAAGCAAAAAAAAAAAAATATTATATATATAGATAACAAAAATAAAATAAACGGTAATATTAATTTTTACAAAATTATTTTAATATAATTATTAAACAAGAAACAATTGAAGTAAATATATTTTAAAAAAAACAAACAGAATTATGACACAATACGTGGTTAAAAACGTGAACATATCCGCAGGACAGAGGAAGAAACTTAAGAGAGCTTTAACAACTCGAGGCGAGGTGGTGAGATTCAAATTCACTCACGAAGATCTGACGAGTGGCGGACAGGATTCGATCGCCTGGACCAGAAGTCAAATCAAAAGGATGGAGAAAGCGATTCGCGATGGAAGAGGGTTGGCGGTGAGATTGAGTCCCGCTCAATTGAGATACAATTTGAGAATGAAAGGCAGTTTCCTACCGCTATTGGCAGGAATTGCCGCAAAAGCATTACCCTTCGCCGCAAAGGTGCTACCCTTTCTCGGAAAGACTCTCGGCGTGGGAGCTCTCACGGGACTCGCTAGTTCGGGAGTTGAGAAATTAATGGGTGGCGACGGACTGTTTTTGAAGAAGGGAGGAGCTGTGTGTCACGTTCACGTAGACGACAGCGGTAAAGGATTGTATCTAGAACCCGTTAGAGGTGGCAACTCTGAGAGGAAACGGTCTCTATGTGAAGAGTGGATGGAATGTCAAGCGATACGGCAAGGGTTTGTTGCTCGGTGAGAATTCGCCATTTAAGAACATACCGATTTTGAATATGTTATTATAAATATAAAATTATATAAAATATATAAAATCATAGAAAGTATAAAATAATATATTTAAAATGGGTGAAAAGGTGGAGAAACAAATTTATCACCTGGATGAAAAGGTGGAGAAACAATTTGACGATAATGACGAACATCGCGAGCCAGAGAGCGAAGAAATAAAAAAATGGTTAGACGCTAATGATGGATATCTAAGGAAAGAGATAGATAAAGCGCGGGATATATTGAGAATGAGACAATGCTTTCCACAGTCACCACTACCTTCTGAAGTGAATGGTAATGATGCGAGTGTTACCAAGAGATGCACAACATTCGTTCATAATTATGATTCGGATAAACAAAAATGTTACCATGAACGTATCACATCACAAAGAAAAAGAAAAAAAAAAGAAGAATCGACGCTGAAATTTGAGAGAAAAGGAAACGTTATTATAATATATTATGATGATAGTGAAGAAGAAGGACAACAAAAAAAAAAAAAAAAAAGTAAATGAGATCTAAAGATGATTTCATTACTTTTTTTTTTTTTTCATTTTTTCTTCGCTAAAAATCAATCACTCTATTGTTTATATTTCCAAGTCTGTTATTAGCATGTTGACGCTCGTGTCTTCTCCTTTTTCAAAAACGTGTTGAATGTTTATCTTTACTCTTTTGAGTTTTTTTACATTGGTCAACTCGCTCTCACCACCCAATTTCTTCACGAGTTCGAATGAGATGTTTGGAAATATGTAATTTCCATAGGGCAACGACAAATCGTCCTTATCGAATTCTCTATCTTCGGTGATGACGATGTTCTGCAGATCGCTTTGGTACTCATAAATCAAATCGAGCGCGGCTTTGTTCAATTTCAGTGGCATCTTATATTTCTCGTATTTGTGCTCTAAGCCCTTCGTCTCGACATCGTTCAATTCGATGGGATTGTGTCGTTGTAATCTATAGATTTTATGACCGAATTTCTTATACGTTTCGACTCGTTTCAATTTCAATTCGCATCTTTTAGGTGTTGTTGTCTTCATGATCGATTATTTGGTTTTTTTTGTTTTTAAGAATTCTTGCAAATAATGTATATTTTAAATTTTGTATTTAAATAATAATTTGTTAAAAAAAAGTTTGTTATTTTTTTTTTGCTCTTTATATATATATATATATATATGTCGAAACAAAATAATAATCATAACGGAAAGATATCTTTATGTTGCAACTGCATGAACATGTTTAAGACTGAAAAATCATTAGCGAAACATCAGGAATATTGCAACTAAAATCAAGGTGTCGCCGTCGAAATGCCCAAACCCAACACCATCGTGTAGTTTGAAAATCACAATAGAAGGTTAAAAGTACCATTCGTCGTGTACACCGATTTCGAATGTTTCACCGCAAAAATGAGTTCCTGTCAACCCAACGCTCTTCAAAGTTACGTTGAAAGATATCAAAAACACATACCTTCAGGCTATTGCATTTACGTGAAATGCGCTTTCGACTCACAACACGACATGGGTCCCTTCACCTACACGAAACAGCGCAAAGATGACGACGTGGCACAAAGGTTCGTGGAAGAGTTAGAATCGAAAATTCAAATGTTATACAACAAATTCAAAACTCCAGTGAAAATGATCATCACGCGAGAGCAGCAGGACGAAAATAACAGAGCCACCGAATGTCACATATGCAGACAATCGTTCGACGAGAATTCGGAGGAAAATAAGAAGGTCAGAGACCACGATCATTACACGGGTCTGTATCACGGTCCGGCTCACAGCAAGTGTAATTTAAAATATCGAGACGCCGCTTTCTATCCGGTGATGTTTCACAATCTCTCGGGTTATGACAGTCATCTGTTCGTGAAAAATCTAGGCACCTCACATGAAGAATTAAATTGCATCGCGAACAGCGAAGAAAGATACATTTCCTTCATGAAATGGAAGCTCATGGAGAGGAAAAGATTAATCGACGGAAATACGTTGAAAGAAAAAATGAAATCCATTCGTAGATGCATACGTTTCATCGACACTTTTAAATTCATGTCGACCGCTCTGGAAAAATTAGTCGATAACATGAGCAAGGATAAATTTAAAATCACGAGCGAACATTTCGGAGAACGAGTAGACGTCATGTTGAGGAAAGGAGTCTATCCTTACGATTACATGAACGATCTAAAGAGATTCGAAGACACCGCACTACCTTGGAAAGATGATTTTTATTCGAAATTATACGAATCCGACATTTCCGACGAGAATTACGAACATGCCAAAAACGTGTGGAAATCATTCGATATGAAAACCATGAGAGATTATCATGATCTCTATCTGAAGACCGACGTTCTGCTCTTGGCAGACGTGTTCGAAAATTTTCGAGACGTCTGTCGTCGAAATTACGATCTGGATCCCGCTTGGTATTTCACCGCACCCGGTCTGGCATGGGACGCTCTGTTGAAGACCACCGAAGTCCAATTGGAATTATTATCCGACGTGGACATGTTGCTCATGTTTGAAAGGGCTGCGAGAGGTGGCGTCTCGATGATCTCTCACAGACATTCTGAGGCTAACAATCCCTACATGAAAGAAGGTTTCGATTCGAAACGGTCGACTAAATACATACAGTATTGGGACGCCAATAATCTATACGGTTGGGCTATGAGTCATCCTTTACCGATTGGAAATTTCGAATGGGTGAAGGAACCGGAAGAGATGCAAAAATGGAGAGACTATCCTTGCATTTTAGAAGTCGATTTGAACTATCCGGAAGAATTACACGATCCACACAATGATTATCTGCTGGCTCCCGAACGAATGGAACCAAACGAAGGAGACGAGGAAAAACTCATTCCCAATTTATTTAACAAACGTAACTACGTCGTCTACAGCGAGAATTTGAAACAGTACGTCGATTACGGGATAAAATTAGTCGACATACATCGCATCATTCGATTCGACGAAGGGCCTTGGATGAAAAAATACATCGATCTCAACACGAATCTCAGAACCCGAGCCGAGAACGATTTCGAAAAAGATTTCTTCAAACTCATGAACAACTGCGTGTACGGCAAATCGATGGAAAACATCAGGAAGAGAACCGACGTTCGACTCGTCACGTCTGAGAAAAGAGCTAAAAAATTAGTGGCGAAACCCAATTACAAACACCGAACCATATTCGGCGAAAATCTAGTGGCCGTTCACATGCAAAAGACGCACCTGAAGTTCGACAAACCGTATTATCTCGGACCAATCATCTTAGATGTCAGCAAGCGATTGATGTATGAGTTTCACTACGATTACGTCAAACGAAAATTTGGCGACAAAGCCAAACTACTGTTCACCGACATGGACAGTTTAGTTTACGAGATAGAGACAAAAGACGTCTACCGAGACATATCTCCGGACGTGGCCGATTGGTTCGACACGAGCAATTATCCTGTCGATCACCCGTCCAACATTCAATCGAACGACAACAAGAAGGTGTTGGGTAAATTTAAGGACGAGAGCGGCGGTAAACAGATCGTCGAATTCGTGGGTTTGAGACCCAAACTCTATGCTTATCGTCTAGAAGATGATGAAGAGATCAAGAAGTGTAAAGGAGTTAAAGCATGCGTGGTGAAGAAAAACATCTCTTTCCAAGAGTATAAAGATTGTCTGTTAGGAAGTGGTTCGGTGTATAAGACTATGACATCAATTCGAAGTGAAAATCATGACTTGTATACCGAAATAGTCAACAAAATTTTGCTGACGGCCGACGACGACAAGAGATTCGTGTTAGACGATAAAATAAGCACTTTGGCACTCGGACATTGGACTGTGAATCTAATTAGAGGCGATATGAATGTGGATGATTGGATTCCAGATATGATTGTGGATGATAGGATTCCAGAAAATCAAGAAGAATTAGATGAACCCAAAATTATAGAAGTCAAGGAATTAGACGGATTCAAGATTATGGAAGTCGATAGAGTTAGTTTAAAAAGAAAAAGAAAAAATAGAAAAAAATAACGTCATTTTTAGTGAATTATAATAAAATAAATAAAAAAATATATATATATACGCATCTATGAATAAGAAAATAAAGATATCCGTAGAAGGTGTCGTCTTACCCAACGAACCCCTATCCAACATCGATCTGTTGAATGCAGCAAAAGATTTGAAAATCGAAGATTTTCTAGGTGTGTTTTCCAGAGATGCCTTGCCGAAGAGAAGACCTCGGCAATCGGAATGCGGAATTTTAAATCTAGACGATTCATCGGGTGAAGGCACTCACTGGGTGGCGTGGTTCAAGAACGGGAAGAAGAAGAATTATTATTTTGACAGCTACGGAATCTCGCCGCCGAAAGAAATAAAGAACTATTTTCAACAAATCGATGGTTCTTTACAACACGGATCAAGTGCAATCACCAGATCAAGTGTTTTGCGGTCACCTGTGTCTCTACGTTCTCAAGAGATGGTGTGAAGGAGATGAATTTCAAGACATTCTCAATGACTTACATTAGAGAGAGATTTTTTTTTATAGTATATATAAAGATAAAAAATTATTTTAAAAAAATTTTAATCGAATAAAAACGAAAAATAAAAATAACATAGTTCATTTTTTAATAAACTGCGTTTGAACATATTTTTTCTAAAAAACAAAAAAAAAATCCTTACAACAACATGCCAGTCGATAAATTTGGTAGAAGTGACAACGAAAAAGTCAACCCGAGAAAGAAGAGGAAGACGTTCGAAGTCGATGATGGTTACGACGTTGCCAACTTGGATGAGCATTACGTTCGGAGATACGAACTTGAGAAGAACCTTTGAACATGAACGATAAGAAGCTCTACAATCTTCCCGAGTCAATAGATCTCGCAGATGCTGCGACTAAAAAATACGTCGACAGGGGGAACGCCGATTTCGAACGAATCCTGCTGGATAATTACGTGGATAAAACCATGACCGACGATCTCGATCTGAAATCCAAACGTTTGGTGAACGTCGCGAATCCCGTAGATCCCACCGATGCCACGACCAAGAGATACGCGGACGACTCTCACACGAGATTCAGCGAACACCTGAGAAAAAAATACGTTACGAAAACGATGCACTCGGAATTGAATGCCAATTATAACAAGATAACGAACGTGGCCGCTCCCACGAATCCCAAGGACGTGGCGACCAAACACTACGTAGATCTGGAACAGAGAAAGTCTGACAGACGTGAAATGAAATCGGATCTGAATGCGGGATTCCACAAGATATTGAATCTGTCGAAGATCGACAACACGGATGCGGACTCAACCGCAGTCAACAAGGGCTACGTCGATTCTTCCGTGATACAATCGCAAGAATACCTAGATTCCCAAGTGGACGATCTCTACCTGAACAAAGAATCTGGCAGAACCATGGAGGGTGACATCAACATGAACGGTCACAATTTATTTGGTCTCGATCACGATCCCGAATTCGATTCCAGCGCTGTCAGCAGAAAGTACGTGGACGACAACTCGGTCTGGAGAAAGGGCGACATCATGGAAGGTAAACTAGACATGGGTGGACACGCGCTCACGAATCTACCGGATCCCGTGACCATGACGGATGCCTGCACCCTGATTTCGGTGGTGGAGAAAGTCAAATATGCTAGACAATTGATCACCGTGTGGGCCGAAGAGGCCGATGCCTTAGAGGAGGGAAAAGCCGAGTGGTCTTTCGGAAATGGAGGTAGCAGATCGAAACACGGTCAGGTTGGATAGCCCATGCCGTTGGGAGGTGAAATCCTTCAAATGAGTCTGGCTTCCTCAGATTTGAATAACAGAGCGGTCATCAATCTCATGGTGAATGGTGTGGAGAGCGATAAGAGATACAGCGTCGAAAAGACTGAGAATCAACACGCGAATGTTAGCACGTTCGGCACACCTCTCAAAGTGAACGCCGGAGACAGGATTAATTTCGTCCCAAAAACCAATAATCCCGAAGCCGCCACTTCCATGGTGAGTCTACTGATCGAACTAGATCCTTTGAACAAACAGTGAACGTGTGGAAAATAATGAATTAAAAAAAAAATAATGTGTGATTATTAAAAACAAAAAAAAACAACAAAAAAAAAGTAATGAGATATAGAGAGATGTTCAATCTCTCTATATCTCATTACTTTTTTTTTTTTTTTTTTTTTTTTTTAATTTTCTATCCATTTATGATTACAATTTATACACTTTGCGAATACGGTTGTTGGTTCATCACCAGATCTAGTTTGTTGAGATTCGATTTTTATTTGACATTTCTTACATTTGCGACATTCTAAAATTGTATTTTTTATAATTTTTTCGTTAGATCTTATGAGATCAAACTCTTCTTTTTCTTTTAAACGATATTCGTTAAAATCACAACTATTCCATCCTTTTTTTGTGTTACGTTCTTCATATTCAATTTGAATCCATTTTTCCAAGTATTTTATTTTAACGTCGTAGTAATCTGAAGTGAACAGATGATTTGTTGTTTTTGTGTCAAAAACATCCATTTTGTTTTCGAGATTTTAGTTTTTTTAATTAATCTTACATCCACATTTTTAACGTTTATTAATTTTTTTTTCACACACTCGTCTCTCATCGAATGATCAACATCTTATTTCCGTCCAATTCGAATTGCAATTCTCTGTCCGACAGGACCAGGGCGAAGGCTTCGGTTTTTCTTGGCACGTTCCTATCGAATTGCATCTTGATCTGAATGTCTAACACGCTACTCTTGAGTCGTTCACTCTGTTTACTGACGTCGAACACGAACATAGGATACATCGACTTGTATTCTCCGGGAGATATGTTGGGATTGCTCATCAATTCGTCTAGACCATGATACTTCTTTCTAAAATCAGCGGCGTCGCCGTACAGTCTGGAGAAATCGTTCTTGTCGAATGACGTGTTATAATCGATTGCCGGATATCTCGTGGCATTCAGAAACACTTGCATGTTTCTCAAATGGCAGTGATCGAACAGCAACGCATTCTTTTCCTGAGACCCGTCCCTATCGGTCTGAAACACAACCACGATGAAACGCGGTCTCTCGGAAGCGGATTTCACTGTCAATCTCCAATCGAAGTGAATCGTGGAGGGAGGAATGCTAGCCGTGTCGCACTGTCTCATTCTAAATCCCACGGGTAATTTACTCTTGGATTCTATGATCTTGTAGAGACGTGCTTTCTCATTGATTGAAGGCTCCACGTGCGGAATGAACCACGATATCTTGTGTAGAGTTATCTTACCCGCATTGGTTGTGGTGAGTTTCACTATTGCGTCGTCGTTTCCTTTTCGAATCAACGTCAGATTGTGTTTGAATCCGTACATGATCTTGTTGTAATCGTCTGCGAATCCGAAGATGTGTTTCAAAGGTATCCTGAACGAAAACGTTCCTTTAGGTCTGGACGTCTTGACGACGTAGTCGAATATCGTGGCAGCGCCGGCACTAGCAGGGCCGACGGTGTCTTTCACCCACAACTGATTAAGTCCTCTGGATTTCGAAAAATCATCAGGATACGTCAAGAGTCCGAACATCGTGGTGGCCTGACCGGGATGAAAAACAGATTCTATCTCTTGTCCGGATAGCATGTATTTTATGTTACTGAATAGATGCATGATGCCATTATTGGCAAGAGTAACCGTGTCGTCGTCGGCGTAGTTGCTCCCATCTTTCTTGGTGAGACGTCCCTGCACCACTATGTAACTCTCGCTAGGATGTACGAATAGATCTTGAGTTTCGACGTTGATTCTTATCTCTCCCGCATTGTTCAAACTCGTTCCGGTTCATATTCGTGAACCTCATATTCTTGAATACTTTCATCTTTCACTATGCTTTGTGCTATATCTAGTATATTTGTCATTTGAAAGGATTTTTTTTTTTTTTTTTTTTGTTTATTAATTCACTTGCTTTCTTCTTCTAAAAAAATAGTTTTTAATTATTTTTTATTATTATTTTTTTTCTCTCTTATATATATGTGTGTGTAAACAGGAAAATGTCAAAGAGAGTAAATAAAAAAAAAATTTTGTGTTCTTCATCAAAACTTCGTCTTCTGTAATTGTTGTTCGTAAAACTTTCCGATGATCTCTTCTCCGTCCAAAGCTTCGATTTCGTAAGTCACCGGATCGGTGTGAAATATTTTGATGATCACGAAGATTTCCGAGGTCCATCAAGGAGAATAACCCTTTTTGAAGTGCTTCTTATAAGCGTAGATTCTCACTCGATCGCCGACCGCAAATTACGGCGTTCTAGACTTCTTTCTGATCTTAGATCTCTCAGGATATAGATTCGCGTAGACCCGTTTTTCGTTTCGAGGATCGCTAGCTTCCGTGGGAGTCATCTTGATCGATCTGTGTCGCGTGTTGTTGTAATCTTTCACCAGACCGTTCAGAGCGTATATGTATTTCTTGGTTGAATTCGCCGTGAAGTATCTGTGCATCTTCTCCTTCATCGTTCGATTCCAACGTTCCACCATGCTGGCTTTCTCTTCATTTTCGATTGAGTAGAGGTCTACCAATCGACGAACGTCCTTGCTGTAGAATTCCTTTCCCTTGTCCACCCACAATTTACTCGGTTTTCGAGAAGACGAGTCGAACACGCTCTTCAGAGCCTCGGCGACGCAAGGTCCCGATTAATTCTTCAAAGCTCTGATCCAACCGTATTTGGAAAACACGTCGATGACCGTCAATAGATATTTGACGCCCTCGTTCCACCTCGAAAACGATCTCATGTCGACCAAGTCGGCAGACCAAATGTCATCCAGACCCTTCACGAACACCCTTCTCTTTCGAAATTTACGCACTATGGGTTTGTGTAACTCCTCGACCAATTTGCTCATCAATAATCGTTTCTTCTCCTTTTCAGATGCGCTTTTTTTTTGAACGCCCCATCCGAATCGACGTTTCGCACCGATCAGATTGCCGACCAGCAAACGTTCCATCTTCTCTCTCCTGGTCGGATTCGATATGCCTCTCAATATCCCCAACATGTTTTTGTCGCAGACGTCGTTGCGAGTCTTGGTGTCGGGATGTCCGGCGTAGCACAGATCGTGATCGTACGCGTTCACCCTATTCAGTGGTTTGCTCCAAGATTTGGGAGTCAGATCGGCGTTGAGTCTCTTGTTCAATTTCGTTCCGGGTCCCGTGAAACTGTGACCGGGCAGATGCATTTCGAAAGGTAGATTGTTGATCATTTTATTCACAATGCCTTTACCTTTGCTCGCGTTCTTTTGTTTGACGAATCGCGTCTTGACAGAACCACACACGTCGCAAATTCTGCGAAGCATCCGTCTGTCGTTTTTAGTTCGCACTTCTCTAGAATTACTCGTCTCGGTAACTCTCTTACACTTTATGCAATACATTTTTTTTTAAGAGTTATTTAAATTAATTTCGTTTTTTTTTATTTTATATATAAATTTAATATTTTTTTTTTTAAAATTCTGTTCTTATTATATATATATATTTTTTTTTTTTTCAATCGCTGCTCTTGAGTTCTATCATCTTACTGAATTCCTCCCTGGCCTCTTTCCTCCCCTTTTCCACGAGAGAATCCTTCATCTCTTCCTTGATGATCTGACGAGTCTTCATTGTCACGGCTTCTTTCATGGCATCGTATTTCGTTTTCTCGCTCAATATCGCGAAGTATTCTCCGTCTGATATCCTACCGTCTTTCAACGCCATAGAGATCATTTCGGATATCGTGTCGATCTTGGAGTCAGCTAAGACGCGAATCTTGTCGTGTTTCCTAGCCTTCAGATATAATTTCCTACTCAAAAAGTTTCCGATCGTGCTAAACAATCCGGCGGCGAAGGCCACTCCTTCCACGGTCAACACGATCGGAATGCCGACCGTGGTCGACAACAATCCAATGCCGGCCACGTGTAAACCCATGGAAATCGTGATGAGTGTCGTGTCGATCGCGTTGACGAATTTCACGAAACGCGAATACTTCTTCTTGAGGAAACGACGAGAATCTCTCTCTCGAGTCAGATACAATTGGATTCTACTGATTTGATCGATGCGATACCTCTCTCCTCTTTCTCTTTCTTCTAGCGATGGCGCCGTCGGCAAAACGCCGTTCGGCTTCTCGTCCTCGTCGTCCACTAACGTCGGATACAATTTATTTCTGGTTCTCATTTTGTGTTTTTTTTCTTTCTTTCTAATATTAGATAAACAAATTTATGTGTGTATTTATTTTTTTTTTATTTTCTACTCTCCCTTATTTTATATCAACGAAAAAAACTTAGACGTATGCTTCGTTCAGCAATAATTTCTTGATGCATCCCTTGTCTTCTAAAGTCAAACTTCTACGCGCCAATTTCAGTTCTTCCAAATCTGTGGGCCTGTCTCGATTCTTACAGAAGACTAATCTCTTCCAAAACGTGATCACATCGTTGAATTTAACGCATTCGAATGCTGGTTCGAAATACATGACGACCATATCTTCCCTTTCCATCGTCAGACACGAATGATTCTCGTGATCGAAGTCTAGATGATCCCGACATCCGACGCATCGTTCTAACAAGATGGGACGTAGTTGTTCGTTCACGCAGATTGCGTATGCTCTCATCAGCATGTTTAAAAGAAACCTCGCTCTAGTAGTCTGAGAATCGCTCATGATTTATGTATTTTTTTTTATTATCTATTCGATTTGATATATTTAATTTTCTAAATAACTATTTATTTATATTTTTTTTCTCCCCTATATATATCAATCAAAAACGTGACAGCAGGCTCGCGAATTTCCAACACACACCGACGACAACGACACTCTTCGTTCAGATCGAGTTTTATTACGCTCGATCAGCTGAGTTTGGGAATTTTTCTCATAGTGGAGGAATTCTACTAATAATGTCATAAAATGGGAAAAAACTCACCACCGCCTCAAAAACAAGGGAGAGTTCTGGACCATCTGTCTCAACGCAATTGCGGGTTCTGGACAGCTGGTTTAGAGTCCCCAAAACTGTTTTTTGATGTTGACATAGAATCTTTTGCTTTCGATCGCATTCGCCGACGATGGATCGGTGGTCTGATCTGCGACTGGAACGTCGATGAAAAATTACGTACAAGATACAACTGAAGATGTACGATTTCACCCTTTTTTTAAAAAACGCGCGGTCACCATGAGTATTTGAACGTTAAAAGTGCGATCTAGGAGTCACGACTGTATATGGGGGGGAATTCAAGACCATGTACAGTTTTTGTGAACAAGCGTGTGATTTAACATTGAATTCCACGTTGGTGAACGCATCGTGTGCGTATGTTTGTACACGTACATGTACAAGTGGTCGTGGACTCTCCTTTATTACCTACTACCAGCGTATTTTAAACAGAATGTTTGTGTCGTCGTTGGTGTAAATTAAATATATCTTCGAATTCACAAAAGAACTGATAGAATTTATTTATCACTTTTTGGAGTATGAATACGGAATGGACGTGAAAAGTTGTATGAATTGTGCACCAGTTCATACTTAACACATCTATCCTACATTTATACTCCGATAAGGAGACAGATAATTCTTGTCAATTCTTATAATTTAATTTTGGGTAATTGTTCACATTGTTTAATTATTCGTTTTTGCAAATAGATGTATAATGAGACTTCACTATTAACCCTTTACCCAACGAATCGGCCACATCCGCCCGCGTAATATGGAAATTCAGCAGCTGAAAAATACTATTTTTCAAAAAATTTCAACAAAACCATATCATGTGATTCCTGTTTGAAACGAGCTCGTTCCAATGATGGGTCACATGATATGGTTTTGTTGAAATTTTTTGAAAAGTTTTTAAAAATGATATTTAAAATGATAAAGTTTGATATCGTCTGCGTTGTGTAAAGGGTTAAAGCGTGAAATTTTGACACCTTCATCATTGAGCACTCGCACTTCGTATCTGTTTGTTACCAAAACAGGTAAACTCATCTACCTGACAAAAGGTTCCATGCAAAGAACAAAGATGGAGATACGTTATCGTTGTTAATTTATTTTGTAAACAGTTAAAATTACGGAGTTTTCAATCGCCTCAAGTTTCGTATGTGAATGTACATATTTAATTGTGTAATGTACACTTCATTGCCATCGAAGTATTTCAGTTAAAGTATGCGTATCCCCCCTCACGTGACCTTTATTTACAAAACAATAAATACGTTAGATTAAACATATTTTTATTTGCCAATCCACAAAGCAAATCAGGATTGGAGGACAAGTGCTGACCACTTAGAAAACCCTCCGCTCCTGTACAAAGGCTAATAGATTACAAAAGGCAGAACAAAATATAACAATATGTAAACATTATACACAAAAGAAGTTAACTCAAAAGAGAGAGAGAAAAATAAAGAGAGAAGAGAGAGAGAGAGAGAGAGAGAGAGAGAGAGAAACGGGTAAAAGCAGATTGAAATCAAAGAAGACAAACAAAAAAAAGAACAATATACAACAGAAATAAATACGTTTGAATGAAAATGGTGAGATAACGATGAACGTTACCGTCAGTCCCTTAATATTCCACTTATTTCTAACCGTATTACTCAGCATTACAAACTCCTAAATTGCTGTTATTGACAACACTTGATTTTGACATCATTGTATTACTGTTGTACAATAACATGATTTTCGAGGGTGCTGATCTCCATTATTAGACCGCCATCTGCGATTAGCAGCACAAAACAACACACACGTGTGAATGGGTTAGTCGATATGGCGCGAGTGCCAGCGCGGAAGGATAAAACGAGAGGCCGCAGGCCTCGAGTTTAATCCTTCCGCGATGGCACAAGTGCCATATCGATTAACCCATTCACACGTGCCATTTCGATTGATACCGTGAAAGAGAAAATTTCTATATCTTCATAGTGGGGGATACCATTTCTATCTTTCCGCATTTTTTTTTTCGACAATCTCTCGTTTAGCGTATAATAAATAGAAAATAGCAGATAAATTATCGTTCCTTCAAATTTTTATCCCAACCATTACATTTACGAAATACAGTTGTGAAAAGTTTTAGAGAGTTCGTCGCTAGTTGCAGGGCTCATGCATGTTCATGGTTAGTTTTTGGCAGGTCCCTTGAAAAAGGGCGTTATTATTATTATTATTATTATTTATTATTATTATTATATCACTATGCGTTTTAATCTAATGTTGCTCAGAGGCAGAGACATCCAGCCTGCCTCACAACATAAGGTAGGAGAAGACTGGGTTGTGGTAATCTATAATATATTATAATTTATAATCCATATATTATAATTCAGAATCATTTTTAGGCTTTTCCCTCTGGAAAAGACTATTGTTTTTCTACGGATTATTTTTTTTTTTGGGGGGGGGGGGGGGGGGGGTTGGGTTTTTTTTTTTTTTTTTTTTTTTTTTTTCCCACACATTTTGTCCGTACGATTCATAAGCCATTTTTGAACCGATTTTCACGAAAGTTTGCACACGCATAGAGGAGCACAAAATCTAAAAATGTACCGAAGCGGAATTTTCGATTTAACCCTTATTTCGTCAGAATTGGCAAAAAACTGCCGAAATTGGGGTTTATCGGCACTTACTCGAAACACGTCTTGTAGATTTTTTTATACATTCGTCATTGCTAGACCTGTCTGTGACACACCCTTTGATACACACGACATATCAGGCGATGCATATGGTAACCCTCCACAGGCTGCCAAACATCGAAATTTTGATGAAATAGGCCGGTTTCAGGCCCCCACTGCACCCAAACAATACACGAGAGATAAACATAACTTCCTTTATTGGGAGTGGAATTCACCGAGGATCATTTTTGTCAGTAATAGGGGTGTTCAGAAAACCAAGCGTTAACCCATTTTGAGCAGGTTAAACAGCAATACCCCCATAAAGCTAAAAAATTCGTGTTTTCCGTGGATTTCTCTAAATGAGTCTTGTAGATTTTCAAGAAAAATTTGTCCCTCCCAGGCCTTGGTGTGACAATAGATGTTGCGTGGACAAAATACTGCGGTGAGCATTTGTTAACCCTCCACGGGCTGCTAAAAGTCAAAATTGTGATAAAATGGGCTGTTTTTGGACGCCAGCAGCACCCAATGGGTACGCCACAAAGAAAAGTGCCTTCTTTTATCGAGCGCACAATCTATATGGAAACATTTTTGTAAGTAGTAAGGGTATTCAAAAGTCGAAGTCTTAACCCATTTTGGGGAGGCTAAAGAGAGAGACCCCTTAAAATCTTAAAATTCCCATTTTCTGTGGATTTCTCTAAGTACATCCTGTAGGTTCTCAAGAAAAATTGACTACTCGCAGGTCTTTGTGTGACATTGTAAGTTGCATGGACAAAATATTCCGGTGAGCGTTTATTAACCCTCTACAGACTGCCAAGCATCGTAATTTTGTTGAAATGGGCTGTTTTCAGACACGCATAGCAACCAACGTGTACCTGAGAAATACACATAATCTCCTTTGTTGGAAGAGGAATTCACCGAGGACCATTTTTGTAAGTAATAAGGGTATTCAAAAAACCAATCGTTAACCCCTTTTGTGGTTGTTAATAGTGATACCCATCAAAGGCTTCAAAATTTATGTTTTCCCTGGATTTCTTTACAAACATCTGGTAGCGTTTTCTAGAGAAAATGGCCATTGATAGGTCATAGTGTCACATTACCAGTTGATTGGATAAATTATTCCGGTAAGCATTTGTTTACCCTCCATGGGCTGCTAAATGTCAAAATTTTGAAAAAAATAGTCTGTTTTTGAACAACAACAACATCAAAAGGGAATGCAACAGAGAAACGTAACTTCTTTTACCGGACGCAAACCTGACAGGGAAACATTTTTGTAAGTAGTAAATGTATTCACAAATCGAGGTCTTAACCCATTTTTGACTGGTTAAGGAGATATACCCCTTAAAAGCTTAAAATTCCAGTTTTCTGTGGATTTCTCAAAAAAAAATTTCAAGAACAATTGACCATTCGCAGGTCTTCAAGTGACATTACAAGCATGAACAAAATGTTTCGGTAAACATTTGTTAACCCCCCCAGAGGCTGCCAGGCATAGACATTTCGAGAAAATGGGCTGTGCTTGGGCAACCATAACACCAAATGTGTACCTACGAGATAAACATAACCTCCTTCGTTGGAAATGGAATTCACAGTCGATCATTTTTGTAAGTAATGAAGGTATTAACAAAACCAAGCATTAACCCTTTAGAGCTGGTTACAGAGAGATACCCCTCAAAAGGTTAAAAATTTGTGTTATCTGAGGATTTCTTTTAAAAACATCCAGTAGATTTTCAAGAAAAATGGCCATTCTCAGATCTTAGTGTGACATTACAAGTTGCATGTACAAAATATTCCTGTAAGCATTTGTTAACACTATGCAGGTTCTCAAACATCAAAATGTTGATAAAATGGGCTGTGTTTGCGTACCCACAGCACCCAAAGTTGGGAGGAGAGATCAAAATAAGTGGAAGTAGAATTCACTGAGAATTATTTTTGGAAGTAATAAGAGGATTCAAAAAACAACACTTAACCCGTTTTGGGCTGGATAAACAATGATACCCATCAAAAGCTTAAAATTCATGTTCTCCCTGGATTTCTCTGAAAACATCTTGTAGATTTTAAAGAAAAAAATGGCCATTCACAGTTCTTGGAGTGACATTACAAGTTGCATGAATAAATATTCCTGTTAGCACTTGTTAACAACCCTCTACAAGCTGCCAGACATCAATATTTGGGAAACATTTGAGATAAAATGAACCATTTTTAAATTGACACAGCACTCAGTGGGTATGTGTCAAAGAAACATAACTCCTGTTGTCGGTCATTGACTTGTTGGACGACGATATTGACATTAACCCACTCCACCGTTAATGATGGTTTTTACCTAAACAATTTTTTATCAAACTCTGTCATTTGAGATTACTATCTTCACCTTTCTCATAACATCAATGAAGGGACTTCAGTGAGACAGTTAAAAACAATTCATCAGACACTGTGGGGTCATGAAAAATCATGGAATCTCATCGGGAAAAGCCATGATTCTCCAGAATCATAAAGTCTAGTTCTATTTGTGTTCTATTTTTGTTCTTTTGTTCTCTTCCTGTTGTTTTTTTTTTCTCCTTTACATCCGAATAATATTTTTATGTTTTTTGAACTATGATCCGTCGCTATTCAAATGTAACGTTCATGTACTGGGAAAGGTGAGTTTCTAAGTGACAAGCACTTGTTCTCCAATCCCTTTTGCAAATTTAATGCGAATAAAATATGTTTAAACTAAACCTATTCATTTGACAACTATCAACACAAACAACACATTTTATCGCCAACCAAATTCGCGAAGGGAACCCATGTTACTATTTCGCCCCTGAGTGCCAATGTGTTCTATGTGCCTATTGGCACATAGAACACATTGGAACTCAGGGGACGATTTTTCGCTATCGCTAGGGATTCAAATTGTAATTGCGGTGCACGAAATATAAAAAGAAACAGTGAAATTTCGCTTCTATTTAAAAATAGTCCGTCAACGATTTCCGTTCTGCATATGTGTGCGGAACAGATTTTGATGTTCCGTGTGGTTTATTGCAAATGGGGATTTCATAGGTCAGGCGTGTAATAAAAGTGGCACTTACTATAAAGGCAAATTTAACAAAAATGGTCTAGCGCGAGTTCCTTTTAGTAAACAAAGGTCACGTTATGGAGGGACACGCGTCATTAACATGGAAGACGTTGATCTCCCTAATTAAAGAAAACCTCAAATCTCCGTACATGTAGTTTAAACAAATTGTCTGTCCAAGATTTGACGACTTCTGTAATCCTTGAGCCAAAACATTTTGAAAATATCTCAGACTTCAGTCAGAGTGTAACAGTGTTCATTGACTAGCGAAGATTATTCGGCAGCATTTTTTTTTTGTATGTTTGTTTATTTGGGTTTAAAGACACTTTTAATAACCAAAGTCACACCGTGTCTAAAAGTTTTACGAGGGGGGGGGGGGAGAGCCGGAGCACCCTGAGAGAACCTATCAGTGACGTGCACATGTCAGACTATAGAATTACTAACCCGACACAGCGGGTTAGCAGCTGCTGAAGGCATGTGCACATTGACGTTCAGTACGCCTTCGTACAGAGTGAGTACCACTGTGCCTCCATTGTGGGGGATGGGGCATTCGGGATTAAGTGTCTTTCCCAAGGACACAGCGCAGATAGCGCAGTCAGGGTCGAATCATCGATCTTTCGGTTTAGACTCCAATAGTCTAACACTGAGTCGCCGCGCTCCTATTCGACCTCAAATAAGTTGTCGAGTACTCGTTACCAGTAATTACAGACGCTCGCTGAGAAACACGAAAACGTATTGTAATGAGCAACATTGTTCTCTCAGGTGGTCGAAGTCTCAGCCACATATATTACGCAAATCTCAAACGATGACAAAAAGTCCACTAAACCAGAAGGATCATCTTTTGTTCAGACGACAGTTTTATGGAATCAGAAGACTGCATCATTTAATTCTACGCTTCATTGGACATCATCGAAAACGTCTTGTTCAAATTTCTCGAGTTCCAATAATGAAAGGACGCTAGTCATATTGCAAATGTCAAATTGCGAATGGCAAATTGCAAATGGTATAGCGCGTGTTCGAACTCACACAGAGAGATTTTACGAACGCCCGCTATATCATTGACAGTTTATAGTTTTCAACATACACAGTCTCTGACACGCCAGTGGAAACCCAGTGAGACCACCCCACGCGAATTCTAATTTGTAAATTAATTTATTACACACCTGTTCTATGAAATCCCCATCTACAGCAACACTAAACCATGCGGAAAATGAAAATCTGTTCCGCACATATGTGCGGAACGGAAATGGTTGACGGACTATTTTTATAAAGAAACGAAATTTCACTGGACTTTTTCTTCAAATCGTGCACCGCAATTACAGTTTCGAATCGCTAGGCATAGCTAAAAGTAGTCCCCTGAATCCCAATGTGTTCTATGTGCCAGTAGGCACAAAGAACACATTGGAACTCAGGGAACGAATTAGAAACACGGGTTTCCCTCGCATATTTGGTTGGTGATAAAATGTGTTCTTTTTGTTGATAGTTGTCAAATGAATTGCAGATTATCCATCTAATAATTGTTTTATAGACGTGAAGGGGTGTAATTAACACAGAACGACGCACACGCGTGTGGTCTCTCGTTTTATCCGCGCTGGCACTCGTGTTATATCGATTTACCCATTCACACGCGTGTGTCGTTCTGTGTGTTTATCTAACAAGCAAATTCATTTTATCTTGAAAACCACGAGAAACGGTACGTATCACATAATGTGTTCCGATTCCGTATCATATAGACGACTCATATTGATTGCGTATCCTATAGACGACCCGTTTCCGTGAACGCAACGGTCTATCATAACACGCGCATGATACATTCTATGTGCGTTTCAGCGATCGATTCAGCTGATCGCTTTCAAAACGAAAAAAAAATTCCTTACAATTAGCGACAGAACTATTAATAGCAAA